>JAVJAQ010005742.1:0-338080 GCA_032362365.1 Zygogramma bicolorata
TCAATACTGATTATTTTTAAAGATGGTGGCAGGACTTATAAGCCAAAGAAAATATAGAGATCAATACCCCTGCGACAAAAAAATCGAATTCGAGCAGTAACCTAACCTAACCAATATGAATTTTTCGTATCTTTTCATCCTTATTTCGATTTCTCATAGTATGAAGTACTTTTATGAAAAGGAAAGATGTTACAATATGTAATATATCTGATGAGTCTCGATTTGATATCCGTATATGATATCGTAGAAATGATTCACTGTTTTATATTTTATTCTATTTCATTTATTTATTCATTCATTTATATGTCTGTCTTGTTACAATTTATACAACTGTATATTCCATGAGAGCGATTCGTGTATCTTGAGTCGTGATTTGCTGGAGCATATTTTAACAATAAATTCTTCAGACAATGAAATGTTTCTAGAAGTTTTTCATTTGAAAGAAACCACTATTTTTCTCCAGATGAGAAGCATGTTATATCACTCTGGTGGTGTTTCAGACTTTTAAAATGTAATTTATTATTCTGGAAGTAAGAGAAATGCATAATAGTGCATTAAAATTCATATTTATGATCCAAGAATTCCTAAGAAAGTGCAATGTTTGTCGCAAAGAGAAAAATATGGACCCCGAAACATAATTTTTCTCTCCGATGTGTAGTGTAAAATTCCACCTGGTAGCCTAGTAAATTTTCCTTGGAAAGTTTTCCCGACACTTGCATTCCCCCATTCCAAATATTAATCATAAAAATGTTCAATAATCTCCAGTCACCAGAAGAAGGATATGCCTATAACAAAACGGTATTTATTCAAAATTCAATATTGGTTATGGTTTGAAATATTGATTGATACACCAGTCGTAAGAATGATGAATATGTTGATGAATGTCCAGTAACAATGTAGAAAGCAGATTTTTCGACAAGTCACTTGAATTTTGTCCAATTTCATTGTTTTCCGCAATTTGTTCGAATATATTGGACTTTCTTCTCAGATTGAATTGTTCAGTATAAGAAGTAGCCAGATTGAGACCTTGGGAAGAACTCGTGACGAGATCTAGGGAGTAGGCAGATTGAGGCCACGGCGTCAAGTCACATAAACTTCTTGAAAACGACTCCAAAATCGGAGCAGAATCATCGAACACAAAACTCTAAAATACCAGTTTTCTGCGCGATTTACTCCAACGATGAGTTTTAAAAACCGCGACACGTTATTCGCTATACACTAGGAATAATTCTGCCTGAGCAAGCTATTGTAGTATAATTTGTAACATTGGATCCAGCTCGATATGAGGGAGTGAAGACCGAAAATGAACTCCTCTGTACGTCCCAAGCAAGATGTCTATATACTGGTGTTTCTAATGTTGCGATATTGTTCAGATTTTTTGCAGTACATCATTAATTTTTGATCAAGTTGGCCATATCGGTCGTCTTATTTGCTGACAACCTCTTATATGGAGTAAACACACCAGTATATAGCCACCTTAGTCCCAAGTGTATCGCGTACTATATGTAGAGATTATCCACGAATGATTGAGGGTAGTTGAAAGTGATATCATGAATACGGCCATGAATAGACGACTTCCCCACCCTCCCCATATGAACGTCCGTACATTGCGATCCAATTATTCACGTCAAACTACGCCTGAACGGGACGTCCTCAAGAATTGGCCGCGGCCCAAATCCTATTAAACTAATCCCATGCTCGAACACCGGAACATGGCGGACGCGCAACGGGTCTCGATATAAATTCAAATGCGCCCCGCGTAATTTACATGTAGATTTCGCAGTGACGAGTGATATGCGACAGGAGAGACCTCTTTTGTATGACAGATGTTCCAATTAGAGGGTGTGAATCAGTGTTTGGTGTTTGTCGGCGCGTGTGTGTGACGACTGCGATGCGATGTCACGGGGTTTGATTGGACAACTGTGCGGTGACATGTTCACGCGTAAATACGGCTTTGATCCGAACAATCGCCGACGAGATTCCGGGAATAGAGCAACGCCAGGGTCACCAAATCGAATTATGTGCAAAGCACGAGTTTTCCGAGTGGGTCCGCATGAAAATGAATTGGTCGAGTGAGCCTTCCATTTTATCCTGCGTATGGTCTTAACGAGAACTAACACATTGGATTGGATACTTTCCATATCTTTCAGTGGCAAAGGATATAGCTACTACGAGTTTAATCAAGTTTCGTCACTTATATGAGGTCCAACGACGTTCCCCGCGGCTGGCATTCGGATGAATGACTTGAACGAACTTTCACAAATTTTCCATGCTAGGAATCTCACGTTTCGACTTTTTAAAGAATGTTTGTTCGCAGGAGGAACACATTCGGTTAGTTGAGTGAATGAAATGACGTTAAATTCATTCCAAAATAGGATGAAAGATTATATCTCATACAGCTAGCTACTCCTCTGTTCGAAGGCATATAGGAAAGGGAATAACCATATCAAATAGATCTCCCCTTTCATGAATGAATCAAGGAACACCATGCACATGAGATACGGAAGGGTGAAAAGTCCAGTGTCGCTCTGGAAAATAACCACATAATAATTGAAAGCAAGCTGAGACTGATTAAGGATGTGTGTGCATGATAGAAGCCTAGATAGTAAAATAGAAAATTATTATGAATGCTGACGAAGGATCTATCCCTTTTAGCCCACTATTTGGTTTATTGTTGAGATATCAATCACAATAATCGATAATTGACAGACGAAATCCATATCAGACCAAGACCTTTGTAGGTAGGTCTTACACTATATTAGATTATGTGTGGCTCAGCAACGATGAGGTTGCAGTGGAGAAGTCGTGCAAATAACATCAGGTTGGTATGAGGGTACTGATCTCTATAAAAAAATAATTCTTACATGAAATTTTACAATCTCATCATTCATTGATGAATCAAACGTCTATGAACAGTGTACATATATTATAACAATGTTGCTGGTGTGGAAATGTGCAAGTATGAAAACAAGTATGCTAGTCAGGGCAGCTCTATTGTTAGGGAGCAAGGCGTAGGTTCGCTAGAGTCGGGAGCTCTCATGAAAGGTTCTAGTGAGAAAAAAAATATGTTGATATAGTATTTTCCAGATCTTCGGAGCTGATAAGTTGAATAGTGTTCCACCTAAATTGGCCAATATATGAGTTCGCAGTTGTGGGAATTGACACTTTTTTCTCATAACTGTATCACAAAACATATTCACTTTCTGAATTGTTCAGTTCTTTCAAATGATTTGGTTTTATTGACATCGGACTGATTTAAACTTGGCCTTGACGACAGCGCCTCTCAAGCTTTAAGGGGTTACCCCAACGGTACACTACAGATTTCGGCTTGATGAAAAATCCAGACAAGAACAATCTGGGAATTTGAGGAGACCCATTCCATACAAGAAGTATCGGAAGAAATTCTGGAAGGTTCAAAACTGAATTCAAAATTCAATGATCCACAAATGACGGATTCTTGACTCCCCTAAAAACGGATTTTACGAATCCTCAAAACAAGGCCAGCATAACTTCCAGTAGAAACAGCCCTCTTTCAAGGTTTCAGTCACCTACAGGAAGAGGAAAGAGCACAGACTATTGGCGAACCGGTCCATTTGCAATACAAGTAGAAGTGATGCCAAATATAAACAATCCAAAACGAATATCAGTTGGAGAGCGTACAAGTGACAGCAAGAGAATTGATTCAATTTCGGATAACCAAGCTTGCGAACTGATGAATGTCAGAAGTACTAAATTCAATAGACCTGTCTATCATATACTCCAGAACAAAAAAATCAGATGGAAACGGAACAATATACAAGAAAAATTCAGTTGAAAGAATAATTTATCATATTTTCATTTATTATTTTGGGAGCTGAATAAGTGGGCAACACAATTGCCCTTTCGTGTTTGAACTACATTCATGAAAAAATGTACTATATGTTTTGAAATGACATTTCATTGAGATTTCTTCATTGATCAACCCCAATTGTTATCGGAGAGAAAATATATTAATGAATGTCTATTCCACATCATTCAGATAGTGATCAAACTGAGATATATGAAGAGAAAAATTGAGAAGGATTAGCCAGTTTTAGACTGGGGAACCATAAAATTATTCAATTCAAGAGAAAATTGAAAAAATGCAGAGATATTTAGTGATAGATTATTATCAACATGTTTCAGAACACCCCAGTTTCCCCCAATGATATTCCCCAAGAAAATTTCTCAAGGATTCTTCCATGAATCTGTCTGTGTTGATGGCCTCAAAAGTGTTTCAAATTGCAGGTCAGTGAAAATCACATGATTGAAAAAGACGCGGGTTGTCTCATCAAAAGTAGCCGAAACATATTATGTCATTTGAGCATGTCTCTTGAAGAAATATTCGAGCTATTCGAAGCTAAATTTCAATCAGAAAAAAATATAGGTATAATTCAAAATTAGATTCACTCCTTGGAAAATACTTTCCAATGTTTTATTATGTATCATAGGCAAACGAAATACGCATCAACATCTCTCGGTATATTTTCACATGCAGTCAATACTAACTCGATCTGTTCATATGTGATTTCATGTGAAACACGAGTTTGCGGTTCTTCTCGTATTCAAACTATAGCGTTGGGTTACAGTAAATTCGATTATAACTGAAACAATATCAAATTACGTTCCTCAATGCATGCTCTAATGAAACTTTAATCTTGTTCTGTTTCGCGAATACTTCATCAACGTTTAATTCACTTTTCAGATGGCGGTCTGCTGCTTCTGCTCTAATCAGATCCGCGGAGAGGTGGGAATAACAGAAACATTATTCTGTATGATTTTGAGATTTTCAGGGCATTTTCTGCATTGCGAAATGATAGAGTTACTTTCGGAACTACCTGATTGCACAACTGCAGCAGAATGTTTTACTTTTTATTATTGAATTTGTTTTGAAACTTTTGCGACCAATGGATTAACGACACCTTATCCTTTTAGCATGTGAATTCCAGCAATTATCAATAATTATATATTGAAACTCATTCTTAAACTATTATATTGATATTAATATTCACACTAACATGTTTTTGTACAGTTTCTCTCAAAATACATATTTTCATTTTTTTTATTTCATGTTATTATTGTAGTTTATTTTTAAGATCCATTAAAAAAATCTCTTACCGATCGCCTCACAAATAGTCTCCAAACTTTACTTCAGTAATCATCCCTCTATGATAGGTGTATGTGCTATTGTCTTTCGTTCGTTTTAACTACCATATTCCATCAATATTTTAAAGTGTATTAACTATGAAAAACCAACAATTTTGGTAAGTCCTCTTGAATATTCAACCTCTTTTGTTTATCGTAAATATGTAAGCAACCATAGCAAGTATATTAAAAAAAATCTCTCTTCATTGTATTATATATTTTTTTTTATGTTCACATGAAAAATCTATTGTTACAGAGCCCTGATGACGAATTCAATGAAATTCGAAATACTGACAAAAAACAATAGTTTTTCTTCGACTCTACTTATCCCACTCCCAACAAAATCTCCAGAAAACATTTTTGGTTCACCAAACTTATCATTCATACATCACAAAGTTTGTTTATGTGGGCGTGTGATAGATGAAAAGAGGAACTGATTGCGCATTGTTTCTTGCGAAGCTTGCGACGATCCTGGCTTTAATTTACTTTTATTGCATAGAGCTGACACTGCGGGGTGTTTCTGGAGCAAGCGATTGAGGGCTCGAAAAACTGGAAGTCGGTCAGCGGAAGAAGGAAATTGAAGACACTTGATTCAGTGCACACAATATCGAGAGAGAACGCGCCCGACTTGTCAGTCTAAAAATATCACCGAGGAGCGTATTCGGCGGAAAGGTCACATTTGACAAAGTGGGATCAAAGGCCATCCAAGAAAGTAGATATAAAAGTCAACGATTAACTAGTTTTCTGGAGGGTTTTCTACTTTTGAAGTTCATTCACTCGGTAGGAAATGTGATTTTATGAATGGTTATCGTTGGAGGAGCAGTCGAATGGTGGAAAACAGTTTTATGACTTCAATGGTATCCTTTAGTAGTAAATTGGGTACATGTGAAATGTCTAATGAATCACAAAATTAAATAACTTGCCTTTGTAGCAAGGAGTAGCTCTTGAGTGTGTTTTCATTTATATCAAATCGTGGGAGCCAATGTAAGAGCATGAATTGAATAATTCAAATTTTTTTGACGCATTTTGATCCATGACCATGACTGAGCTAGTCTCGTCTTGGTCCCGCGAAGCCCTACTTCCGGTTCACTAAGTGAAGAAAGTCTTCACTTCGTTACGATTATGGTTGGTGATGTAGGAGACTGAAGGCAGATTCATGCAACGATCATTATAATTACATTACCATTACACTATCATTATATTTTCACTAAGAAAACGTTGCCGTTCATGCAACACTCATTACCATATTAAACTGTTGTTGAAATCTTTATGTTTTTCATTTTGAGGATGTTCATATTCACGAACTACTTCTATTAAAGCACCTTGATCCGTTATATTGCTGAATACTAATAATATAAACACAAAAATAAACATAACATATCCTAAAACCGTCAAATGACACGTCACTGCACATGCGCAATTGTTGTTTTCTCTAAGATTCGTAATGTAATGAAAATAAAGTTAAAAGTTGCCAACTTCTTAGTGCGACCAATGTAAATGTAATGTACTAATGTGTTGCATGAACGCTTTCACTATAAAATGGGTGTTCAACTTTTCCTAATGATAATGTAATGCTAATGTAATTATAATGATTGTTGCATGAACCGGCCTTTATAGACACCAGTGTCAAGTTGCGAAAAAGTCTTGATAATGGTTCGAAAGTGGGAGCCGAAACTTTGACAAGAAAACGATTCCAGACTCATATCAAACCAGAATCCCCAATTTTCGCACGGCAATGGTTGCTCGAAGTACGTGCTTGTAATCATGAAAAATATTACAAACGCTTTATGGCCATTGTACCCAAATTGTGTCACAAACAAGTAGGTACGCGAATGTGATTGATTGCTTTCAGTAATTTGCGAACATATGGAGTGTAGCAAGAACTACAAATTCAAACTATCGCGATACAAGAATTAATCGAAAGGAATGATGTTAGTAACAAAACACTTTGTCGCAGATTGGAAAAATATTATATTAAAGATATTTCCATTCTGCAACATCCTCTGGCAAATACACTATTGTATCTTTCAAAGTCCAAAGCGATTGGTTTCGCGATGGAGAGTCTCTTGGGTTTGGACAACAGAAAATCGTTGTGAACGTAGCAAATGAAATGCTGCACTCTGAAATTTTGAATCATTCTTTCGATAAAGAACTCTAACAATCACCTAATAAATTTCTCATTACCGTTACATCGGATGTTCCATCTCTGTTGACCTCTTTTTTGAGATTATTTTTGCAGAGTGATACTCAGAAGAACAACACATGAAAATTTGTAAAACGCCCTGCTATTTCCCACTCTAACGTTCCTCTTCTCCGACCAAAAGCTTTCTACTCTGATTCACAATTGGCTATATTATCATGCGTTTTTTAGAGAACTAGATCGAAGATGATAATCAATCTCTTTTCCAGTTTTGGATTTTGTGCTTTCTACTATAGCACTCAGTTGTATAAGGCTTCTGTTATAATGGATCCACCCAATTTCAATATAGAAAATGCTTTCGTACATTTTGTTTTTTATAGTCCGATCACAGTATACAAACATTAGATGGACGTGAAACGTTTCATTGCTTGCAAATAATTGCTGTTTTAACGCCAGAAACTGAGGTTTTACTTCAAAATGAATCGCAAAAAAGACAATAGTAGCGCCACTAAAACGAATATCCATTGTGCCTTATGGTAGATTCAATTGTAATTGTTCGAATGAGCTGAGAGATGTTTTCACCAGTAATTTTCAAATCTAAAACCACCACAGCTACAAACAACACTTGCCACTTTAAATGTTCCAGAAAACCCTTTCTGGGGATGGTTCATGGAAGTTTTATGTGAAGCTGTAGCATACTTTTTTCTCGCAGTTCATGCCTGCCTTTCATGAACAGCCAGCATCAAATCAATACAGCTTTATATTTCGCTGTAACTGAAAACCAAAAATCAAAGCAGAAGACATTCGATAAGCATCTCCACCTGAAGACCCGTTTCATCGTATCCCAGGAAACAGATTCCGATTTACGAAATGTAGTTGTCTGATTGGGGGATTTCTTCTCTTGATGGAGCAATTGGATGTACAACAGGTGGAAGTGGACTGATTTGTGGTCAGAAGTGTACGCTCCACAGTCAGTAGAGAAAATGATTGATGAACATGCCGCTGCGAGGTCATTACGAGACCACATTTATCCTTCACAGTATAAGGCATCTTCATTTTCAAATCAGTAGGAAAGGAAGCGGATACAAAATTCATTCAGTTATTATTCGAAGACTGGCATACAAACCCGCCTCTCATAAATGATTGTAATGTTTCACCTGAAATTCAAGCAATGCCTTCGAATATGATAACGGCATTAGAGTGTCTTGAAAGTCTAACAGCAAAAATGTGGATTAAGCACTCCAGAATTATTGTTGTAACATTGCAGTTAATTAGAATCTGTGAGTTTTGTAAACATTCGCAAACTGTGCAAACAGTGTTACCATTATTTCAAGCTTTCGGGCATTATGCTCATGCAGTAAGTGAGCAAATTGATCTTCAAGATATGGCCGATTCGGAAATGCATAAGGATTATCAGGAATTCAAAAAATTCAGTGAGAGATGTTACTTCAAAATTCACAAATCTGATTAAACCTGGTGTCTGTGATAATATGCTGATGTAGCAAACTCTGAATCGTGTTTTTGTGGCACTGATTTGAAACATGGTAGAGTCAATCTAAGCGTTATATTTCGCTATCTTTCAGCTATGCCCTAGGTCTTCAATGTAATGGAGGACTATTGCAATATCAAAACTCCCTTCAGGAAGAGACGTTCGGTCACACCATTATCGACTGGAATTAAAGGGGAAAGTGATATCGACTCTCACATGGCATATTGAAAAAGTCTGCGGGGAATAGCATCAATGGTTAGAAAAGATGCAAAGTAGTATGTCATTTTCTCAATTTGGCTGTCTTATTTAATAACCCTAACTTATATAAAAGTAATTTGTATTTTGTAGATTGATACTGTCAAAAAATAACAGTTTAATAAAATATTGCAATGCAGGTTTGAAAAAGACACGCTATGCCCTAGAGTACGAACTTTCGCCGTTTCAAATATATATTAATTAATTATTACTAGGATTATATTTTTTCTCCGATTGACATCAAATGATATTACTTTTGCAATCATATCTCAATCAGCAAGGTATTACTTTTCCTGTCTAGACAGCACGATTAATACTTTGTTGATTAATATGTGTCTGGAGGAGTTAGTACTTCTAGATCGCTATCACTGCCCATAATGTTGGTAAACCATAATTACTACGAACATATACATTTTCATTCCAACACTTGCGATTTCTATCAAATTTTATTTTAATTTATCACTAGAGGAAAAATAAAAAGATTGTGAGAATTGTAATAATTTGCAAATACAATATCCTATATATCATTATAAACAATCGGAGAAAAAATTATATTTTCATCTCGACATCGAAGAAGATTGACTGCCTTAGCTGAATTCCTGCCTCGCTACGCTCGGCTATGAACTATCAGCCACGGTAGTCAGTCTAATACTTTGCCGCTTAGTAAAAAAATAACTATTCTATGCTTGAATAGCAAATTGAATGCAATATATTCACTTAAATTACTTACTATACCAATCGTGAATTGTTGTGATGCCACTAGAGTAAAGGGACTCCCTCCTTAATCTTATGAGTCCATACATCTATCAAACTGCGAAACAAAACAATTTTCAGAATTTCGAAACCAAACAATTATGTTCAATATTCAATATTTTCTCCCTCAAGATATTTTATGAAGATTAAACTATGCCTCCACAGACAATTTAATTGAGTAAAATGAATATTATAGCCAGCCTCCTTCTCCATTTCTTCCGAGATGAATTGTTCGGCCCAGAGACGAAAATTATGTTGCATCTCGTTCTCAACGATTATCTGATTCATTTTCTCCGACTGCTATCAATTGATCGGTTATTCGGTTGGATAGCGAAAATACCGGTTGAGTGATTCGAGGAACCAAATAGGAAACAATACTACTAATCCAATTAGGTCCACTGGATTGTTTGAATACAAGATCTGTTGGAATTAGGGAGAGGTAATGAACGTTTAGTTAAAGCAAATCTGCATCTCTCAACATTCAAAGAATATATATACATATATATATATATATATATATATATATATATATATATATATATATATATATATATATATATATATATATATGCATACATATATATATATATATATATATATATATATATATATATACTATGAATTGTGATATTAGATGGTATGTTGCAGATATAACTGAAATACTCAAAAATATCATATCATGTTAATAAACGTCTTTATTTGTTTCAATGATTACACAATCATAAGGCAGAGCGAAGTTTAGCCATTATGGTTACTCTTACACCTAGCCCTGCCCATATTTTCCAACGGGGACACCAATTTCCTCAGTGGAATGGATCTATCATACATCCAAAGGAAACACTAGAAAAAAAAATGAAATCATTTCAACCTATTAACACTTACTCATTCTGATACTTTCGAAATACATCTAATAATCAAACAAGTTTGACAAAATTCAAATTCACACTATTGAAAAAAAAACAGGTGGGTACATGAGCGCAACTGTGGCCAAAAATGGTCACGATAGTCTAATGAGAAGAAAAAACAATTATATAGTGGGTACAGAATTTCTTTATATAATAATGTTCGAAACAGTCTGGCTGCACATGCACTTTGCATTTCCTATATAGATAAATGGTAGGTTTTGCCATATGAAATGGACATGAACGAGTAGGAAGTATCGGAACATATTTCCAATAGCTTCAAACCAAATCTTTTCCACTAACTGAAGTCGAGCGAGGCTAGTGATCTACTGACAATATTATCCAACTATTTTCAAATTACTCTGACACATACTACTGCATAAAAATGTTCACCATTATTTAATAAGTGAATGGTCAATCTATAACATTTTCAAGTAGTTTCCAGATTGAAAAGAATCATGTTTTGCAAAATAATAATATTTTTACGTCTGCGATGGTTTTTCTTGGTCCAATAGGGATTCCGTGTTTTAACTACTAATCATTCGAAAACATTTATATAATAGGCAGGACGGGGAATTTTGATGTAAGAAGTCTATGATATCGTGAAAACGGTCGTGATTACTTCTGTGTGTCAATTATTACGACTACTATTGAAAAAGAACTTCTTATTGTTTAGAAGTTGCGGACAACATGGCGCAAAACAAGTCTGAAACACTAAAACTCAACTGAAATTAAACCCCTGCTATTTTTTATTGTAAAATATTCAGTTTATCACTATATGTTCTAAAAGTCATTGACCTTATTTACCTCGACAATCTACTTATAATTCGAGAAAATGTAGTCGAGTTAATCCCTTCAGTTCATTTCGCAATATATAAGTGGATCTTAGGGTCATACGTTTCAATCTGATTGAAAAACCCTGTAATGATAATGGTCTTGAGCAGTAAGTAGGGTATTCTTTTTTATTTCATCTCTGTACCTCTATTTCGACCTATCTTATGTTTCCAGAATAGACAACTTTACAATTTATAATCCCACCGCTCTGTTACCACTGTAATAATAATGGAGTATATAGAGTGTGTATTGCAATTGTTGTTTTTGATTTGCTTTCTCTTCTCTCTACTCTAGACACTATCATTTTCTATATACGTTTGACAGTTGTCTTTTTCTATGATTGTTTACTTGTAAAAATAATTCTTCCACCGCTAGGTCAACCGTGTAATGAGTGCGAGAGTTATTATAAGTCTGCATGAACGCTTCTAGTATCTTATTTCTCTTTATGTAAATCATTTATCAACAATTACTTTATGCTTTCCTCAAAAAAATCATATATCAGATTACAATCCCTCTGCACGTTACTAGATGGAATAATTGGCTAAAGGCTTTTGAATTCATTAAGGCAGCTGCTGTCACCATGGTATGAGAATTCTTCACACCAAATTTTGGATGTTTGAGGCTATGTCCGAAAGAAACAATGCGGTTCTTTGCACGAAGAAAGGGTCTTTAGTGAGAAACCTAGGGTTTAATTTCTGCTTCCTCGTATACTCTGAAATCTGAAAATAGGGCGGCTTGTAGGAAATGTAATCCTCTGATAACTTCAAGCAATATATTAGCAACGGAGTGAAAATAGGAACTTACAAAATAGATAAAAAAAAATATATATAACAAAAGAAATATGCAGTGAAAACAATTTATAACAAAAAAAAAATGACATTTACCGTATTGTTTAGTTTAATCAAAATATTGAAAAATGAACTGAGACCGGCAATGGTCTTCTCTATGCATAAGAATAATGAAATTTCCACAAACAGAAAAATGTGTGCTCAGAACACAAAAATCTGATGTACTTATATCTATAAATGCCTCTAAATTTGCCCTAATGGCTAAATGTATATTATAGGCCGCCCTACGGCCCATCTCAATGACTACTCGAGAGAGTCAGAAAGATTTCTCAACTTGTGATTCAAACAACAGATATAAAATTTATGATGGCTTCTCTTCCCAAAAGTGAATAAAATGATTATTTACGTTAACACACATCAAAATTGGCATACCAAGTCTTTTGTCTATCTTGCATGGCTGTTTCCATTCCATTCCATAGATTTCTTGGTTTCTCGAAGATATGGCACTTTGCACACGAATCAGTTTGACGTTATTTATTTTCCCGATTTTTCCGACCGTAATTAGATTCTCGTAATGAAACGCGCCCCCATAATTTTGGCAGCGGACAAACTTCGAAAACCCAACTTTACAGAAATATGTGACGTTGAATTTTTTTTTGTCCTGTTAGTTAATTTGAAAGTTTATTTTTCACTTTGAGAAATTTAACTCATCAGATGAAAGACAATTGGGACCAAAATTAGTATGACGTTAACTACTTCAACCTAACATTTCTCAATTTCAAACCCGTATCTCGTAATTTCACCTCTCTTCAAGGCGATCAGTTGTGTCCAATCCTGTATTTTATGGAACTGACTTGAGTGGTTCAATCCAATCCAAAAAATGTAATTATAACGATTAGGTGGATCGGATTCAGTCACGTCAAACCCATTTTGAGCAGATTGAAAGTTGTGAGATAAATGTAGTCATTGCTGCTTACGCAAAGACGAAATTATGCCGGTTGAGATTCGATGGCAACCGATTTGAAATGAGTTTCTTCTTATAAAGATTTCGCTTCTGCTCTGGTTTCTCTCACGCTTTTGGATCACTTTGGTAACATCATTCTGATTACCGCTTCGTGTCGAATAAACCATGAGATTGTATCTTTTGGTGTAGAAATTGAAACTGTTTGTAGAGATCCATTATCCTAACAGCAAACTGATATTATTTGCACCTGAGGCGCGTTTCGCTATCAAGGTTAGCATCTTCAAGAAATCAGTTTTCTTCTCCTGAGGGTGCTTACCTTGTTATTGACTTCTACAGGAAGTCTTAGATTTGTTTCGAGTGACCGCCTCTTGACAGCCCTTCTGGCAGCCCACTCCTTGATTTTTCCGCCCGACGTCATTGTTAATTCTCCTCGATTATAATTGCACGAATGCATAAAATTACCAATAATTTTGCCAAAAAGCGTAATATCTAAAAATTGCAAGAGCTTATTTTCATATTTTGGCGAAAGTGCCCGAGTCCGAAGGACGAGGGCTCTGCAAAATATGAAAATAACCGAATGTAATTTGTATAAGATATCACCCTTGAATGCAAAATTATCTGGTCATTTTTATGCACGAATGTAATTCATTGGAATATTTCACGAATAAAGAAATTCTCAATGAAATGCTATTTTTTGTTCATTTATACTTTTCTCTATAGATTGTATGGAGTACTCACCTAAACCCGAAATGTTTTCCTATTTTTGAAGTCTATCTGAGATTTATTTATGTTGTTTACTGACGTCTAGCGATGCGGTTTCAAATGTGTTGTAATGGTGACTTGATACAATGCAATTTCCGCTGTAAGTTTTCGATACAATGCAATTACCGCTGTAAGTTTTCGATAATTGCATTGCTCTTATGGGACATTTTATATATAAGGGAAATAATCAATCAAATCACTAACGGAGATCGAAAATGTAGCATATACTAGGTGTTTACAATGGTTACCAGTCACGTGAACGTATAAAAAGATGAAATAAGCAATATTTCATGAAAATAAGCCCAATAAATTTAGGCGCGGTACACTAGGTTCGACTGACTTTCAACAAACAGGACAGGATCTGTTATTTCAAACTACATCCCCTGTTTCGGGAAGAATTTCAGTTCTACCCCATATTACTTCCGATTTTCGGCAAGGCATCAACAAGAAGAGTGACATGGCATAACCCGCAAGCGGTTTTATCAAAGCCGCAAATATTGAGATCCCGGATGACGCGTGTTGGATGTTTCGACGGAGAGTTTTGAATTATAGAGAGACTGTAATGTGAATATATGCGGATGTGGAGACAAGTAGGGGATTGGGAAATGTCTACTCTGTGACCCTATTTGAGAGGCGGTATGTACATTCAGGCAATTTGGGAAGAAATAGCGTTAAATATTTGCGACTAATCAATTCATCATGTTCTCTCAAATACAATTTCACATGAAGGTTTTTCAATTTTTTTTCTGAACGAATAATTCTAGGACCGGCCATTTGATGTCTTCTGTTTATTTGAAAGTTCTTTCTTTGTGATGGATACATCACCCTTTATATCAGCCTCTTACAATAAAAAACAGTGTGAAATATATTAGTGCGTAGCCAGACCACTATAGCTATTCAAGAAAGATATTGTGCTGAAGCCAAATGTTCCTGCTGGAAGATGGAAATACATAACTGGTCAGCAACTTGTTATTTTTGAATCTGTTTATCAAAAAAGGTTTATTGATTTTTACACAGCGTCGTTTCGAAAACTTAGTCCATTATCTGAATTCGGCTCGTATCTTTGACATATATATGACCTAAATCCTAAATTGTCTTCATCTTTAATTGAGTATGACGCAAAACCATTGATATTGCATTTTTCAATTCGAGTAAAGTTGTCAAAAAAAATCAGCTGGACTTTTCAAAACGTAACGACATATAAATGAGAATTTCATTGAAAACGATTGAGCGACTCCAATGAAAGAGACATTGACATTGTTCAGGATCAAACCTTGTATTCTAGTAATATGTCCTCAAATTTCTGAACAACTTTTTGTCCTTCAGAAACATATGTATTTTTGAGGTTATGGCTCTTGTACACCCGACTAGTAAGCACTGAAGGTGACCAATGTGAGATGATGAGAATTAATTTTGGAATCTATACAGGATGTAAAATCCACCCTATCTACCCTGCGTTGTGCGAGCAATGGATAAACGAGGCCTTACCTTTTAACGTGCGATTACCCAGCACGGTGGCCCGGCGAGGATTCGAACCCTGGCCTTCCGCTGAAGTTTTCCCACGAAATGTGGTAGAAATGGAGTAGAGTAACATAATTATAATGAATTGTTCGGGTTATAACTCAAAATTTGACCTTATTTGTCCTGAAAAGGGTCTTGCCGGAAATTTTTCTTTATCTGTTTCTATGTATGCTGAACTATTTTATCGGAATCCAGCATTATGAAACCCACACCACAAAAGACAATTATTTGTAAGCACCATTCAAATATAAAATTATTGAATATAATAATCAACAATCTGAGAACGTCGCCCAATCTCAATAGTAGCAAAAATTATGCTAGTATGTTGTCATTTCTAATGAAATTCTAAAACTCGCAAACAATGAACGTTATAAATGCACATTCAAGTGATATTTTTTCAAAAATAGTTTGGGTATATATGTTTTCTTGCTAAATACGCCAAGGAAAGTGACCAAACAACAGTGAATTGTTCATTACATAACCTACATTTTATCCTTTTTTTCTTCTGAAAAGGGCTTTGCATTGCTTTGCTATGATTTCCGCACTGAAGTTATTATTTACTCATTTTTAGGTATTCTGAAGCTCCCATAGCAATTTATTCGAAATCCGAGAGAATCCAGCATCCTGAACCTCTACCTGAACAACTATATAAAAGAACAGTGAGTTACACGTATAACATATTTCCAGAGAGAAATGTACCCTTCAGGAGGTTCTCAGTTTGAGTGGAATTTCCACGCGAAAGTCCCATTTGGAGTCCTTCAGAGATTGACAAACTCCTCTGTGGGCAAACATTCCGACACAATTTCACGGTAGATGTAGCATGTAACCGCTGGAAATACAGGTGCTTCAGGAGTCGAAAACAAAAAGAAATCACTTCACGTTACAATGAAGTATAAGAACGTTAGGGTAAAATAAAAGAAATTATTTTTCATGTTGAATTTTTGAGTTCCTTAAGTAGTCAAGGATAAGGAGGCGGAAGCCATCATGATTTTTTTTGTTCAACTCTTCTGCGGATCAATATACGAAAACTTGTCTATTCGGAATTTAAGACCATTTGATTTTTGTTGAAATAACATAGTGTGCCAAAAAGATACACACATATATATATATACACATATATACATATATATATATATAATGATAAACATTAGCGAAATATTGAGATCAAGAACAAATGAGTTTTATTAGTAAACAGACCGCAAACCTGAGAACTTCCAAATCTAATTTATAAAGTACGGTCGAGAATACATCACAAATATATATATATATATATATATATATATATATATATATATATATATATATATATATTTGTGATGTATTCTCGACCGTACTTATAAACTAGATTTGAAGTCGTAGATCATCACAAATATATATATATATATATATATATATATTTGTGATGTATTCTCGACCGTACTTTATAAACTAGATTTGGAAGTTCTCAGGTTTGCGGTCTGTTTACTA
Source organism: Zygogramma bicolorata (assembly GCA_032362365.1). Classification (NCBI taxonomy): domain Eukaryota; kingdom Metazoa; phylum Arthropoda; class Insecta; order Coleoptera; family Chrysomelidae; genus Zygogramma; species Zygogramma bicolorata. The sequence continues at coordinate 17,039 of JAVJAQ010005742.1, forward strand.
ATAAAACTCATTTGTTCTTGATCTCAATATTTCGCTAATGTTTATCAGCTTCATCAGAAGAAAAACTACAAAGAATGTGACAAAATTGTACAAGATTGAATCGAAAATAACAGTTCTACTTACGATCATAGAATTAATATTCCTGGTGTGTTCATTGCCTTGGGAAGCTGAATATACGTTTCGACTCCCATTTCTGAGCCATTTTCAAGACTTAGTGACCTTGCGTCTAGGTCTGAGTTGTCTCACTAGCTGGCTATCATCACTGGAGATCGAGGATAGAAGGTTGGTGGGATTTAAGGGTTCATTAGTAGTTATGGCAGGATCAGGTATCGGACGGTCGATGGGAGGTTCGAACGGATTGGTTCCCAAGTCGGAGTGAATAGAAGTATGTCGGACCAAAAGTGGTTTCCAGGTATTGGGGAGTCTTTGAGAATCGTCACTAAGTCTTGAAAATGGCTCCGAAATGGGAGTCGAAACGTAGACAAGTAAATCTTTCCAGACGCGGATCAACCGGAAGTTCCAGCCAGCACATTTCTAGCCGCGGAAGCCTAGCCGATCAAATATATATATATATATATATATATATATATATATATATATATATATATATATATATATGAAAATACTTATCGTTAACGTTTCGGAAACTAAATCCGCTTCCGTCTCAAAGCTGATACGCAAATTCCTGTACAAATCTCAATATCTCTCGCAAACAAATATCAATCCCACCACAAAAAATGACGTTCAAAAAGTAAAATAAATAACTCATTTCAGATGTTTAGTACTCAAGGGGTGAATGACAGGATAATTCCAGCACTCAAGAACTTCACTGAAAGTGACAGACGTTGTAAACTGATAATGAATTGGAAGATATTATTCTGTGAAATTCAAATAATTATCACCGACTTTCTGTGGTTGCCACCGGAACTGAAGGTACTGTTGAGTCAGAAGGACATTGTGTGTGTCTTCAGTGGCTGATGACATACTTTCAATATCAACTTTTTTCCGAAATTGAGTAATGAAACAGTTGAAGTCCGTGTTGAAGCCATAGACATTACAACTAATGGACTGGCCCTAAGAGAGAGAGGACTGCGGAATGAGTAAGGTGGAGTTCTTCAAGTATGACCTCTAAGCGAATTCCTTCCTCAATGTAGCTCATAAAGAGAGATTAAGACGAATAGAGTAATTCGAAAATTATCATTCTGTCCTTCACAATATCACTTCAATGTGCATATCCTTTCTCTCTGTAATATATTCTGCCGTCGTGTTATACGGAAAACTCTCATATAGGCCGGTCCATTTAGTTGTAATGTCTATGGTTGAAGCTGAAAGAGATCTTGTTTGGATAATATGTCGAGCTGAAGAGAATCAATGACATTTCACTATTGCTTGTCAATTCATAGAGGACGATGTGAACTAATCAATTTATTGTTCATCAATACGTCACAAATAATTGTTTCCACAGCAAATATTGCGCTACATTTCCTAATTTCGCAGTGAGCTCAAGTTATATGCGATTTTTCATCTACCTTGATCGGAAAAGTAATAATGTCCTTTCACATTGTTATATTTTTTAAATTTCTTGTATGCATCAATCAATAACTTACAGGTAATCTGACACAACTGTACATGAAGCTTATACAATTCCAGCACTGAATTATCCAATATACAACTTTTTGAAACAGAAATAACATGAATTATGTTATTGAAACAAAAAACTTTTCATCCTGGGGGAAGCAAATCCCCAATTAAGTATATTTGGGTGCGAAATACAATATGTTCACACATTGCCTCAAATACCATCGACCCAGGCGCAAGTTCTTTAGCAATTGGCCTTGTCACTAACTACGAGGAGAAGCATCAGCATCCATTGATGTTTGAGAATCAATGGGTAAAGACAAAACATTTGTTGTTTTCTAACGTTTTCTGAGCAGAATGACAACGCATGTTTTTATTCTCGAAAAGATTAGAAAAATAAATCGACTATGTACTCATTTCTACGGAAGCACTGAAGGGCCATATCATTATTTTTTTGTATGACCGACAATTTGATCTGTCTGTTTGCCATTTTTGGACAGGGTGCGCTTGTGGTTGAAATTCCTAAGAATTTTCGAGATCACTCGATCCACGGAACACGTTGTTGCCAATACAGATCACTTTTGGCTAGAACAAAGAACAGAACGTGAGATCAATCTGACGTTTGATGAAAACAAACTTCATCTTCAATGACCTACCTCCACGAATAATCTCACGTTTCAGTATATTCAATAACCATTTGAAAATTTCGTAGTGATCATGAAAAAACACAAAAAGTTTGCTGGCAATAACATTTTAGAGTGTGCACGTATTCTGAATATTCTATAAATGCAGTTATATGTGTTTTAGATATTTTCAGTTTAACCCAGAAGATTATGAAAAATAATAATGATTTCACTCTCCAGAAAAAATGGCATTTTCTCACTCCACATATCCATAAAATTTGATCACAATTCTCACTTCAATTCGCTCACACGCATTAACGTGAATAATATTCGGCTGAATTGTGATACTACTTCCAAACCGAGCTTTTGAATTGAGATCACAATACTATATTGCGCAAATGAGTATATCAACAATCAACTAATTTTTTCAGCACATAGACCAGAATTCGCAACGACATAGCCACTTGGCAACACAGAACGTGCGCATGACTGTCATCTGGTCTCGGTAGTGTAGTGGTTAGCATATCTGCCTGTCAAGCGGAAGGCCATTGCTCGCACAAGTTTCGACTTCTGAGGGTTGACGTTCGTCAGCTGGTTAACGGAACGAACAATTTAGAACAATCTCAATTGCGAGAGTGACAATACCTGGCGAATTTTTTGAGTTACTAGGTCATCAATTCTTGATCAAGTTGGCCAGATCGGTCGTCTGATTTGCTGACAATCTTTTATATGGAGTGAAAACACCAATATATAGCCACCTTAGTTCAAACTATGAAATAATGAAATTTCATTTTTGATTCCCTCAACTTAATTTTTATTGTGTCGGGTCAGTATACGCAGACCCATCAGCGATCGTAGAGCTCGTAACATTCAAGTAATCATGGGGCCTACCCCTATAAGATCACGTGTAGATAGCACTAACTTCGGTGAGATATTATTCCAGTGCATGCAATTTTTGTCTACGAAAGGGGAATTGGGTAATTAATGCGAGGTTCAACCCCACGTAGAAATTGATGAGTTCTGATGGTATTTCGCACTGAACAAAAAGATGTCTAGCAGATAACCTCAAGGGGTAGAAAGCATTTAAGTGTTCCAACGGGCAATGGTCAAGTGATCGATAATCTCCATTTCCTTGCGATGGATTTTATACATCGTTTAAGACAGTTTGGATGTGGTGAAACACAGAAGATTTCGTTTCGATGACAATCACAAAGATCACCTCAAATAGAAAAGACAACTATATGCATTTGTCATACGATATGAACTTATATTCCAGGAAAACTAGATGAATTCAGGTTTAATAGAGTTCAATTTTGGTTCATATAAGTGAGTGAATATACATTGAACAGAAATCTCAGAAGGAAGCAATACCATCAACCCAACAAAGAACAAGCCACTTATGATGGAATCAGAATTTGCTCATCAATTCAACCACTCAAATAAATAGTTCATGTTGTATTATTTGGAGACATTCTGTTATATTATACTTCGAATGAGTCAATATTGAGAAAGCGAATTATATCGGGTTCTCCTTGAATATTGGAAGTGGATGTGATCTTATTTATATTTGAAGTTGATTTTAGAGCCGAGTGATGCAAGAGAAGGAACCATACTCAAGAGATGTTTCATCAATTGGTGTAGAAAGTTCTATAGCTCGGCAATTATGTAGATATGCGGACCAAAAATGCATAGTGTGTGTTTTAGCTACCATACCTGAAAAATTGTATTGCTTCTTTGTTTCAGTACTCTGGTTAAACGAATGCGCCAACCAATATAATCGTAGACATTTGTTTCCATTTTTAGCTGTTCGAATAAAATAATGAATTTCAGGTTACATTAACCTCGCTGATGATTTGGGACATTTGATATAACAGTCAGAGGATACTCTTTGATCAGACGAAGGTTTTTGGAATATTTGATAAAGAACAAATTCTGTTCATTAGTTGCAGATACTTTCTCACAGATTCTCGAACCAAAATTATTCAAAGAGTCAGCGCAATAAGTATTTTTCAAATTGAATCGAATAGGTTAAACATAAACTTGAATTGAATTATGATTTTTGTGGTTCGGAAAAATACACCCACATACAGAATATGAATGTACTGAGTATAAATAATGGGGGAGAAATGATTTTTTACAGTTGTTGAAGCAATACACATTTATTTGTGCATGCCATTTTCTATTTGTGAAATGAGATTTACATTGGTGGTGAATTGATTTTCCTTTTTTTGAATCTATTTCAAATCATTTCGTTATATGTATTATATATTATTATTCATTAGTGAGACAGAGACACATTTACAAAACTTGTCAGATATCATGCGTACATTGATTCATTCTGAATATCATTCACGAACTGTCATGAGTTTTTTTTTTTCATTATTATTTCCTAGAATTTAATAATTCAATAATGATTGTGAGTTGATCAGACCTCGAGCAAAATGATTGAAATTTGTCTTCAAAGAACAAATATGGATTATACCATAATACTTCACTTCTCGTCAGCTTCTAATGATCTACAAGGCTTAGATACGACCTGTCATGGAATACAGTTCTCATGTGTGCGGCACCAAAACATTCATTGAGGCTTCTCGATTCTATCCAAAGGCAATTCGTCTTATTGTTGGTGATTCTTCGCTCACAGACTCGCTCACTTCATTGGAGCATCGTAGAAGGGTCAGAGACTTGTTTCTCTTCTATAGATTCTTTATTTGGAAACCTGTCGAACCTCTCTTTCTCAGGGATCTTTTTTCAATGAAACAGCTGATCTTTGGAACTCCTTGCCAAAAGAGGTTTTTCCTGAGGCTTACAAACTTAGAAATTCGAAGACAGTGTTAATTCGTATTTCCTGTCCCTTGATTCAAGCGGTGTTCTTTGAAAATTACAGGGCTTTCCTTTCGTGTGAATCTGCATGTAAAAAAAATCACAGGAAGTACCCTGATTACATGTTCTCTGTTACTATACCCACATATAATTATGTGAATACGAATTGGGAAGAACCAAACAACTGAAAGTATAACATGACATCAGCAATCCTATATATACATATTCATTTTTGAGAGTGGCTGATCAACCTCATAATTGAGACTTTTTTCGGAAATCAATTAACACAACACTCATATGATATCCAATCCATCCTGGCAAAAAATCAGCTACTTTTCCAATTGCAGACCATGACAAATGAAAAAACATCTGCTAGGAATATACTTCAACAAAGTGAACACATATATAAGCTATTTTTTATTCTCACTCTAATTCACAGAGATTGCATATACGTCATTAGTTCTGTGCCAAGATGGATTGGATGAGCTGTACTTGCCCTCGAAGCCCTTGAAGCGCTTCTCGCTCACAAGGTTAGCATGTTCAGGAGAAAAAAATTGACGTCCACTCCTTATTCATGCTGTTGGGAATCGTACGTTAAGAATCAAAATTATCGGCTGATGAAAGAAAACATTTTCAACAAGAAAACACAATGAGAACTACAATATACAATGATTATTTGCACTCCGTATATGAACAATTCTCTCTGTCACTACTTGCCCTCCCTCCCATAATTTTCACTCTCATCTAGGATATATTTTCCGTCTATAGCCAACGACATTATCTATCCAATTAATTCTGTCCCAGCGTCAAACAAATATCGCCCCACCTAACCTGTGACAATCATTCGTTTCTAAGCTCTCACCGAGAGCTGTCAGCTTTCAATTTAATCAGATGTGGTTTATTCGCTCATCACAAGACCAAGGCTGCTTTCGCTCGAACCAAATTCAACTGGAAATTGCCATTTAATCCAATCAATTAATTCCGGAACAATACGGCAAGTCAAAGACCAGGATTAGACTGTCCTCCGGTCAAAGTGCCCTTTGTCACACGCCATCTGTCGTAGTGCACCAAAATGCTCTAGGTTTAATTGGTAACGCTGTGGTGTTGATTCAAACCAGTTGTAGGGGAAGAGCCAGAAAAAAAGGAGGATGGAATGAAATGTGATATGCAAAAAAACGTAGGAGTGTTCCATGATAACAAAATAGAAAAAAAAACACCCTAGAAAAAAAATATTATTCTATAAGTGAAAATATCTGCCTCAGATCAGGTTTTACGATAATATGAAGAAGACATGATGATAGTGGTATAGTTTTGGAGAACTTCACCAAATTGGTCGTGACTTAAGAAATATTACCCAACTGAACAAGTCCAATGAAATTACTTGCTGGTGGGGTATCATTTAGTTTCAATAGGAAGCTTTAATTTTTCACGGTTACAAACCTTTCTCTAGCAAATAATACTTGAGAAGACGCAGGAAATCAAATCTCCTCATTGTCAGCATTTCTAACAATTCTCAGTTACAGCTTCCTCTTCAAATTATTTTGTGAGTATATCATTTCCAAACACACACATGAAAGGGAAGTCCTGTAATGTTCAAAGAAAATCGGGTGAACCGAGGGACAGGAGGTACGAAATAACATTACCTTTGAATTTTTTGAGTTTGTAAGCCTCAAGAAAAACCTCCCTCAGCAATGAGTTCCAAAGTGGAATAATTGATGACAATTCAGAAAAGCACCGACAGTGGAAAAATCTGGTGGGACACTTTCAACGCAACCCGCACTGATTAAGAACCTAAACGTTCAATATCTCAATTATTATGATGATTGTGAATACAATATTTTCTCGTCATTCAGTACTCATCTCTTTCTTTTCAATATATTGAATTCAGATTCATTTCGGCATTTTGACAAGCACCTACCAATCCGAAAATCATTACATTCTAAATATATGTCAGTCACCTGCTTTTAATTCTTCGGTACACCTTCAAAACTTGTATTAAATTGAAATATTTTCAGTGTCAGCAATCTCAGATGATTTCTTTTCTAGATATAAAGTCAAATGCTTATGGAATTGATAATATTTCGGTAACGATGTTAAAATACTGCAGTCCATTCATTGAACGATTCATAACTCATCTCGTGAATTATTACGATGAAATTCCGTCCGTATGAAAAATCTCATTAGGCAAGCCAATCCCGAAAAAACCTAATCCAAAGGAGCTCTCAGACCTTAGAATCATTAGTATATTACTTGTGAAAAATATTGGAAAAAGAGCTCTGCATGAAAATTATTAGTTTTACACGCGAACAAAGTATAATTTTTGCATCTCAAACTGGATTTCAAAAAAACTCGGTACGTCTTGGATAATTTATTTACCGAATTGGATGAAAAAAATATAGGTAGCGTTAGTGATTCTTCTCGATTTTTCCAAGGCATCGATACTAATAATAATCATAACCTACGTCTTGGTAAACTGATATATTATGGCTTTTCGAATGATTCTTTTATTTAAATGGAAGCATATTTCTCAGAAAGAATGAAAAAAATAGTTCCAAATAATAAACATTCTAATTATATCGAAATAAACAGTGGAGTGCCTCAAGGAAGTATTCTAGGTCCTCTGATTAGTATTATTTATATAGCTTATATTATGAAGTGAATTAATCGATGTAACGTATTTGTGTGAGCAGATGACACACAATTAATGATCAGTTCCTCACCTAAAGATATTCGTCAAGCATAAGACTCTTTGAATCACGATCTTGAGGTTATTTGTAGTAAGAGCTCCGAGCATAATTTGAAACTCAATTCATCCAAATCAGTTAAGTGTTTTTCCCAAAAAATTGCGATAGTGAATACCTCCAATGTGTGAAATAAGACGAAACATAGGAATGATTATAGATTATGATCTGAGGTTCACAACTCGTGCTAGAGCTGCTCTAAAAAAACTTTTGTTGTGTTGAAAAAACTTTATTCTAATAGATTCCTTCTTAAATCTTAAGACCTTGGTCGAACAGCAGTCATGATACAATGGCAAATGTTTGTGCATATTGATTTTGAATGATCTAAATTTGATCGTTTATTCTTTAAAATTACTAGCTCCACAAAATATGTCAACGATTCTGGGATTTCATTATTCAAATCTTCGAACATGCGACTTGGTGGAGGGTAATTAGAATTATCAAACACTAAGGATTGAATATCTTCGCGAATAATAGCTGCAGCTGCTCTTGGACTCTGAATCGTTCTTTCTTCTGAATCATTTGTTTTTTTTTCGTGCCAGGCGTGTTTCGAAATATCATGATGATTATCCACTACGCATATAAATGTTAATGCTCCCGATTTCTCAGTGATAATAAGTTTTTCACCATACTTTGGTTTTGGTCGTAGCTTAATCGTTCTGTAATCTAATGTAGTAGTTTTGCAAATATTTGATAATTCATTCAAAGTGAACTGACACTCATCGCTATTTTCAATGTAAGTGAATATTTCCTCCATTGCCAGATTCGTAAATTTACTAAAAGTTTCGACTGAAACTCCTGTCTTACCTCAACTTACGTATTGCGATTTCCTCTATGGACCGTGCTTAGACAAAACTTTTAGATATAAAATTCAAAAAGTTCAGAACTACTGCTTACTATAGGCTTATTTTTGTCCTACATATGATCACGTAACTGAGAGGATGAAAGAGCTCAAATGGCTCAACATGGAGAACCGTTGGAAATTACATTTATTGTCATCCATCCATAGAAATATTCACGATGTTCCAGACAATCTGAGAAGCGAGTTAATTCCATGAAATCAAATGCATAATGTGAATGTAGACACGGAAATATTTCACCAGTACCCCGTCACAACACAGCACTATATCCAAAGAAGTTTCACTCATAAGTCTATCAAACTTCACAATAGTAGACCTGAATATTACAAGAATAGTAAACATAACAAGTTCATTGTAAAAAAGAGTGCTATGTGCTTGGTTCGGTATTCATTTCTTCGACAACTTTTCATTTCCTATTTTAATTGACCCTACAAATGAAGCTCGATAATTTTTCTTCATGTATATATGTTACAGGCTGTCTCTATAATGTTTTTGTTCTCAATATTATATCAATCATGATATCAACGTATGGGATTTTTTTTCTCGATTAGCTGGAGGTTACATGTACGGATAGCTTCTGTCAAATCTCTCCTCCAAGTGTATTTTTAATATCAGTTGTGTAAATTTTCATGTGAAAAGAAATAAAGCCGATTTATCATTATTATCCTGGGTTCCTCGCCACATGCTGATAAGGCATTTAGAGCACAGAAAAAAATACTAAGAGCTATGTTTAATGTTCATCCGATGTCAACATGTAAAGACCTATTTAAGAGATCGCAAATAAATACATTGCCCAGCTTATACATATTTCAAATAATAACCTATATTATAGAAAATGAAAACAGGTTCGAGAAGAATGAGGACTTGCACTCGCACAACACACGAATGAAAGGTAGTCTACACCAGAGCTACTCACGCCTGACTACATAGGAATTAAATTATATAATAAATTCAAATATATCTGTAAGCTTGAACGATATACCTGTAATATGACTAACATATCATTTAGCAATAAACTCCAACTCTTTCTGACAGAACAAATATTTTATAGTATAGAAGAGTTTCTCAACTTTTAAAATGTATTTTTGTTTCCCAACTTTTAGAATTCGGTTATACTTGTGTTTTAGATGTATGCTAATCGTCTGAAATGCATATTTACATCCCATTTTTTTGACTAGTCCGATAAAGATGCATTTCTCTTTGATCTTTGTTGATTGAATGTTTATGTATTTTTTTGTGATGAATAAATTGACTTGACTTGACTATCATACTAACTGGTACTCATTGAAAATTTTTTTTCATTTTCCCCTTCGATCTAGAAAATACATATTTCATACTTCTCTCATTTCAGTTTCTATAGACTCATTCACTACCATTTGACCTTTACAAAATTGTGAAAGACATCAAAGTGACAAGCAGCACGATGAACAAACTTGATACTTGAATGTTGTGTAGTAGACATTTTATTCTTTGGAAAAACATTTTCTACCTGTTTCTTTAATATGAAGGGGTGTTATTTCAGAATGTTAGATAGGCCCATTAATACTTCATTTTCATGATACAGGGTGTTGAAAAAAATCAATTTTTTCTGAATATCTCAACAATCCTCCAGCTGATTTTCCTAAAATTTGGTAATGATATTGGGGGTATCAAGGGGCTTGATTTGATCACAACTCGATGAAACTCATTATATCCAGTGGCGTCCTGGTGATCTAAGCCAATATATTTGACCAAAAAAATGTGCGACACTTTTTTTTTCAACTTTTGTATTTTTTTTTCGCAGTTGAGGTACCTTTCGGGACGCCACTGGACATAATTATTTAAGTCTTGTTATGACCAAATCAGCTCCTCAGTATCATCATAACCGTCGTCAAATTTTAAGAAAATCGGCTGAAGGATTATCGAGAAATTCAGAATTTTTTTTTTCAATTTTTACACCCTGTATCTTGGAAACGTAGCATAACGGACCTATGTTAAAATGATTTTTTTGTCTTAGAATTACCCGAAGGATCATCCTTTTGAGTTTGGCCACGTACTCAAATAAATCCCTGTATATTTCCATATATGAATGTGTTTTTTTCTTATTAATGTTGGTACTCAAATCGGAGAAAAAATTACAAAAAAAATACCAATAAATCTATGAGTCTTCTATTCAAAATAAAAACCAATAACTTTGAGGTAGCAGTCCCATTTATGAACGAATAATAATTTTCAAATTTTGAAATATCAAATGGCATAAACAATTGATATCAGAATGTACCTCAACAAAAAACATACTTTTCACAAGGACTAAAACAAAGGTAATAAGCGTTGTAGTACGCCTGGGCCATTTTTTGGCTGACAGTTCAGCTATCAAGTACTTGAAGAATATTGTACTATGCTTGAGTAGTATAATGAATGCAATCTCCTAGTCGAACAGTCAACAAAAGATAACAATCGTGAAATGGTATGATGAGACTAGAGTGATGGAACAATATACATTCACGAAGTCATGGAGAATATCTTTTCCACGGAAGGTTTTTCAAGTAATTCATTCAATTTCTAAACTCTAGAAGGATATGTACGTGGGATTTATTTTTTATTAAGAGAGCAAGAATCTGATTCATTAAAATCTTCAGAAACTGAATGAGAGTTTTCAACTCTGAAATATAATTGAAAATACATTTCATTCCGACGAATTTACATTTTCAGTCTCACTATATGGGTTGTATGTTGTATATACTAAAATAAACCAAAATCTCGCATTCATCAACGGTTGTTACTTCAGTGCAGGTCACTTTGTTTCTTCACTTATGTATGCAGCTGGTATCCCCAGTGTCCTCGGGGGCGTTAATTCACATTGAAACATAGTTATTACCTCATAACAATGGATCCAGTGCAGAGAGCGCAATAATTTGCATAGAGAATTTATTTGATTAGCTGCTAATACACGAGCGCAGGAGGAGAATTGCATAATATTCTGGAAACGGTTTATACAAGTGCAACATATATCAAGTTGATTAAGCTGCGAAAGGTCTTTGTGTCGCCATCTTCGGGTGCCGGCCAGAAATTAATTCCGGGATATATTGCACGGATGGAAATTGAAATAGGTGGATCCGCAATGCGGCGGCATATTAACTTTTTCATTCAAGGTAGGGAAAGGAATATTGGAACGCGATAATTTATGTTCGAATGGGTTTGAAAGGTTTGTGTTCATTGGAAAGATTCCAAACTACTCTTGAGAAATTGCCTTTCAGCAAGACATTGGTGCTGCTTGTCCATGCACTGAAGAAGACCCAGAGCTCGAATCCGGTTCCCAAGTATTTGATAAAAAAACATCAATTTCGAATGTCGTACAACATATATATGCGAAACTTCTCCTAAACGTTTCCGCCTTTTCCTCCGGTACAATGAAAAAGCACGATTTCTAATATCGACAAACAACTCATATTGGCTTCGTTCAGCGGTGCTCAACCGTTGAGTGATGTGCCAACGTGTTCGGCTGAACGGACCGCTGCACCATTGATCACTCGAAACCGTTGAGCAGCGGCTCAACACGTTTAGTGATTATTCTCAACGGTTGTGCACCGCTGAACGAAGCCATTGGTATGAGCATATCATCAACAAACAATTGATGAGGTATTATTCTCTTACTCCACTTGGTCTAACCAACGCATATAACTTGATTCTAGGAGACAGCTCTTGTTGGGTATTCGTGGACGAATTAGGAAACCTCTGTTTCACAGACTTTGATCTTATACTTGTGCTGAGTGTCAGTCACAAGTTATGGGGAAATTCAATTCATAATCAATAAACATGCCCATCAATATTTTCAATATTCCGCACTCATCATTCTTGAAATATTTCACTCCTACATGATCCGAAGTCCTTTTTTCAAGCAGGTTATTTTTGTGCCATAAATATGGGTTCGATAAATAGATCTCTTGATATGGCTTGCAATGTTGCCAGACACTTCTCGAATGCGACTCAGGAAGCTGGAGATTTTCACCTTTCAAAGATACTAGGTCTACAATTTGAAATAGATAAATGCTTCTCGCATAATTGTTCTCAAATTTACAATGAGAAATTTCTAATTTACGAATTATAAAATTTTGGCGAGTGGGTTTGCTATCTGTGCTGTCAGCACATCATAAACTCAACAACCTAACCCAAATTCTCCAAAAAATCATTTAGCACAGAGCTGAATCGAATATCGAATTTTAAACATAACGAAGAGAAAAAAAATGCAATGCTCTCTTTTTCCTATGAATTTTTGAATAAAAAAATTTGGGAGTTATTGGATTTTTATTCGAAATAAACATCAAGGAGTTTCACCACTTCGAACGCCCGTCACATACTAACCGAGGGGCTTAATCATTCAGAACTCTTTTACCCCAATGGTTCATTTACCGATATCAGATGTTCGTATACCTCTTTCTTGATTCTGACTTCAATTCATTTTATGTAGTTATCTCTGTTTAGTCTGAAGGACACAGTCAGGATCCAGAAGGCTATAACTTCAAGAATAGTAACTTTCCGTAAACCTCGATTCACTTCGATACATCAAGATTTTTGTTAACTTTGTATCAAGTGAAATCGCCCTGTAGATATAGACGTTATTCAATTTGAGAAATGAGTGTTTTGGATGAAGCCGAACTTTTTATCAGATGTAACTTTTCTTTTCGTAAATCCACAAAGGAAACCATTTACCATCTTGCCAAAACAATAATGGGCCACACTGTGTTGAATTTTGTGTTATTCTATGATCATTGCCTTGTACAAGTAGGCGAGCGAACGTAGGATGTTTTTGTTGGTACCATGATTAGATGGACGCTTATTTGTTCATTGTCCGCTTTTAATTTTGGCGGAGTATGTCTAGTGAAGACTGCTTCACGAGCAACCACCAGATACAAAACAACACCTTCCGTAGTATTTCCCAGAGAAGTATCAAATCAAATCAAAATATACTCCATTACCAAATAAAATAAAAATCCGAAGTCGTCTCCAACTATCTAATCTCCAAGTAGGAATGTCAATTGAACATGTTTCGGGCGTCTAGGCGCCCATCTTCCGTAAGAAAAGCACAACGAACTAAAATCGAAAATAATTGTTCAAAATAGGAATAAAATAGAGGATGTTATTTCATACTTACAAAGGAACTCATAAGAGTCTAGGAGTACAAATATGTGAATGAGTTCCTTTGTAAGTATGAAATAACATCCTCTATTTTATTCCTATTTTGAACAATTATTTTCGATTTTAGTTCGTTGTGCTTTTGTAACTGAAGATGGGCGCCTAGACGCCCGAAACATGTTCAATTGACATTCCTATTTGGAGATAACATATGTGGAGACAACTTTGGATTTTTAATTTATTCGATAATAATCACCAACTCCACTTTGAGAATGGATTGCTTATATACTTTATTGTCTGATTATTTGCATCTTATTGACGAAGTCCAAGAGATACAAATGTAGATATGAAAAATATTTCTAAAGATATATAAAGTAAAAAGTAGTTATATTCTAGTGTTCATCTGCCCACAAAATCATTATGTATTCATCAATCGTCATCTTCAGGGTTCAAATATGCTCAACTGACCTCTGAACAGACTTGCCCGAAACGAGTGGACTAGCAATACATCAATTATACTTCTAACCAGATTTGCATTAAAAGTATTCGACGCGTGAAACTCATCGATCCGTTGTGGCAATCCATAAAATTTCCACCGGTAGGCACTCAATCAAGCTCATTTCCGAAGTTCGTTAGACATGTAATAGAACACCGTCGTCATTTTTTGTGGACCCTAGTGATCAATTCGTTAATATAAAATTGAACGGCGACGAGATAAACAATTTGATTCTGTATGAAATGCATGTCCCATTGAAACGAATTGAAAATTTGAAATCAACAGCCCCCATGACCTCAACGAATTCAGTATGTAAACTAACAAGAGCTGTAAGTTGAAAGGAACTGAAATATTGATTAGTGGCGATCTCCTCCTGTAACGATAATTGTCCACTGAGAACCAAAATAGATGATCGGATATCTTCTCAAGGAATGAAACCCTTGATGAAGTAAAAAAAGAACTTCGACAACTACTGTAACATTTTACAACGAAGAAATTCAGAATGGAATAACAGGAGTCATCGAGGAAGTTCTGCGAGACATACTCCGCAGCACAAGAATCCATAAGATTCTCTCTAGAGACCGAATCGCTGAAATCGAGTCCTCTGACCTCTGGATGAAAAGGTCTATCAATTATTTTTCCAACACTTCCTGGAAGTGATTAGCAGTTTGTTCAATATTCTTTGAATATAATATAGTTCAAAGATATGAATCAATAGTATCATTAACCCATAAACAAACTTTGTCTTGCTCATATGTGTATTTCATCATGAATGTTTCATACAAGAGGCTTGATTTCCAAATCAGGTGAACCCTCATTCGCAGAGAGAGTCGACTGTCTTTTTCTGTATTATAAGATAGAAAGAGATACCCAAATTTTCTCTTGATGGGACACCCGATTTGAAAATCAGGCCCCAGAAGTGTTACTTGCTAAAAAGTCTCTTTCTGAATTCGGAATTCTACTGTATTGAAAACTTCAACATAATAACTTCGAAACAACTGAATACGCTCCCCCTCTCAATTACCACGCTTCGTCGAGGGGTGCTTTAATGTATAATGTATGAACTTTTCATGCGACGGTTCGAAATTTTATGCAAGCTGGCTTGCATATAACATGTAAATTATTCTAAGTGTTTCAGAATACTTCACAACTTCTGCATTGTTCGAAACTCGTAATCATGTGAACAGCTTATGAGCTGATACCGACTCTTCTGGATTTTCGAAATGAAGTGCGGAATATGAACCGGATGTTATTTCCATAACGCGCACACCAAGCGAATGTCGACAGCCATCCCCGAATTTCGTGAATATATTCCATTGTTTTTCATCCAATTTTCTTGAAAGTATTTATGTGAGTTGAGAGTGATTGTTTCCTTATATAGGGATCTTTATATGACTGAATGAAAGCATAATAACTGAAATATAGTTCTCACACCAGAGATCGAAGTTTCGAATCATAATTATTTTATGATTCGTCAACAATATAGTTGGCGCTGGCCAATAACTCCATTAGGAGTTATGGAGCAAGAGAGAGATGATTTGACTGAGTCTCTCCGAGAAGTTTATCACCTAGAAAGAATTCTATTACTACCTGTAAAGCAAATGCCACCACGGGTGGGTAGGTGTCTGGAGTTGCAATCTTTTTTCAATAACTGACTGGGACAAGACTGAACATTGGTGAAAACATCATAGAACATGTGAGGATATGGAAGAAAAATTGTCAGAAGTCCAAATGGAAGATGAACGCGTGCCAGGAGCTGTCAAAGTGAAAAATAATTCAAAAATTTTACATGCCAAAGTAACTTTCGATGATTTATAGTTGCATTCTATACATGTACATCATTAGACATGTGGAGAGTCAGATACTAGAGTGGAAGAGAAATACAGATATTTTGGTTCAAAGAGCAAGAGTGACACTCTTGCGCAACAGTGTCAGTCAGTAAGTCAGTCAGTAATTAAAAAAAAATGCAAATTCAGACACCAACCCGTTAATCTTTCAGGCTGCCTTCTGATGATCTGGCACTTTCTTTACAGACAGTAATCGAATCTTTTCCAAGTGAGAAACTCCTTGGACAGAGGTATGTTGTTCGACCTGTTGTCAGCTCTTCCTCTATAATGATGAAGAATATTGATGATGCTCCATAGACTACTGATGATGTTGAAGCTTTTTGGAAAAATAATATAGAGTATACGCAACTACTCAATGTTCACACTCCAACTTAAGAAATTAAATGAAAAATAAACTTCCTGCATTGTCAATGAAAAAATAACTTTATGCCCTCTAAAAAGCACTTTTGGTCGATTTTCTGGGGTTAGCCCGAAGGAATCGACAGAATGACGGTATTGCTTCTTGGCTCTTCCATTTCAAAGTCAGAGCAAAACGCATACAAAACGTCTATGGAAGAAGTACTTAATCGTATCAAATGTTCAGCACACAGTCTCTATTGGATGATAATGATTTTAAAATTTTGTTGATGTCAACTTCTAGGGCCAATAGGTAATGAAGCGAATATAAGTGTTCTCTAGTTTCAACGGAGATGCCTGGTATACTTATACCTGTTGAAAGTTGAAATAAACTTATCGAAAATCATCACCAGATTCGTATCGTTTCAAAAGGTATGCGTTATTGCTTTGGCCGGCAAAAATAACCGCTCAATATCAAAGTAACTCAGAAGTAAAAAGTAGCATTGATAAGGAATTGATTTCACGGAAAATATCTCGTACATTTTGTCATCTCATCATCTTTCGATTTTGTCAGTGACTTCTTTGATGAACGATAGTGTCACGAAGTTTCAAAGTTCCATACATTTTCAAACCTAAAAGGACCATTTTGTCTTGGTTACCGTGACCAAAGGACAGGATCCCCCTCGAACACCAAGAAGTATATAGCAACACATGAGGAGAGTGTGATCGGTAATATATAGGCAAAACAAATATGAGAATGTCAGCTAGAGTTCAGGAACACAAAAATGACTTTAGGACAAAACAAATATCTTTCGCTGTCCTCCAATCCCACAGACGGGCCACAAAATATATTTCGTGGCAGCTAAGCAAATAGCGCAGGTGAGTCATTTCAGTACACTCCGAATTAGGGAAGCCATCGATATAGAAAATTATGGAGAAATCAACAAGAGAGACGACTCCCAAACCATACCAAATGTCTGGAAAGCCCTCATCAACAAAAAGAAAAACAGTTCAGAAAGTGGTCTTTTGGTGGATGCAGGACGTTCAAAACAAACGGACCTTCAATAATATCTGAACAGTCTTTAGCCCATAATATTCCGATAACCGTCATGGATTCGACTGCCGATGGTACGTGGAAAGCCAATCAGAATTACATCCGCTACAATTTACGGACCAGAAACTGAAACTGAAAACTGAACAACAGAAGTCTTTCAAACAACATTTATGTATATATATATATATATATATATATATATATATATATATATATATATATATATAAATATGTGGGGTTAAATATTTGGGGTTTGCAGCATGCCAATAAGAGTACCCTTAGTACACAGATTCCAAGCTTTCGATAATCTTTATTATTATCATCAGCGATCCTTCAATGGAAAGAATACAAGTGATACAACTGATCAGAGCTAAACAAAAATTTTTCAACTCACAATTTGATTTGAGGTTATGTGGCATAAAAGTTGACATTGTGTTACATGGATGATTGGAGATAAAACTTCATTTGATATCAAAAGATATCTGATAAAAACAACACTAACCAGCACGTATAACTTTAGGAGGAACCAGGCCGGACATGCGAACGCAACATTTGACGATTGACAATAATGATATGAAACATAGAATCATGAAATACAGAATCCGGAATGAACCCCCTGACGGTATCTTCACCTTGACGTGGTAGTGGGGCTTGCGTGTCTTTATGATCCCGAGAGCCATGCCGGCGGTAGCGTAGCTACTGGTAGGGTTTCCCTTGCCGGACGGGTCGAGGGGGAAAGGCCGGACAAAGAGAGATACCAACAGAAGGGAGTAAACCCTTTCAAAAATCCGCAACCCAAGGTGTCATGCGACCCGTGCCGAGGGGTGAATGGCCAGGCGATACACGGTCTCGAACGGAGCCACCGGGAAATTGGCGACCTCCCGGTAAAGCCAGCCTTACCCCTGCAAGCGGGGCTCTGCAGGGGTGGACAGATCCTTCCCTAGCGTCTCGTGGGAACAAAATGGATACAAATAATATTTTCAAAAAAGAAGAAATGGAGAAGGTAGCCTTCTCAAGAAGCAAAAAGACGGTAAGATCCCCAAATATGAGCGTGGGAGGATCTCAAAAGGAAGATAAAGAAAGAGATATGGAAACAGTAGAGTCGGGAGCACCATTCGACGTGCCGCCGCCGACCCCTTTCTGTACACCCCGGAAAGAGAGAGAGACAAAGGAACAGACCCAGGAGGAGGCCGCAGGTGGGGATAGCACACAAACCCCTTTCTACACTCCAAGAATGACGCTTGACTTCGATACCAGCGCAGACGATGACGGAGAAGATGGAAAACAGAGGAAGGAGAAGAAAAAAAGAAAGAATGTATAGGGAACTCCTAGAAAAGGAACTACTAAGGAAGCAAAATGAAGAGCGATCACAAAAATCGCTGGAAATTAAGATCACAGAAGAAGACAAGGAAATCGGGGAACAGGAGATTTCGGAGGAAGAGATGCTGGAAGGTAATACAGAGGAGGGAGTTCCCGAAAGGTCCAACCTCTTCGACGTCTTCGGACTGTCACCATCAGAGGACGAGAGACAAAGTACTGCCTCAAAAATAGAGAAAACGAAGAAGAAGAGATCTAAGGACAGTCCAAAGGAGGCAAAAAGGACAAAAGGCGTGGACGAGCTTCTGCAATTACGCACAGCGATACGCAGGTTAGAGCGGGAAACTAAGGTCCTCATAGATACGGTTAGGAAAACTCAAAGTGAGAAGGTTGAACTCGCCGAGACAGCCTAAGGTATAAGAGCCATAGTAGATACAATATCGGAGGAATGCGAGAGCTACGAGAAAAGCATGCAGCAAAAAAAGGCAAGCACACAGAAAGATGGAACGACACAAACGGAAAATGAGGAAGTAACAGGAGAAGATCTCGTTAACAGAGAAAGCTTGCTTAGGATTCTTGATAAGGACTGGCCCGAGGAACTGTATACGAGGACGCAATTACAAATGGGAGGACTACTGAAGGCCAGTGACAAAGGGGACGTCGCAGTTATAGGAGGGAAGCAATCCATAACTGACAAATACCTGGAAGGCCTAAAGGTAAGATACCCAGACATTGTGGAAATAATGGAAACAGCAACAGAAGGAAGCATAGAATATATAAAAAACTGACCAGGACAACGACGAGCAGGGGAAATGGAATAGATCAAACTAAGTACATATTTGTCGACACGCATGAGATGGTTGGAACGGACGATGCAAACGACATGGGAGCACTGTACGACGTCGTGGACAAATTGACGGAAGTAGCTCGGAAGGAGAGCAGAAATAAACTGCAGATGGTGATCCTTGAGGGCCTAAGTCAAGACCAGACGAGGAAAGTTCTGGAGAGTACCGCAAGGAAGTGGGACATAGATATCACCATACTAACCGCTAGCGACCCACGAAAAGGAACAGGCAGAATTAAGCAAACTTCAGAGGAGAACTGTGCCGACACTATAAAGGGAGGGAGTAAGACATACGCGGATCTAGTAAAAACAGTGAAGGATGGTCTCGCGGGAGAGGAAACAGGGATCAGAATTACGAGGATGAGGAAAACCGTGGCTGGACACATGATTTGAACGTTGACGGAGGCGAAGCGCAGGCAAGGAACCTGAAAGATATAATTCAGGAAAAAGCGAGAGACCTACAGGTGGGCGTAGTTACAAATAAGGCCACCGTGATAATAACCGGCATGGAAGTCGACACTACGGAGGAGGAAATGGCTGAAGCGATAGCGAATGAAACGGGATCAGATATAAGTTCAATCGACATTAAGAACGTAAAAAAAGGAAGATACGACGAACTTACAGCCATTGTGGAAATGCCGAGGGACACCGTCGGCAACATACTGAAGAAGGGAACAATACGCATAGGACTTCCAGAATGCAAGATAGTAGAAAGGATCATGATGTCAAGGTGCTTTAAAAGCCCAAACTTCGGCCATAAGACCAGCGAATGAAGAGGAGAAGACAGAAGGGAACGGTGCATTAAATGCGGCCAGGAGGGCCACAAGGCAAAAGATTGCATAGAAGAATCTTTCTGCTGGAACTGCAAGAAAAAAGGGCACAGGGCAGACCAAATGAGATATCCAACATAAAGGAGGGTAGTGGAGGCACGTCGCAAGACTCGCCTTGCTAAGATGTACATAAAAACAGGACTCTCTGCAACAAAAATGCAAGTAAAAGTTCTTCAAATCAATGCAGACAGAAGAAGAAATGCACACCACCTCATACAGCGAGTTGCATCAGAGGAGAATGTGGACATTGTCCTGGTGCAGGAGCCGAATAAAACAATAGGACCCAAAATGGATAATCGGGAACAATAAAAACACGGCAATATGGTGCAGGAACAAGGCCTGTGGCATAATAGGGCACGAAACCGGAAACGGGTTCGTTATCCTCAATTTCAGAGACTGGTCTATCTACAATTGTTATATCTCCCCAAATGTTGAACCGAGGATATACGAGGAATGCGTTGACAGAGTAATGCAACACGTCAGACAAAGTGGAAAGGAGGCCATATTTGCTGGGGACTTTAATGCAAAGTCAGCACTATGGAATTCGACCACCACGGATAGGAGGATCGAATACCTGGCGGAATGGATACTATCGATGAACCTCACAGTAGAGAACAATGGTAACACCCCTACTTTCGTCAGAGGAGAACAAAACTCCATCATCGACATTACTCTGTCAACGCAGAAGATGGCGGGTAAGGTTAAAGACTGGAGGGTCTCTACGGAGGAGAGCATGAGCCTCCATAGGCACATCTTCTTCAAGGTAGAAACAACAGGCAAAAGAAGGAGAAAAGAAGGCTTCGTTAAAATTAAAATCGACAAAGAATTACTGACTGACACTTTCCGGATAATGGTAGACAATATCAGCACCTTGCAGGAACTGAACACCGTCCTACACGATGCACAAAAGACAGCGACGAGCTCTGGGGCAAGCGAAGGAGGGAGGGAGGAACCTATCTGGTGGAACGACACCATAGCTAGCCTCAGGGCAAGATGCAACTCAGCCAGGAGGGTGCTAATACGGGCGAGGAAAAGACGGACAGATCCAAGACAAATGGCGGATATGGAGGAACGGTATAAAAATGCTAGATGTGAGTTGAGAAGGGAGATAAATCGCTCGCAGCGAGAGTCCTGGAAGAAATTATGCGACACACTGGAGGAAGACCCCTGGGGACAGGGATATAAAATAGTTACCAGTGGGATGAAACAGCACAGTGCCCCATACGATGCAACCCATGAACAGAAAATCGAAGTCCTTAATGAACTTTTTCCGCAATGCGCAGCAGTCATGTACGATCTTGAGCAACCGGAGGAGATGCCCCAGCCGGTCACACTGGAGGAGATACATAGAGCGAGCGACAGGATGAAACCAAAAAAGTCCCCAGGTCCAGACGGCATATTACCTGAGGTCGTCAAGATGGCGGCACAAACAATACCGGAGACGATCAGACAAATCATCAAAAAGGTGCTGATGGAAGGAATATTCCCCGAACAATGGAAGACAGTAGTCCTCATCCCGAAGAGCTGTACAGAGGAGGGTGTTACTAAATACAGGCCTATATGCCTGATAGACACGATGGGCAAACTATACGAACACATCCTGAAGAGTAGATTGGAAAGCGAACTGGAACAAAAGCAAGGACTCTCAGGAACACAGTTTGGTTTCAGGGCTGGAAGGTCTACGACAACAGCTATAACGCATATACTGAGAAAGGTCAGAGCGGGTACCACGAAGTGGGCGGCAGCCGTATTGATAGACGTTAAAAACGCTTTCAATATGGCTAAATAGCACCTGATAGTGAACAGATTGAAGGAGCTGGAAATAGGCAGGTACCTAGTAAACCTGGTAGCCAAGTACCTATCCGAAAGGAAAATACAAACGAGCAAACAGCTGCGGGAAATCTCACAAGGAGTTCCACAGGGATCGGTCCTTGGACCCACCTTGTGGAACATACTGTACGACGGAGTTTTGAGACTTCCTCTACCACGAAACTGTCACACTATAGCGTATGCCGATGACTTGGCATTAGTGGTCGAAGCAGACAAGAAGGAAGGACTAGTTTCAAACGGGAACCAGGCTATAGAACAGATAATAGCATGGATGCAAGAAAATGGGTTAGAAATAGCGCCCCCAAAAACGGAAGTGATCATCCTCAGGGGTCCTAGAATAAGGGAAGGTATCGCATTTCAGATAAGGGGAGTAACGATAGCCCCCGAAAAGTTTGTCAGGTAGCTTGGTGTTTGGCTAGATGACAAACGAATTTGGAACGAGCACATCAGACAGGTATGTGCAAAAGCCGACAGGCAAACCGCAGCTCTAACGAAATTTCTACCAAACATCAGGGGACCTGGCAACCAAAAAAGGCGACTGCTTTACTCAGTAGTACAGTCAACGATCCTATATGCAGCCCCGGTGTGGGAACAAGTTATGAGGGTAGTAAAATATAAAAACATGGTCCTAGCAACGCAGAGGAGGATGCTCCTGAGAGTGGCTGCGGCCTATAGGACGGTCTCTCAGGAGGCAATCTGTGTCCTAACCAGTACGCCCCCCATGAATCTTCTAGTAGGAGAGAGATCACGACTGGATAACTGGGTTGAAGTGAACTCCGAGGTTAAAAACTCCGAGAGGGAGGAGACCATTAGGCTATGGCAGAGGGCATGGAATGAAACCACGTCCAAGGCTCAGTGGACCAAGAGGTTGATCCCGGACCTGGTACCCTGGCTTAACTGCCCGTTCGAAAACACTGATCACTATATAATTCAGGCCCTTAGCGGACATGGTAGCTTCCGAAGTTATGCGTGCAGGATTAAAAAAAGTAGAGACGAAACTTGTATATACTGTGCGCTAAGAGATGATCCAGAGCACACAATTTTTTCCTGTAATAGATGGGTAATAGCTCGCATGAATTTAGAAACAGAATGGAATACACAAATAAGACCAGAAAACCTCATACCAAACATGTTATCAAGCAGAGGAAAATGGGACAGGGGACCAAATCTCCTAAGGCAAGTCATGAAAAAGGAAGAGGAGGAGGAAAGGGAAAATCAGAGAGGTTGATAATCAAAACTGATAGCATGAACTAACGGAAACAAGGAACTCTGAAAGATGCCGCTCATACCTGACGTACACCCTTCTGGGTAGTTCCGGGTATGAGAGAGGGCAAGGGGGTGGTTTTAGTGCGGTGCAACTCCCACACTACCAAAGAGGGGCGGAACCAGTACCTGGTGTCCAGCGATTTCCACCCCGCCAAAAAAAATAAAAAACAGCTTCAGCGTTGGGAACAACGGAGTTCTGCTACCAGAAGAATCCTAGGTGACCATCGACTTGTCACATTTTGATTCAAAGGCAGAAGAACACAAGACAACCAGAGGAGAAGAAGACAGGAGGCAGAGGCGAAGAAAAGAAGACAGAAGAAAGAAAACTGTGTCTGTTGGATAGACACAAACACAAAGACAGCACTTCAATCATATCACTGGTGGATACCAACTGGTATATACATAGAGTGAGTCCTTTAATCATATCCATATCCTATATTTTATTCCTTATTTTAATCACATATATTTAAACTATTTTTATTATATTGGTGAACTTTTAGACGCTTTTCTCTGATGAGATAGTAACTGGAGTTCTATGTTTCGTAATTTACATAGTTTAAAACAAACAAATAGTGAACTACGTCAACAAATTAGACAAGCGTTTCTTGAATTACCATCTCTTTCTGAAATCAATCCTGAAAGCATTGACTCAGAGGTAGATACCTCAACTCAAGATTTGTTAACATTGAATATTTCTCATACAAATCCACAAAACGAAACAATGGTCGATACAAATTATCAACAGCTTAGATTATTTTTGGACATTTCACCCAGCTTCGAAGGAAATCCATGTGAATTAGATAATTTCATTGCATTTTGTGATGAAACATTTCAGCATTATATAAATGAACCTCAACCTATCAAAAATTTGATTTTACGAGCAGTAATTGGTAAACTGAAAGAAAAAGCGCTCACATTGGTTTCTAGTAGAACTGAATTGAATACATGGAATGATATTGAAGATTTATTAAGACTTTCCTTTGCCGATCAAAGATCTTTTGCTTGTTAACTTCAAGAATCGCACAATTTGAAACCATTGGCAAAAGATAAATTCATACAATTTTGGTTTTAGATGTCAGTATACCAGAAGTTTGATATTTTCATCCATCAATAATGATCCATTGTTGAACCAGCAAGCAAAAATTGCTCAAATTAGCAATATTGAAAAACTAATTTTGGTCTCATTTTTGAAACACTTACCACCACTGATTCAAATGGGAGTTCGCCTTAAAAATCCAACTTGTTTGGAAGATGCCTTGAAATATGTTATTGAAGAAGAAAATTTCATGACATTAGTAAATGATGGCGAGAAAAATAATCCACAACAGCTACCTAACCCAAATTTTAAATCACCTATGGTACAACACTCGAATTATTCGCAATCCTTTATGCCGAATAATACTCCAAAAAATCAAAAATATTTCCAACGTCCAGATCCACAATATTTTCAACCACAGAACCAACAATTTCCACAGTACAACAGTCAATCATTTTCACCCCAACCAAGAAGTTTTCCAAGCCAACCAATTCAATTTAACCGAAGACAAGTACCACAAAAATTTTTCACAAATAAACGAGTATTTGGTACTCCCCAACCTGGCAATACTAATGTTTGGAAACCAAAAAATCAATTACCATCATATAAGCCAACACCTATGTCAACAGTGACCAGAAATGTCCCTCAAAAATATAATTTTCAATCCCAATCAAGACCAACGTTCAAGTCGGAAGAACTTCATTTAATTGAACCGAATCCAATTGACAATGAAGAAAATGAATATGATAATTATGAATTTGTTCATGATGATCAAGAAATATTTCCAGAAACAGATAATGAAGAAACAAATGATATTTTTGAACCACTAACTGAAACAAATGAAAATTTTTTGATAACAGCCTCTGGAAAGGAAATTACTTAGAACTCAATTGCATAGATGAAAGAAAGTTGCCTTTTATAACAATTTCCGGACATGTAAAACCATTGAACTTTTTAATTGACTCAGGTAGTCACATTTCTCTTATGAATCCGATTATAGCGAAAGAATATTATCCAGAACATATTCTTGTGAAACCCAATGTTATTAAAACCTCATGTGGACAACAGTTAGCAAAATATGAAGCTCATATTCCAGCTTTTGCGGAATTTCAAAATAATGAAAAAATAATTTTCACACTATTCGATTTTCATCCTTTTTTTGACGGTTTAATAAGC
Source organism: Zygogramma bicolorata (assembly GCA_032362365.1). NCBI lineage: Eukaryota > Metazoa > Arthropoda > Insecta > Coleoptera > Chrysomelidae > Zygogramma > Zygogramma bicolorata. The sequence goes on from JAVJAQ010005742.1 coordinate 42,808, forward strand.
TTTCGAGATATAAAAAATATGGGTTTTAACTGGAATTTACAAGATGGTTATTTGATCAGAGATAACGTACATATTCCTGTTAAACAGTGTTCTCCATCAGAATATAGTGTATATAGTATCAGTTTAAATGAAAACGAAATTTTTAGAACTAAATTACCAACAGATGAAACGGTTGATGGAACTTATTACATTCCATTCAAATAAATTAATGAACATTGTTTCATACCAGAAAGCATAACAACAGTTGAGAATGGCTATGCAATTGTTGAAATTCATAATGTCAGCATTGAAGACACTTATGTCAAAATGATATCACCTTTGCAGATATATCCATTAGAAGATTGTGAACTTTTTCAAAGTGAAATAAAAAATGTATATCCATATCCTGATGCAGAAGAAATAGAGAATTTATTGAGACTTGATCATCTCAATGATGAAGAAAAGTATAAACTACTCAAATTATGTAAACAATTTCACACCATTTTTCAATATCCTGATCAACCCCTTTCTGCAACTACTCAAACAACTCATTCAATTCAAACCACAGATGAAGAACCAGTTTATACAAAGTCATATAGATTTCCTGAAATCCATAAGAAAGAAGTACAAAATCAAATCCAAAAAATGTTAGAAGATGGAATAATTCAAAATAGTTCCAGTCCTTGGTCAAGTCCTATATGGATTGTTTCAAAGAAGCCAGATGCTTCTGGAAAACCCAAGTGGCGTGTAGTAGTTGATTATAGAAAACTCAACTCAAAAACAATTCAAGATAGATTTCCTATCCCGAATATAGATGATCTTTTGGAAAAATTGGGTAGAGCCCAATACTTCACAACACTAGATTTAGCTAGTGGATTTCATCAAATTAGAATGATCCCTGACAGTATTTCGAAAACTGCATTCTCAACAGAAGCAGGTCATTTCGAATTCCTACGGATGCCCTTTGGATTAAAAAATGCACCCTCAACCTTTCAAAGAATGATAAATGAAATTCTCAAAAATCAGATAAATAGAATTTGTTTAGTCTATATGGATGAGAAAAAATGATCACAAATTGAGAAAAAAAACAAATGACTCGAGGCCGGATTCGATCTCACGTCACTTCCAACTAGATAATATAATGTCAGCGCCTGAGACCGCACGCCTAGGGAGACCTCAGAAAACGTGATTGAAAAAATAAAGAGATAAATTATGCATTTGTCAAACGAAAAATTTAATCATTTTAACTTTATGTCTGCCGGTGAAAGTGTCGAGGGTGATTCCCCCATATCGCTGGTATCAGACATTTTGTTATGATTATCGAAGTTTGGCTATATTCTTCAAAAATTCAATACCTTTACCGATTTTGACTTGACAAACGTCAAATGCAGAGCATGCACATCATGCTTGATTGAAAAATAATGGGTTTCTGTTGATTGAAAATCTGTATCGTAATGAAAAATCTGTATCGTAATGGATTTCATTATAAAACGGGTTGTGGGCATATAAGTGTATTATTAGAGTACGGGTGTAGATAAAGTTACTTTCCGCACTAGTGAAAATTCATGTGCCTTTTTTTTAGAAGCAATATTCAATCATAGACTGACACAAAAAAAATTGAGATTATTGAGGCAACTCAATATACTAATTGTGTATTCACAGTTCACACAACAATAATATCTATTCAAAAGTTATGTGATAAATTATAAGTATTTATTAAATCAATCATTACATTGAAGCAATGATTCTGACCGACGCCATTAAATCTTTATTCATCAATAGTGAATTTCAAGTACTGCCAGCTGTCAGGTTGTTTTTGAGGTGAATTCATATTGTAGGGTATACTACAGATACACGATCTTATATATAGATATTGTTTAGTAAAAAAAGTGGTCTTGGGGAAAAAACTGTGCATTACTTGCTAAGAGATTTTTCTCACTAGTAATGTAAGATACTATATCATCATTATCTAGTCGAAGTTGATTTCCGTTACAGAAAGACATTTTGATGTACTTTTCGGAATCGATTGTTATTTTATGAAATATGGCATTGGCAAAATCATGACAAAAGAGGTCCTATTTGAAAAAAGAAAACTCTATGCTTATTATATCGATCAACATTTTTGAAAAATCATGAGAGATTAATTATGAGAAATTTTTAGAGTAATCAAAATTTTCACTTTCATACAATGGCACAAAAATGTTTTTTGCCCTATCGTGAAGCCTTTAATAACTTCACCTTGAATTCGACAAATCTTCCACTATAACCCAAAGTGTAACCAAAATCTCAATCCGAAAAAACAAAATGCATGGTTTGATTTTTCTCCATAATACTTCTCCAGTCTCGAATGAAAACATGAAACCAGATATGGCAATACTCAGAACTGAAACTTTATTTCAACATTTGTTCATATTGATTCATAGGTATTCCTTCGTTTGAGTTTGTTTAATTTTTCTATTTCATATTCAACATTCAACTTTTTTGTCACCATTCAAACTTTTTGATCAATTTATTTAAAAAAAATATTCTTGGACCAAAAATCCATTTTGATCTGTTTGTTTGGATTTGAGCGCCTTATTTGAAATTATTTTGGACCACTCATCCGATGAGATTTTTTCATCCTGATTTTTTGCTTCTATTATTATTTTCAACTTCTTCGATTTTCAAAGTTCAAGAGTTATATATTTCATTGCTTCACCGTGTATTTCAATTTCATATTCCATAATTTATTGGTTTAATTGACACTTTTTCTCCATCTGATGAGCAGGTAACAGGTTTCAATAAAGTTGATTATATGAACAATGGGAGTCCGTACCAATAGCACCCAGTAAGGAACATTCAACAACATTCAAGCAAACACATCATTTACTGACATTATCACATTCGATAGATCAGTAAAATCCGGTAGTGAAAAATGTTTTCACAGTTACATAAATTATGCAAATGAGTCCGCCGCACCCAAGAAAATGGAGTTTCTGTTGCTAGGTACTGCATTATTCCAGGAATACGTTGCTGAAGTTATCCTATTAATGAATATTTCCGGCTCGGAACAATTCAGAAAACTGTGAGAACTTTTATATGCCACAGAAAAAAGTCACATGAATGTCAATGAGCTTTCCTCCAGCACCTGAACAGATATATCATATAATATAATTCCAACTTTCCAAAAGTCCATTTTCTCGGTCCACTTCGCCGGAATCGTCTCAATTTCATCCCCAATAAATAAAAAACTTCCTTCCTCACAAATAACCCGATGAATCTCCGTCGGCAAAAAATAAATAGCATCAATAAAGGTCTCCGAGTATACAAAGTGACCCCGATAAGAAAAACGTCAACAAAATCAATGCCACGCGAGACAGCACTGCCACGGGGGGATAACAAAAATAACTTATTTTGCCGCACGGATAAACAGATTATATTGATGAGAAAACTCTTCAAACGAAGTATGTCCGATGTTTATTCTAATGGGGAGAATTCAAAATGTAGTTGTTGGTTCCTCGTATTGAAATATGAATCAAAAACTGATTTTGAATTGCCCAGCTATGAATACCTGCGAACACTGTGAACTACATCAGGGTGGCAACCAGTTCTTATGTTCTGAATTTCCAATTGAATATTTGTTGAGATGTTTATTATGTTGGTCCAACGAATTATCCAAGTTTTCTACATCGAGCGCCGAACGTTGCTACAATGATGGACAAACTACGAAATTCATAACTTTTTTCAATTTCAATGTTCTCAATACAATACAATGTATAGTAAATTGAGTTTGTTGAAATTTGATGATAGTACTATTTGTTTATACCCAGAAGTTTCCTTTTCCTTTTTCGAAAATGGGAGACGTAATCAATATGTTGTTTTTCTGAAAGATTTTTGACCCTGTAGAAAAAATCAAAATTACGACCAGATCTGACGCAAAACCGACGTTTGGCAGTTACTGGATTAATAATTCGAACAGAGGGGCCTGTGAACATAATTGAAAGTGTTAAAAAATATCAGCTAGAAGAAGCAATCGTATAGCGAAACACGTGTCGTGGTTTTGCTAACCTTATAACAGTGAAAATATTCGCAGTTGGAGGGAGTCGTCTTCTGTATGGTGTTTATTTCTGGTCTTGTCTACTATACCAAATGGAGATTTTATTGTACGGAAGAGGTGAATTGCAAATGTCTCATATACTACAAGCTGTGAACATTATTTGAATTCATATGAAATATCAACATTACTATCCTTGTATATCTTTGAATTGAGTCTTTGTGTTTTTGAACATAAGGTAAACTTTGGGAAGAATTCTAATATACATGAAATCAATACTCTTAGTCGTGATCATTTTCACGTATCTTTCAGTAGTTATAATACATTTTATATCTTCTAGTAACAGTGGTTTCCGTGCATTCAATAAGTTTCCTATTGAGTTGAGAGAATGTTCATCACTCTTGGTTTTTGAAAGCAAACGCGAATCTTTTTCAATGAAAAAAAGACTTCTATTCCATAGAGGAGTTTTTTCATCAGATTTTATTGGTTGAAATATGTCCAATTTTTTTATTATTTTCATGACATAGTATCGTATACAATTCAAATATTCATGAGGGTGGGCTTGACCAATCCTGTTTCAATAATTTGCTGATACCTATATTTCAATTCGATTTTAATAAGGAAATTTTGATATTGTCATGTTATGACTACTATTGACATGTTTTATCCAATATTTGTCTTGGCTCATGGAATAAAATGAGATAAATAAATGGGTATTTTTAATAGGAATCATCAAGTATCGACCACTTCTATTCAATTGGTCAAACTGTGATTGGAAAAATATCTTCAGGATTTGTTTCGTATTTTTTTGGGTTTGTAACCTACCACAATCTGAAGAAATAAGTAATTAATATTGGAATATATACAAATGTAGAAGGGCAGATTTTCAATATACCCCGAAAAGTTGCTGCGTCTATTGTAAAACAGTTCTTTCTGGATAGAACGAGTCCAAATTTTCGGGGTAGATTGAAAATCTGCCCTCCTACACTTGTATAAATTCCAATATTCAGATTGTGGTATATAGTAGTTTTCACAATAAATGGTATTGACTGAAGGATTATAATGAAATCAGTTAGACCCTTAAGTTGTAAAATCCGAGATGCACATCATAAATGTAAAAGGACCGGATTCAGGTAATTTTGTTTCTCAGAGAGGGATTGTAGAGGATTACAGCCTACATTTCTTGTTCATTTCAGTCTTTGTATTTCATTGGAAGTGTTCACTTGTGTTACGGCGTGCAATAATTTTATAACATTTATTTGTTATAACAGACAATAATAGCAAAGATTTTATACCCCAACGTACAGAATAGGCAGTATGTGGCGTCCGTGGATAAAAAGTAATAGTGCTTCTTTCAGTGGTTCGTTAAAGAAGAATCACTTATCTTGTGACGCGAAAATCATTACAAAAAATGTGTATAGCTCCTTACTTCAGCAAGGATATAACGCGGGTGCTGCAGCAAAAGTAACCAGTAATTTGACGAAGGCGCCTCTTACTTCAGTTAGACGAATTGTTGAAAATTCCATGGAATCAAGAAAAAAGCGTAAAGATTCCGGTGTCACAAAAAGTCTAGACGACTGGGAAAAAGATTTGATAAGGCGAAAAATCTACACTATGTACGATGAGCAGCGTGTCCCTACAATCAAAAGTCGTCTGAAACAGCGGCTCATCAATGACGAAACTCACATCAACTGTGGCCTCACTACTCTTCAAATATCGCAAAATTGACAAGAGACAAGTAATAATGGAATCCACACGTTTAATAAACTGGCGTTCTGAATATATAACGTCAATAAGAAAATACCGGTCTGAAAATCGGCCAATACTCTACCTCGACGAGACGTGGTTCGACACGCATGACACCCCTTCCAAAGGATGGTCTGATTCCTCTGATAAGTGTAAAACAAAAGCACCATCAAATAAAGGGAAGAGAATCACAATATTACACGCAGGATCAGAAAATGGTTGGATCCCAAACGCTATGTGGCTTTCTGCCACAAATATAAGGACTCTTGTGTTGATTATCACGAAGATACGACAGCAGAGCTTTTTGAAAATTGTCTGTTACTCAACATTCCGCCAAACAGCGTTATAGTAATGGACAACGCAAGCTATCATAGTCGACAATTGCAAAAAATTCCTGGCTCAAAGAATACGAAATTGGAGATTCAAAACTTCATGGCTGCAAATGACATATTTTGAGGAAAATTATACAAAAAAAGAACTTTTACAAGTGCTGCAGTCATTTTCTTTGAAAAAAACGTATGTTCGTGATACAATTGCAGAAGAATTGGAACATACAGTGTTACGACTACCTCCCTACTACTGCGTGTTCAATTCCATAGAGCTTATGTGGCACCAACTTAAATCGAGCGTGAGCGGAAAAAATACTTCTCCGACTTTAAGTGGTAGTGAGGTAGAATTAATTAGGAACTGTATGAATGACATTCCTACCGAGAGTTGGAAAAGTTCTGTTAAACATGTTATAAATGTTGAAAACTCGTACCTTTCTGTAAAATCAATTGCGCCAATTATAATTAATTTAGATGGGGATAGCGATAGCGACACTGAACTAAATGTAGAATAGAATTGTAACATTTAAATAAATCACTTGTATATCTCCTACATTATGCAAAATTCAAATTTCTTAAGTTCGACCCTGTAGCACATTTGCATCTTTTACCAGATGATTTTCTACACTATGGGATAAAATCGGGTAGTTTATTGCAGTGAAAAAGCCAATACCATTTACTGTGAAAAATACTATAGGTTACAAACCCAGAAAAATACGGAACAAGTATTGATCCACCACAAAATAATGACGTTCAAACAGTATATTCGGAATATTTCGTTGCAGAAATCTGTGAAAGATAAGAAATTGTTCTAGTTTCATGACATAAGTTTCAATTGGAATGAAAATCAGTTTCAATTTCAACACTACAAACCACCTATGAATTGCGGACGTAAAAAGTCATGGTTTCCTCTTAGCGTTCAACAAGTGAGTACCTAACTAAAGTTGTAAAAAATTAAGGCAAAAGTGCCTTATTCTCAGTACTTTCCCACTGAATAGTCTTACGTAACTTTCTACAGAGAGGCCGCTATTAGTTTTTAATTTCCAAATGGAAAAGTCTTTCAATAGCGGCGCTAGTGGTATTCGAGTCAAACCGCAGAACTCCATGAGTTCTACCAGTTCTGTGAATCGAACATACTCAAACCAAAACATATTGTGCATGATATTCAGCTCACTGGTTCAGTTTTGAATCGTACTAGCCGGAGACGATTGCGAACTCAACTTGAAAATTTGTTTCGACAATTCTTTCTTCATGTTTCATTTATATTTCTGATTATTATTCGAATTTTCAAATTCCATTCTTTGTCCGAAATACCCAGATTTCGTCTAGATTTGAGTACCTCGTTTAAATTCAATCAGTTGACCTTAAACATTTGGCAAGTTATTATTCTAATTGCAGTCTTTTGATGAATGTCCACTTATTAACTCAATTTTGAAATTTATGGAGGTTGAAGCAATACTACTCAGAAAAAAAAAAATGGTGAAACATATCATCGTAATAAATACAATGTTAATAATGCCATAATTAGGTAGTTTCTGAATCGTTCACTAATGAGGTCCCTTCCATACAGAATGGTGTAGGATGCGCAATTTTATTGCTTCCCTTCCTTTCTCCATCCAATCCTCGTTGATACCAATCGCAATAAAACACTTTTCCTTTCACGATTTGTAGCCGACGCCTATGTCTCGCAGAACGTTTCAAGCTCAAAGTTAAACACGTTCCCTGGAGTATTTAACCTCCAAAATTTTATCTGCAGGGCGCTGGGAAAACTTTTCCCTTCATTTCTAGGAAATCAATGGGGTTGTAATACGTGCCCAGATGAATACCGCTTCATTCGGGCTACGAGATAGGAGTTCTGAAAGGATTTTTTGAAAGAAAGTTAAACAATGTCAAATCGGTTTTTGATAAACCAGCGTTTGCATTGATGGGTATGCACAAGAGTGGGAATCAATGGAGCAAAATGATTCATTCGAGAAAAGAGGGATCAACCAGGTTTTTTACATTCCATTTCTCACAGACTCAGTCTAGCAGACATCGACAGCTCTGCTACGGATGGAAACATGAGATTTATTGATTACAAGAGCATCACAATAGATATGAAAAGATCGCAGTGAATCAGGCTAGCTCCCCGATAATCTATTGATTAGGAGTGTATCTACGCGAATGACCTGACGAGTAGACAATTCCCACCCCTTTATTTCTTTCTTCAATAAAACAGCTGAACTTTGGAACTCCTTACCAAGAGATGTTTTTCATGAGGCTCACAAACTCCACAAATTTTAATTAAATGTTAATTCGTATCTCCTGTCTCTTGACTCACGCGGTAGTCTTCGAACATTAAAGGGCTTCCTTCACGGTGAATCTGCATATAAAAAAATAATTAAATGCGAGGTTTATTACGTGAGAATTAACTTTCTCTGTTGAATATTTTCTGTAGATGTGTGAAATTGCTTTGCGATTATTATTAGGGACAGATATTCAAGAACATCAAAAGAAAAAAAATATGGCAAAAACTCATTCGAGCTATTGTTTCAAATTCAATAAATAATTACCACACTAAGTGTTGAATGTTTTTATTCATAGTTGAAAAAAATCAATTGAAATGTATTCCGAGACAGATGAAAAACAACTCGTATATCAATTCATGGAAATTCATCATTCAATAATAATAAAGAACATATCCAACTAAACTTCATTATATAATTCAGAATCTGATCACCTGACCATCGATTGACTGAGAGTTCCTCATTACCATCTCGGGATTTTTTTTCCATGGAAAAATGTATCAGTATCGAATATTGAAGACAAGTGTTTCAATTAATTCATAAGTGGCAAACTTGAAAATTCGACGATCGTATCATCATTGATTGCAAGATGCTTACCTTGTTAGCGAATCGCGCGCGAAGTGAAAGTAATATGAGTTTGGTGTTAGGGTAGTTGATGTCTGGAAAAAGTCTTATTTCCATAAAGTTGGTGGGGTAGTGAGGGCGTTCAAGATGTGAAGTTATGAATTTTGATCGAACGTGAAAACTCGTGGCTCTAAAAACCTCATTAAAAGTTTCAATGATTTTTTATATCCCCATCCTCCTCGGATGTATGTGGGAATATCCCATAGCACTGGAACACGTTGCAGTGTAACATCACAATCCGCAATGTTGAGACTGTTCCTTGCTGGCTCAGTATATTGGAAAAAACGGTAATGAAGCGATTTTTTTTATTAAGTTACCTGAACGTTCCTATCAAATTGGAAGTAATGCAGATCCTAATGCTCAATGAATCGAGTGAGCCGGGAAAAAAGATACAAATCACTTAGAATTTTTGGGTTGTAATCTTAGAGAAACCCCTCCGGTAAGAAATTCTTAGCCAGTTCATTGAAAAACGATAGAGACCTGACAGGTCTCCAGAGTTTCCAACAGAGGGGTAGGAAGGCTGCACTTGGCGGGTCAACCACGATGGAATTGACAAAGTCGCAGATGATATTTCATAAGAACGACGACCGTTTTTCAGAGTGAGGGCGGTTGTAAGCAGAGCGTCGCAAGTAGAACAATCTTAATATAACCTAGTAACTTCCATGTATATTTGGTACCAAAAGGCTAAGGACGGAAACAATATTTTAGATCGAGTCGAGCTTGTGCTGCATCAGGAACTCTCAGGCCGTTGAATAATCCCGACCTGCAACAGAAATATTTCTTTGGAGCACCTTCAGCAGTCGATCCTATATAACTTTCACGTAAAGTTTTGATGTGTCGCTGATCGTAATTCCCATCATTGAAATTGATGTACTGCAAAAGCAGTTACCAAGATATAAGGTGATGACATGAAGTCTATCTTTGAAAACCAAAATTCTTCGGTTTCGCCAACTTGAAGTTATACGAACCTTCTTCAAATTAATTACCCGAACATCTTTTATATGAATTAAACAATGCAAAGGGACTAGCATTTATCTTTGTAAAACTCCTGAATTTATTTATAAAAGAGGTATTGAATACCACCTTATCAATGCCTTCCAGACAACAGAATTCAGGAGGCAAACTTCATAATGACTTTGACGAGAAGTCCCTGATGCCAAACTCGATCAAATGTTTCTTGAAACTGTACGCCTTCTTTGGAAAACGGCCAAATAACTGTCACTTATCGCCTGAATGTGACGAAATCCGTATTGCCAATCATCAATTATCTGCTATCAATTATAAGAGAATTACTATACGATAAATGAAATACATGAAATTATGACAACATTCTGTAAGGGCGCAGGTTGCTCAAAAAGCAGGCATTCCAGTGTGATTCAGTTGTCACAGTGTACTGTTCATTTCCAGAGAAACAATGAATGGATTACTCCAAAAGTTATGTCTCTCTGCTCAATATAGGTATCGGTCCAGCAATAGAAATTTCAATATCCTCCCGAAATGAATCCGGGAAACAAGATGGAGCTTGGCTCATAACAGTAAATGAAAGCTAATGGAAAGCATTAAGTGAAGTTTCGGTATCAACAAGCCTCGTGAAAACATTCGAAAAGGTATATTCCAGCAGAACTCGAGCAAATTAACCAATTCCTATAAGAATATAAAATGAAATTAGAATGTGTAGCCGAACTTCGTGACAGAAATGAAAATTCACAAAAGGACATTAGTTTCAATTTCGAAGAAACTGTTTATTTTCCCTGGAAAACATGAATGAGAAAATGATGTTTGGGCATCCAAGAAAAATACAATTTCAGTTTGGCAACATCGCTTTCGGTTTCGTCGATAACAATACAGTTGAAAAATAGTAGTCTCAACTTCGAATGAAAGCGGGTTCGTTCGTAAAAAAAAAATTTTTGAGATATGGTACGGCGGTGTGCGTGGTGTTAAAATTATATACAAGCGAAGAGTATATTTGCAGTCATTACACGAAACGGCTCTTCCTAATATTCCTATTATTTCCTTTTCTAGCTTAAACCTTTATATTTTCCGTGAGTGAGTTTCGTTTGATCAGAAAAAGGAGAAAACTTGGTAAGTCCATAAATGTAGTTTAATTTATTTATTCACAACGGAGCTATCAGTTATTCTATATATTTCCTTTCATATTCATGTACAGAACATATTTGGTCCTTCGAGCCGGATTCGTGGATAAGTAAGTTTGGACTATTTTTTTGGATTGGATTGGCAAAGATAAAAAACTGGTTGAAGTCGTCGGGCCTTTGGCGGTGTTGTCGGATTGTTCGGTTTAGCGGTAGATTCAAATCGGTTTAATATTATTAGGTATAAAGGTCCGTAGATTTCTGTTTTCCTCAAAGATTGTGTTCAATTGGGGAAGGTGGAGTTTCAATCAGACATCAGGTTTAGGAAGGGTAATATTGATAATTCATTGTCATCCTAAAAATGGGTGGTAAGGGAGCAGAAAAGAAATTTAAGATGCTGACAGCAAAAAAGGAATCACTTTTCTCTATTTTGCAGAATCTTTACGATTCATCAAAATCGTTGGGAACGGCCCAACAAATGAAAGAATTCAAAAGTTTATACTTGACTTTAGAGAATACTAAAGAAACTTTGCTAGCAGTAATAGATCAAATCAATGAGGTACAGTTTGAATTCGACGAAGAATTCGTTCCAGATTATAAGATTCTTTCAACCATAAATCAACTTTGTGGTCATATTCATATGACTGCAAAAGGTATCGAAAGGTCCAGCAGTAGTAGTGTATCAGTAGGAAATAGATCGCCTCCATTAACAAAAATGGAATTACCCGAATTTTCAGGAGAGATTCGTCAATGGGAAAGGTTCCATTCGCTTTTTGAAAGTATGGTTCACGATAATGTTTCTTTAACGGATTTGGATAAAATTCATTATTTAGCGGGGAGTTTACGAGGACCGGCCGCAGGTGTCTGTGCGGGACTCACTATTACCGGTGATAATTATAATATATTGTACGAGGCGTTGATCGATAAGTATGAGAGCAAAAGAATGTTAGCAGACAGTTACTTAGAACAAATTTTTGAATTCAAGCCATTACAAGGAGAATCAGAGACAAATTTGAATTTATTTCTAGAAAGATTTGATGTGGCGGTTTCGGCACTGAAAACATTAAATTTACCTGACTTAGCAGATTTCATTCTATTGTCTCAGGCTTTATCTAAACTCGAACACGAATCAGCTAGGGCATTTGAAGCAAGTCAAGATAGTTCAGTCTTAACTTATTTTGCCGCACGGATAAACAGATTATATTGATGAGAAAACTCTTCAAACGAAGTATGTCCGATGTTTATTCTAATGGGGAGAATTCAAAATGTAGTTGTTGGTTCCTCGTATTGAAATATGAATCAAAAACTGATTTTGAATTGCCCAGCTATGAATACCTGCGAACACTGTGAACTACATCAGGGTGGCAACCAGTTCTTATGTTCTGAATTTCCAATTGAATATTTGTTGAGATGTTTATTATGTTGGTCCAACGAATTATCCAAGTTTTCTACATCGAGCGCCGAACGTTGCTACAATGATGGACAAACTACGAAATTCATAACTTTTTTCAATTTCAATGTTCTCAATACAATACAATGTATAGTAAATTGAGTTTGTTGAAATTTGATGATAGTACTATTTGTTTATACCCAGAAGTTTCCTTTTCCTTTTTCGAAAATGGGAGACGTAATCAATATGTTGTTTTTCTGAAAGATTTTTGACCCTGTAGAAAAAATCAAAATTACGACCAGATCTGACGCAAAACCGACGTTTGGCAGTTACTGGATTAATAATTCGAACAGAGGGGCCTGTGAACATAATTGAAAGTGTTAAAAAATATCAGCTAGAAGAAGCAATCGTATAGCGAAACACGTGTCGTGGTTTTGCTAACCTTATAACAGTGAAAATATTCGCAGTTGGAGGGAGTCGTCTTCTGTATGGTGTTTATTTCTGGTCTTGTCTACTATACCAAATGGAGATTTTATTGTACGGAAGAGGTGAATTGCAAATGTCTCATATACTACAAGCTGTGAACATTATTTGAATTCATATGAAATATCAACATTACTATCCTTGTATATCTTTGAATTGAGTCTTTGTGTTTTTGAACATAAGGTAAACTTTGGGAAGAATTCTAATATACATGAAATCAATACTCTTAGTCGTGATCATTTTCACGTATCTTTCAGTAGTTATAATACATTTTATATCTTCTAGTAACAGTGGTTTCCGTGCATTCAATAAGTTTCCTATTGAGTTGAGAGAATGTTCATCACTCTTGGTTTTTGAAAGCAAACGCGAATCTTTTTCAATGAAAAAAAGACTTCTATTCCATAGAGGAGTTTTTTCATCAGATTTTATTGGTTGAAATATGTCCAATTTTTTTATTATTTTCATGACATAGTATCGTATACAATTCAAATATTCATGAGGGTGGGCTTGACCAATCCTGTTTCAATAATTTGCTGATACCTATATTTCAATTCGATTTTAATAAGGAAATTTTGATATTGTCATGTTATGACTACTATTGACATGTTCTATCCAATATTTGTCTTGGCTCATGGAATAAAATGAGATAAATAAATGGGTATTTTTAATAGGAATCATCAAGTATCGACCACTTCTATTCAATTGGTCAAACTGTGATTGGAAAAATATCTTCAGGATTTGTTTCGTATTTTTTTGGGTTTGTAACCTACCACAATCTGAAGAAATAAGTAATTAATATTGGAATATATACAAATGTAGAAGGGCAGATTTTCAATATACCCCGAAAAGTTGCTGCGTCTATTGTAAAACAGTTCTTTCTGGATAGAACGAGTCCAAATTTTCGGGGTAGATTGAAAATCTGCCCTCCTACACTTGTATAAATTCCAATATTCAGATTGTGGTATATAGTAGTTTTCACAATAAATGGTATTGACTGAAGGATTATAATGAAATCAGTTAGACCCTTAAGTTGTAAAATCCGAGATGCACATCATAAATGTAAAAGGACCGGATTCAGGTAATTTTGTTTCTCAGAGAGGGATTGTAGAGGATTACAGCCTACATTTCTTGTTCATTTCAGTCTTTGTATTTCATTGGAAGTGTTCACTTGTGTTACGGCGTGCAATAATTTTATAACATTTATTTGTTATAACAGACAATAATAGCAAAGATTTTATACCCCAACGTACAGAATAGGCAGTATGTGGCGTCCGTGGATAAAAAGTAATAGTGCTTCTTTCAGTGGTTCGTTAAAGAAGAATCACTTATCTTGTGACGCGAAAATCATTACAAAAAATGTGTATAGCTCCTTACTTCAGCAAGGATATAACGCGGGTGCTGCAGCAAAAGTAACCAGTAATTTGACGAAGGCGCCTCTTACTTCAGTTAGACGAATTGTTGAAAATTCCATGGAATCAAGAAAAAAGCGTAAAGATTCCGGTGTCACAAAAAGTCTAGACGACTGGGAAAAAGATTTGATAAGGCGAAAAATCTACACTATGTACGATGAGCAGCGTGTCCCTACAATCAAAAGTCGTCTGAAACAGCGGCTCATCAATGACGAAACTCACATCAACTGTGGCCTCACTACTCTTCAAATATCGCAAAATTGACAAGAGACAAGTAATAATGGAATCCACACGTTTAATAAACTGGCGTTCTGAATATATAACGTCAATGAGAAAATACCGGTCTGAAAATCGGCCAATACTCTACCTCGACGAGACGTGGTTCGACACGCATGACACCCCTTCCAAAGGATGGTCTGATTCCTCTGATAAGTGTAAAACAAAAGCACCATCAAATAAAGGGAAGAGAATCACAATATTACACGCAGGATCAGAAAATGGTTGGATCCCAAACGCTATGTGGCTTTCTGCCACAAATATAAGGACTCTTGTGTTGATTATCACGAAGATACGACAGCAGAGCTTTTTGAAAATTGTCTGTTACTCAACATTCCGCCAAACAGCGTTATAGTAATGGACAACGCAAGCTATCATAGTCGACAATTGCAAAAAATTCCTGGCTCAAAGAATACGAAATTGGAGATTCAAAACTTCATGGCTGCAAATGACATATTTTGAGGAAAATTATACAAAAAAAGAACTTTTACAAGTGCTGCAGTCATTTTCTTTGAAAAAAACGTATGTTCGTGATACAATTGCAGAAGAATTGGAACATACAGTGTTACGACTACCTCCCTACTACTGCGTGTTCAATTCCATAGAGCTTATGTGGCACCAACTTAAATCGAGCGTGAGCGGAAAAAATACTTCTCCGACTTTAAGTGGTAGTGAGGTAGAATTAATTAGGAACTGTATGAATGACATTCCTACCGAGAGTTGGAAAAGTTCTGTTAAACATGTTATAAATGTTGAAAACTCGTACCTTTCTGTAAAATCAATTGCGCCAATTATAATTAATTTAGATGGGGATAGCGATAGCGACACTGAACTAAATGTAGAATAGAATTGTAACATTTAAATAAATCACTTGTATATCTCCTACATTATGCAAAATTCAAATTTCTTAAGTTCGACCCTGTAGCACATTTGCATCTTTTACCAGATGATTTTCTACACTATGGGATTAAATCGGGTAGTTTATTGCAGTGAAAAAGCCAATACCATTTACTGTGAAAAATACTATAGGTTACAAACCCAGAAAAATACGGAACAAGTATTGATCCACCACAAAATAATGACGTTCAAACAGTATATTCGGAATATTTCGTTGCAGAAATCTGTGAAAGATAAGAAATTGTTCTAGTTTCATGACATAAGTTTCAATTGGAATGAAAATCAGTTTCAATTTCAACACTACAAACCACCTATGAATTGCGGACGTAAAAAGTCATGGTTTCCTCTTAGCGTTCAACAAGTGAGTACCTAACTAAAGTTGTAAAAAATTAAGGCAAAAGTGCCTTATTCTCAGTACTTTCCCACTGAATAGTCTTACGTAACTTTCTACAGAGAGGCCGCTATTAGTTTTTAATTTCCAAATGGAAAAGTCTTTCAATAGCGGCGCTAGTGGTATTCGAGTCAAACCGCAGAACTCCATGAGTTCTACCAGTTCTGTGAATCGAACATACTCAAACCAAAACATATTGTGCATGATATTCAGCTCACTGGTTCAGTTTTGAATCGTACTAGCCGGAGACGATTGCGAACTCAACTTGAAAATTTGTTTCGACAATTCTTTCTTCATGTTTCATTTATATTTCTGATTATTATTCGAATTTTCAAATTCCATTCTTTGTCCGAAATACCCAGATTTCGTCTAGATTTGAGTACCTCGTTTAAATTCAATCAGTTGACCTTAAACATTTGGCAAGTTATTATTCTAATTGCAGTCTTTTGATGAATGTCTACTTATTAACTCAATTTTGAAATTTATGGAGGTTGAAGCAATACTACTCAGAAAAAAAAAATGGTGAAACATATCATCGTAATAAATACAATGTTAATAATGCCATAATTAGGTAGTTTCTGAATCGTTCACTAATGAGGTCCCTTCCATACAGAATGGTGTAGGATGCGCAATTTTATTGCTTCCCTTCCTTTCTCCATCCAATCCTCGTTGATACCAATCGCAATAAAACACTTTTCCTTTCACGATTTGTAGCCGACGCCTATGTCTCGCAGAACGTTTCAAGCTCAAAGTTAAACACGTTCCCTGGAGTATTTAACCTCCAAAATTTTATCTGCAGGGCGCTGGGAAAACTTTTCCCTTCATTTCTAGGAAATCAATGGGGTTGTAATACGTGCCCAGATGAATACCGCTTCATTCGGGCTACGAGATAGGAGTTCTGAAAGGATTTTTTGAAAGAAAGTTAAACAATGTCAAATCGGTTTTTGATAAACCAGCGTTTGCATTGATGGGTATGCACAAGAGTGGGAATCAATGGAGCAAAATGATTCATTCGAGAAAAGAGGGATCAACCAGGTTTTTTACATTCCATTTCTCACAGACTCAGTCTAGCAGACATCGACAGCTCTGCTACGGATGGAAACATGAGATTTATTGATTACAAGAGCATCACAATAGATATGAAAAGATCGCAGTGAATCAGGCTAGCTCCCCGATAATCTATTGATTAGGAGTGTATCTACGCGAATGACCTTACGAGTAGACAATTCCCACCCCTTTATTTCTTTCTTCAATAAAACAGCTGAACTTTGGAACTCCTTACCAAGAGATGTTTTTCATGAGGCTCACAAACTCCACAAATTTTAATTAAATGTTAATTCGTATCTCCTGTCTCTTGACTCACGCGGTAGTCTTCGAACATTAAAGGGCTTCTTTCACGGTGAATCTGCATATAAAAAAATAATTAAATGCGAGGTTTATTACGTGAGAATTAACTTTCTCTGTTGAATATTTTCTGTAGATGTGTGAAATTGCTTTGCGATTATTATTAGGGACAGATATTCAAGAACATCAAAAGAAAAAAAATATGGCAAAAACTCATTCGAGCTATTGTTTCAAATTCAATAAATAATTACCACACTAAGTGTTGAATGTTTTTATTCATAGTTGAAAAAAATCAATTGAAATGTATTCCGAGACAGATGAAAAACAACTCGTATATCAATTCATGGAAATTCATCATTCAATAATAATAAAGAACATATCCAACTAAACTTCATTATATAATTCAGAATCTGATCACCTGACCATCGATTGACTGAGAGTTCCTCATTACCATCTCGGGATTTTTTTTCCATGGAAAAATGTATCAGTATCGAATATTGAAGACAAGTGTTTCAATTAATTCATAAGTGGCAAACTTGAAAATTCGACGATCGTATCATCATTGATTGCAAGATGCTTACCTTGTTAGCGAATCGCGCGCGAAGTGAAAGTAATATGAGTTTGGTGTTAGGGTAGTTGATGTCTGGAAAAAGTCTTATTTCCATAAAGTTGGTGGGGTAGTGAGGGCGTTCAAGATGTGAAGTTATGAATTTTGATCGAACGTGAAAACTCGTGGCTCTAAAAACCTCATTAAAAGTTTCAATGATTTTTTATATCCCCATCCTCCTCGGATGTATGTGGGAATATCCCATAGCACTGGAACACGTTGCAGTGTAACATCACAATCCGCAATGTTGAGACTGTTCCTTGCTGGCTCAGTATATTGGAAAAAACGGTAATGAAGCGATTTTTTTTATTAAGTTACCTGAACGTTCCTATCAAATTGGAAGTAATGCAGATCCTAATGCTCAATGAATCGAGTGAGCCGGGAAAAAAGATACAAATCACTTAGAATTTTTGGGTTGTAATCTTAGAGAAACCCCTCCGGTAAGAAATTCTTAGCCAGTTCATTGAAAAACGATAGAGACCTGACAGGTCTCCAGAGTTTCCAACAGAGGGGTAGGAAGGCTGCACTTGGCGGGTCAACCACGATGGAATTGACAAAGTCGCAGATGATATTTCATAAGAACGACGACCGTTTTTCAGAGTGAGGGCGGTTGTAAGCAGAGCGTCGCAAGTAGAACAATCTTAATATAACCTAGTAACTTCCATGTATATTTGGTACCAAAAGGCTAAGGACGGAAACAATATTTTAGATCGAGTCGAGCTTGTGCTGCATCAGGAACTCTCAGGCCGTTGAATAATCCCGACCTGCAACAGAAATATTTCTTTGGAGCACCTTCAGCAGTCGATCCTATATAACTTTCACGTAAAGTTTTGATGTGTCGCTGATCGTAATTCCCATCATTGAAATTGATGTACTGCAAAAGCAGTTACCAAGATATAAGGTGATGACATGAAGTCTATCTTTGAAAACCAAAATTCTTCGGTTTCGCCAACTTGAAGTTATACGAACCTTCTTCAAATTAATTACCCGAACATCTTTTATATGAATTAAACAATGCAAAGGGACTAGCATTTATCTTTGTAAAACTCCTGAATTTATTTATAAAAGAGGTATTGAATACCACCTTATCAATGCCTTCCAGACAACAGAATTCAGGAGGCAAACTTCATAATGACTTTGACGAGAAGTCCCTGATGCCAAACTCGATCAAATGTTTCTTGAAACTGTACGCCTTCTTTGGAAAACGGCCAAATAACTGTCACTTATCGCCTGAATGTGACGAAATCCGTATTGCCAATCATCAATTATCTGCTATCAATTATAAGAGAATTACTATACGATAAATGAAATACATGAAATTATGACAACATTCTGTAAGGGCGCAGGTTGCTCAAAAAGCAGGCATTCCAGTGTGATTCAGTTGTCACAGTGTACTGTTCATTTCCAGAGAAACAATGAATGGATTACTCCAAAAGTTATGTCTCTCTGCTCAATATAGGTATCGGTCCAGCAATAGAAATTTCAATATCCTCCCGAAATGAATCCGGGAAACAAGATGGAGCTTGGCTCATAACAGTAAATGAAAGCTAATGGAAAGCATTAAGTGAAGTTTCGGTATCAACAAGCCTCGTGAAAACATTCGAAAAGGTATATTCCAGCAGAACTCGAGCAAATTAACCAATTCCTATAAGAATATAAAATGAAATTAGAATGTGTAGCCGAACTTCGTGACAGAAATGAAAATTCACAAAAGGACATTAGTTTCAATTTCGAAGAAACTGTTTATTTTCCCTGGAAAACATGAATGAGAAAATGATGTTTGGGCATCCAAGAAAAATACAATTTCAGTTTGGCAACATCGCTTTCGGTTTCGTCGATAACAATACAGTTGAAAAATAGTAGTCTCAACTTCGAATGAAAGCGGGTTCGTTCGTAAAAAAAAAATTTTTGAGATATGGTACGGCGGTGTGCGTGGTGTTAAAATTATATACAAGCGAAGAGTATATTTGCAGTCATTACACGAAACGGCTCTTCCTAATATTCCTATTATTTCCTTTTCTAGCTTAAACCTTTATATTTTCCGTGAGTGAGTTTCGTTTGATCAGAAAAAGGAGAAAACTTGGTAAGTCCATAAATGTAGTTTAATTTATTTATTCACAACGGAGCTATCAGTTATTCTATATATTTCCTTTCATATTCATGTACAGAACATATTTGGTCCTTCGAGCCGGATTCGTGGATAAGTAAGTTTGGACTATTTTTTTGGATTGGATTGGCAAAGATAAAAAACTGGTTGAAGTCGTCGGGCCTTTGGCGGTGTTGTCGGATTGTTCGGTTTAGCGGTAGATTCAAATCGGTTTAATATTATTAGGTATAAAGGTCCGTAGATTTCTGTTTTCCTCAAAGATTGTGTTCAATTGGGGAAGGTGGAGTTTCAATCAGACATCAGGTTTAGGAAGGGTAATATTGATAATTCATTGTCATCCTAAAAATGGGTGGTAAGGGAGCAGAAAAGAAATTTAAGATGCTGACAGCAAAAAAGGAATCACTTTTCTCTATTTTGCAGAATCTTTACGATTCATCAAAATCGTTGGGAACGGCCCAACAAATGAAAGAATTCAAAAGTTTATACTTGACTTTAGAGAATACTAAAGAAACTTTGCTAGCAGTAATAGATCAAATCAATGAGGTACAGTTTGAATTCGACGAAGAATTCGTTCCAGATTATAAGATTCTTTCAACCATAAATCAACTTTGTGGTCATATTCATATGACTGCAAAAGGTATCGAAAGGTCCAGCAGTAGTAGTGTATCAGTAGGAAATAGATCGCCTCCATTAACAAAAATGGAATTACCCGAATTTTCAGGAGAGATTCGTCAATGGGAAAGGTTCCATTCGCTTTTTGAAAGTATGGTTCACGATAATGTTTCTTTAACGGATTTGGATAAAATTCATTATTTAGCGGGGAGTTTACGAGGACCGGCCGCAGGTGTCTGTGCGGGACTCACTATTACCGGTGATAATTATAATATATTGTACGAGGCGTTGATCGATAAGTATGAGAGCAAAAGAATGTTAGCAGACAGTTACTTAGAACAAATTTTTGAATTCAAGCCATTACAAGGAGAATCAGAGACAAATTTGAATTTATTTCTAGAAAGATTTGATGTGGCGGTTTCGGCACTGAAAACATTAAATTTACCTGACTTAGCAGATTTCATTCTATTGTCTCAGGCTTTATCTAAACTCGAACACGAATCAGCTAGGGCATTTGAAGCAAGTCAAGATAGTTCAGTCATTCCTACCTATGAAACATTGAAAAAATTCATACAAAAACAGGCGAAAATTTTACATTTGGACAAAAATCCTCCGGTTAAAAATAATATTAAACAAACGAAGACGGTCAAATCTTTTTTTGTGAATCAAAGAAAGAAAGATGGAATAACATGTGTGTTTTGTCAAAAAGGAGGTCATTATTTGGGGAGATGTGATAAATTCAAATCATTGTCACCAGGAAAAAGGTATGAAACAGTTAGAGACAATGGTTGGTGTTACAACTGTTTATCGAATAAGCATGGTGTAAGGAATTGTCCTAATGAGCTGTCGTGTACAGTGTGCGAAAAAAAGCACCACATCCTATTACACATGGGAAAAACTAATTCGGTTAATGAATCTATTGGGGATGTTGGCTCCGGATCAAACGGGGAAATCGGGGGCAACTCCAATACTAATCCGTCAACGGTTGATGTTCATTTATGTTCTGAAAATGAGGAAATAGCTGTAAGAGAAAATTTCAATTATGCACCGATACTTTCTTCTATGGTGGTATCGGTGGCGACTGGTTTGTGTACAAATGTTACAGCCAGATTCAAATTGGATTCGGGTAGCGAATCAAATTTACTTACGGTCGGTTGTTGTAAACGGTTAGGTCTGAAAATTTCGAAATGTCATTCCTCGGTATACGGTTTAGGCGGTACTCTTCAGAAAGTTAAAGGAAGCGTCATTCTTACAATAACTTCACGGTATAATCCAGAAAAAAATATACGGTCAGGGCACTGGTGATCGATAAAATCTCAAATAAATTGCCAAAATTCAAAATTGATATGAGCGCATTTCCTTCATTACAAGGGGTTGATTTGGCAGATAATCACTTCGACCAACCGGCGGAAATTGATGGTATTTTGGGAGTGGAAATGTTTGCTACCATTTTGGAAGAAGGTCGCATCACTGGACCTGCAGGTACTCCAGTCGCAGTAAAAACAACATTCGGTTACGTTGTCATGGGACAAGTTCCAATAGTACGGTCAACTCCTTCAGTATTCTTCTCTCTGCAGGAAGAACAGCCACTAGAGCAGCTTGTTAGCAAATTTTGGGAAATAGAACAAGTACCTAGGAGTTCGGTTTTAGATCCCGATGAAGTTGAGTGTGAAAATATTTATACTAGCACGTTTAGTAGAGACCTCTGTGGACGTTATACAGTTGCTCTACCATTTAAAATTTCACCAGAAAGTTTGGGTAAGTCACGGAATAGCGCACAAAATCGGTTACTTTCATTAGAAAAAAGGCTTGCTAGAGATCCAAATTTGCGGAATGAATATAATAAGGCAATGCAGGATTTTATAGACCAAGGCCATATGAAGGTATTGGAAAGTGACAAAGGTGAAGTTTCTTCCTATTATATTGCTCATCATCCGGTGATTAAGCCAAGTAGTATAAGCACTCCAGTGCGAATAGTTTTAGATGCTAGTGCACCGTCGGATAATAGCGTTTCTTTCAACGATATTTTACATGGGGGTCTAAAGTTGCAAGCAGATTTAGTCACTCTTTTATTAAACTCCCGGTTATTCAAAGTGGCATTGACAGTCGATGTGCGTCAGTTATATAGACAAATAAATGTTATTGAAAATCATTGGCTTTATCAAAGATTGCTGTGGCGTTTTAGTTTGGAACACCAAATTGACACCTACGGAATTAAAGTTGTAGCTTTTGGATTAAAATCTTCTCCTTTCCTAGCTCTACGTACTCTCAAACAATTGATTGAAGACGAAGGGATGAAATTTCCTCTGGCGGCCAAATTTGTTGCCCGTGATATATATATGGATGATTTTTGCACTAGTGTGAGTTCGGAAAAGAAAGCCTTTCAATTGTATCATGAATCTGTGAATTTATTTCGAGCTGGTTGTTTTGATTTAACAAAATGGGCTACGAATTCATTGACACTGCTTGAAGAAATCCCGGAAGAAAAACGTTTAACGGAAAATTTACTATTTTCGCGGGATATACAAGTATTAGGTATACAATGGGATACAAAAAAAGATATTTTGAGTTTCAAAGGTAATCTACCGGATGAGAAATGTACAAAACGAACAATTTTGTCGACGGTTGCAAAATGTTACGATCCGATAGGTTTATTGGCACCTTTCATTTTGTATTTGAAAATATTAATCAAAAATTTATGGATGCTTCAACTGGGATGGGACGAAGTACCCCCAGATGACATTTTGAAAATTTGGGAAAAGATACGATCAGAATGGGGGGAACTTGCAAATTTCAAAGTACCTAGGCATGTAGGAGCAATAGAACAAAATCCTATAATGCTTCTGGCTTTCGCGGATGCTAGCTTGAGTGCAAAATCAAAGGTTTCTTCGGTTAAAAAGTTAACAATTCCACGGTTGGAACTCTTAGCTGCTCTTTTGCTTTCTAATTTACTCAAACATGTTTTAGAAACGTATAAGAAACGAAATCTCATTATAAAAACCATGGCCTTTTCGGATTCGTCTACCGTTTTGAGCTGGTTGAAAAGTTATCATTTCAGAGATGTTTTTGTCACGAATAGAATTGCTCGGATTCAGGAAAATATCTCGGAAGTTTCGTGGTACCATGTGGAAGGCATTCAAAATCCGGCAGATTGTTTATCACGGGGTCTTCTTCCGGGACAATTAGTTAAACATCCTAATTGGTTATATGGGCCTTCATGGATGAAATTACCGCAAAGTGAGTGGCCTTATTCAATTAACGATGGGTTGAATAATTTGGAAGAAAACGAAGTGCCCAGAGTATTGATTAATAGTGAGGAATCCAATTTCCAACATCCTCTGTTAGATTTATTGATGCGGTTTTCTTCATGGCATAAAATTTTGCGCATAACCGTATGGGTTTTAAGATTTTTGAAAATAGTTTCGAAAGGAAAGATAATCTCATCGCGAGATCTTAATACTGCCGAATTAACTCATCAAATTGGTTCAAATTAAAAATTTCAATTCAGATATTCAGATGTTGAATTCCAATAAACGTTGTTCACCTAGGCTAATCAAGTTATATCCCTTTCTGCAAGATGGTTTGCTTAGGGTCGGGGGTAGATTAGCTAATTCCAGTCTGAATTTTCAACAGAAACATCCATTGATTCTTCCGGCTAAAGATGTTTTGACCAAAAAATTAGTAGATTTTCATCATAAAATCAACCTCCACACCGGTGCTCATTTATTAGAAGCTCTATTACGGCAAAAGTACTGGATTTTGGGGGGAAGGAATTTGATTCGGAGTAGGATATATAAATGTAATCATTGTTTCCGCATGAAGCCTAAGAATGTAGAACCTCTTATGGCGAATTTACCGTCTGCTAGAGTCACCGAAGCTCGTGCATTCGTACATACAGGGGTCGATTATTTTGGACCAATTAAATTTACTTTGGGTAAAAGGCGAAAACCGTTCGTTCACAAAGCTTATGTGAGTTTGTTTATTTGTATGAGCGTTAAGGCCATACATCTGGAATTGGTAAGCTCTTTATCCACTGCTCATTTTTTACAAGCTTTCAAGAGATTCATCGCGAGAAGGGGTCCAATTCGCTTTCTTTATTCCGATCGGGGAACAAACTTTGTAGGAGCAAAATCGGTTTTGAAAGAATTGAGTAATTTTCTCAATTCTCCGGATTATGTCAATGCGTTTGAAACGGAATTAGGAATAAGTGAAGTAGAATGGAAATTCAATACACCGTTCTCTCCTCATCAAGGTGGCTTGTGGGAAAGTAACGTCAAAGCTGTGAAAAATCATCTTTACCGGGTAATAGGTGATCAGATATTAACGTTCGAGGAGGTTTCAACCGTACTCACACAAATTGAAGCATTGTTGAACTCAAGACCTCTATGTCAATTATCGGCACCGGAAGCCTTAACTCCGGCCCATTTCCTTACTTTGACACATTTGCGGAGTTTTCACTCTGAAGATGTGTCAACGGTTCCCATCAATCGACTTGACAGATTTCAATTGATCGATAGAATCGTACAAGATTCTTGGAAACGTTGGAGGTTGGAATATTTGACGAGTCTACAGGTGCGGACAAAATGGGATAAAGATGTTCCTAATATTTCTGTTGGCACTGTTGTAATCCTAAAAACTGATAACGCACCACCCTTGCGTTGGCCACTTGCCGTGGTATCCGAAATACATCCAGAAAAGACGGAATAGTTCGGAATGTCACTGTGAAAACCAGCAAAGGAGTATTCAGACGACCTGTCGTTAAGATATGTCCTTTGCCAACTCAATAAACCTTCAACGAACTTTTCATTATTATTATTATTATTATTTTTATCAATTCTAGCATAGTATTTTTTTTGGAAGGTTTTTACCTGATGTTTGGTTGAAATTTGACCTGTCATAACTTTATTTCATTTTATTTTTTTATCTTTCGAAAAGTCTGAAAAGAAAAGATTTTTCAGGGTCGGGGGTATGTTTGGGCAACCAAGAAAAATACAATTTCAGTTTGGCAACATCGCTTTCGGTTTCGTCGATAACAATACAGTTGAAAAATAGTAGTCTCAACTTCGAATGGAAGCGGGTTCGTTCGTAAAAAGAAAATTTTTGAGAAACGGTACGGCGGTGTGCGTGATGTTAAATATATATACAAGCGAAGAGTATATTTGCAGTCATTACACGAAACGGCTCTTCCTAATATTCCTATTATTTCCTTTCCTAGCTTAAACCTTTATATTTTCCGTGAGTGAGTTTCGTTCGATCAGAAAAAGGAGAAAACTTGGTAAGTCCATAAATGTAGTTGAATTTATTTATTCACAACGGAGCTATCAGTTATTCTGTATATTTCCTTTCATATTCATGTACAGAACAAATGAGCTATTCTGAAACTCTTATGTGGATGGTTGTTTTGACAATGACAATGTGTGGATTATTCATCAGTAATAATGTAGTAACACTGTAACTATGTTAATATTTCCGTATTATGTGTAACCCAATATAAAAATATCAAATTCACAACTCCGTTGAACTCATATTTTTGGTATTGTGTGGAAAGTTTCAGACAATTTTTTTTTCAGTTTTGAAGTTTGTGCAATACTCGATACAATATTTCCTAGGTGGAGAAAATGATGCAACCATTACATTTGTCTTCAAGAATATTTTCCGAAAAGACTTCTTCATGGTAATGAGGTCAACTTTGAAGTAAATTTGAAGTATCGCTTGAAAAACGTATCCCGAAGAGAGCAGAAACCAACCCAAAAAGTCCCAGATGTACTTCGGAACGGATATTCACTGTTTCCTTGAAGAATTTTCTTCTATTGTCTGGTTCATAGACCTCATAATCCATACTTTTACTTTGAGAGAAAGAAAGTTGTCACAATACCAATATGTGGAAGCCGTACATGATTTTATTCAACGTTCAATGTATGAACGCCTCCTTGGATAACTTTCTCAGATTGAAAGTAAAAGATAAAGTAAAAGTTTGATCTCCTCTAGCAATAGAAGATACGGGAACAGTCAACTCTGATCTGTACAATTTTCAGTCGAAATATAATATAGTTGAGGTGTCCAGAATGAATGTTCAAGAAAGTTCTATGAGATACTACTACTTCAGAAAGTAATTCTAACGTTCGATATTTTCAAAAAATTACATGGAGTGATTCATTTTGTTTCAAGTTTCGAATTCTTATCAAAGTGCGTTCTGTAGATATTGATAGGAACGAACATCAACTTCCATTTGTATCTTCCATTCCATTGTTACAATTATCTGCTGTTAAATATGATAGCTCAGAAGTTGATACAATAATATAACAATTGTTTGTGTCACACAATATTTGGAAGAAAAAAAATGAAAAAATCAAACTAGAGTTTTTCAACTGATAAATAAAATAAATTTTATCCTCTTCCCTCAAACATGTTTCAGATGCTATAATTATGTAAGGAATAATGGGTAAAGTTTCAGAATGCTGGATTGCCTCGGATTTCGATAAAATTGTTAGGGGAGCTTCAGAATATCTAAAAATGAATAAAAAGTACAAAAATTTGGTGCGGAAACCACAGCAAGTTCCTTTTCAAAAGGAAAAAAGGGTGAAATTTTAGGTTATGTAACGAAAAAATCACTTTTGATTTGTCACTTTACTTACCATTTTCTGTATGAAAACATATCTAACTATATTTTTCTGCAAGAAATATAACCCGAATGTTCATTTATAACGTTTATTCTTTGCAGATATCCAATTAAAATTTCATTAGAAATGACAACTAGCTGTATTAATTTCGGCTTCGATTGAATTGGAGCGACGTTGTCAGATTGTGAATTATGTTCAACAATTTCATATTTGAATGATTCGTACAGTTTATTTATTGATCTTTCGTGGTGTTGGTTCTGAATTCCAATAAATGGAATCTACCTCTTTATGGTTAGTATAGATTTCATGATTTTTTTAAAAATATTTTAAACGTTTTTCCGAGAAAGTTTTTGTAGCCGTGTACTTATTCATTAATCAAAAAAGGATTATACGACTGATTTTCAATCGAGAATCGGGAATTTATTCATTGGAAATATTATTATACGTCCATAAAAACATTGAAAACGTTCAGAAAAACTCAGATGTTCATAGTAATTCGACAAAAAAACACAATAACATACACTTGAAAAGTTTTCGAAATCTGTCTTACAAGCGGTCGCCAGAATAGGCTGGAAGTTTCTATTTTAACTTGCTGCCGAGGAATTTAAGAGACTCTCCTATCAACAAATTTCAAAAAAGTGTAGAAACGTTAATAACCAATAATCCTATTTAGGCAATTGATGAATTTCTGGATAAGTTTAAGGTTAGGTTGTTTCAGATGGGAGCATCTCGTTCTACCCACAGTCTCCGAACATACCCGAATGATTCAACTTTTACAAAATTCATCCTTCTTGTTGATAGGTCCACAATGAATGTGTTGGGTTTAGTCAGGTTAGTTAGGTTTGGTTGGGAGCATGTCGTTGCACCCACATTTCGTTCTACCCACAGTCTCCGAACATACCCGAATGATTCAACTTCTGCAAAATCCATCCTTTTCTTGTTGATAGGTCCACAATGAATGTGTTAGGTTAAGTCAGGTTAGTTAGGTTTGGTTGAGATCGATTTAATAAAAACATTTGTTTTTCGCAAAGTTAGTTAGGTTTGGTTGGGATAGATTTAATAAAAGTATTACGTTTTACGCGAGTTTAGTAGTTTTGGCTATATTAGATATAAGTACTTGATTTTTCAATTTGGCAACGTTGATTGAGACTCGAAACAGTCTACAGCTGTCAAAATGACGTTACAAACTATAAACTATATTGCTTTGTCTGTTTCTCACCACTTCAAAATAAAATGAAAATCTTCACTTGGAGAATATATGGGCACATTTCCTTAATAAATTCAAAGAATGGTGTGTGTGAATAATGTTCTATCGGAAAATCGGGTATG
Source organism: Zygogramma bicolorata (assembly GCA_032362365.1). Taxonomy (NCBI): domain Eukaryota; kingdom Metazoa; phylum Arthropoda; class Insecta; order Coleoptera; family Chrysomelidae; genus Zygogramma; species Zygogramma bicolorata. The sequence goes on from JAVJAQ010005742.1 coordinate 71,356, forward strand.
TACACTGACAAAATAACAGTTCAGAGTAGAATTTTGGAATCTGGATTGTGCTTATTAACATTTTCTTTTCGAAAAAATGACTTTTTCATGGTTTCCGCGCCAAATTTTCTATTTTTTTATTCATCTTGAGCCTTTTTAAACGTTCTCCAAAATTTTTGTGGAAATTGGACGCAATCCAGGATTTTGAAACTTTTCCGAATAATGTATTCTGCTTCTATCTCAAGCTGATCCAGTTTATTTCTTAATGATCTTGGGTTGAAATTTAATACTTTTAAATTTTCTAGGGTTTTATCATATTTGTAATCTCAGAGAGATGAATAGGTATTCTGTAATCACCACATTATCGACTGAAACCATAATTTATACAAGAATAAAATAGTTTTGTGTAATACTGGATATCTTTTGCTGAATGTTCGAAAATTTTATATTTCGTAACATATTTTGAATTTGAGGTAACACAGTTCCCACATTCATGGGATTTGCTTTTATTTGGGCATTTTTCTAACTTTTGATTGCCGGCACTATGAAAGCATACGATATCATTTTTGCATTTGTGTGCGTTATGGTTTAATCAAAAGCATTTGAAGGATTGTGATATTTTATTGCCATCATATATTTTGATACTTGCCAGTCAAAATATTCTAGTCTCTGATCATCATTTGTGAACATTTTCAGAATAGTTTGCCACTTATTTCTGCTTGAACATTATAACTGTTTTTATCTTTCACAAACCTCATATGAGTTACTGAAAATTCATGTCCATTAATTATCTCTATTATGTTCCTTGATTTTTTTTCTAGATCTTCTGCTTCAATTGAATCCTTCAATTGTAGTCCAGGAATGATAATTCTGAAATTTTTCATTTTCTCGACCGATATTTCACACTTTGTTCATTTTTGTCAGTTTTAGTTGTTCACCAACTCAACAGCGATATCAAGTTTTCCGATATCGATATTCTTCTTTAGATCCTTTTGGGTAGTTATGGTGGATTGATTGATTCATGGTTGAATCATACATAATATTCAGATTATTTTTTGTTACTTCTGAATAGAGATTATGCTTTCGGGTTTGTTTTCCGAAGCAATTATTTGTTGTCAACTCTCGAATATCTTCGTTGATTTTTTCAAGACTTCGCATTAGGTTATCTTTCTGTACTATATTCGTAACAATCAAATCGAAGTTTTCTTTTGACTTCTCATATTCTTAAGCTGAATCATTCGAATTTTCATATCGTTCAATGATAAATAATTCTTTCTCCTCAATGATTCCCCATAGATACTTCTGGTAGTCTGATAATTGTTTCATACATTTCATACATCTTTCTTCGGCAGATCGTTTTAAATAGGTTTGATGATGAAATAACGACAATACATACCTGAAACAAATATGATAGTGACTTATCAACTACCATATTTATGTAACCAGTTGAAAATTCATCTGAATTCTAAATTTCAGAGGATTTTTTCAATCTAAAATCTAAAATTATTACTTTTCTCACATTGATTCATTTGAATATAGACAAAGAATATAAAATTGAGTAACAGACTCACTTGTCATAAATTCAAGATGTTTTTGAAAATACTCGACAAATATTTTCCCAACCCATCCACAAGCTGCCTGATTGTAAGCCTCCAAACCGTCGTAAATTTTCATTTAATTGCGTGTATATGCACTTTCAGTGTGAACCAAGTAATTGACAATATCTGGATACATGATATTTGGAAACATTGGGAGCTCGATAGAACACTCATCAATATGAAATGATGATGAAACTGATATTTTTGATTGATTGATATCTTCCACGGTGAGCTCCGTCGAAAGTCGAATTATATTCAGGTAGGTCATTTATGTTTGGGTTCTGAATAAAGGAGGCATGCAAAAGTAATGAGCTCTTCCCATTTTATAGTATTCATAGTAGATTCCTTCAGTACTAGAACTATAAATCCATATATATATATATATATATATATATAGGAGAAGAATTAGTGACTGGCTATAATATAATTCGATTGATTTTGTGAGGTTGCAGATAAGTTTGTTGGTAGTTACAAAGAGGACTCTTTGTTATTAGTCAAGCTTTCGGTAAATTTATTACCTTCGTCAGGACAATAACGTGAGAATAAAATATAAATTGGTGCAAAACAAACAGACAAAACATTGAAGAATATTGAAGTAATTTCGAAATTTTTCTTAGCAAATGACTTGAGTGCATGATAAAATCCCCATACCGCAGGTCGAGAGATTTCATCTTGAATTATTATACACGAAAGCGTTTGCTGAAAGAAAAATTTTGAAAATCATGGAAATGCACGCAATTTGGTCGATTGAGCTTGGCGAAGGAGGGACATATGTTGAGATTATTTATGGAAAACAAACTCTTAGGATACATCTCAAAATCTTGAGATGTATCCTAACTCTAGATCGCCGAAGCTCTTGTAAGGAGTTTTTTTCTAAACTTGACATCCTGACGGTGCCCTCGCTGTACTTCTTAGGTCTTGTCTGCTTTGTAAAAAAATATCCTGAACTTTTTCCAAAATATGACTATTCATACCAAGCATTGCAACGAACTGACTATCCCCAGCCATAACTCTACATGCTATGAGAGAGGGCCTTACAATCAGGCGATAAAAGCATATAGATCTCTACCGGAGGAACTGAAAAATATACCAGTCTACAAGAGGTTCAGGAGCTCTTTCAGTTCTTACTTGCGACATAAATGCTACTACTCGTTCAACTGCTGGCTAAATTGAAATTTGTATAGAAAAAATTGTTTTATAACTGGTTTATCATGAATATTTTTGAGACTTTTGAAGATTACCTGATTTCTAAATTGTAACTTGTTGATGTGGTTTAATAATTTTAATTTTGAATTCTAATCATTGTTCAAATTGACCTTTTGAAATTTTGACTTTTGCTGAATCCGTTGATGATCGTGTTGCAATTAATACTATTATTATTATTATTATTATAAACTCAGGAAACATCAATGTCGAACATAGGAACAATATACTATCCGAGATAGTACCTGAAAAGTAAACCATACGCTCCGTTTATTTTGGTCAGTTTAACCAATGGAAAGGTCTAGTGCATTCAATCGCTGTAAAACTCTGTAGAAGCAGTCTAATCTTCAACTTTTTCATCGCTCATTCGCATTCAGGGAAATAATCGCATTATTCATGAATACGCTTAGTGCGCCCTCTTGTACCTCACTCTTTGTTACTATTGATGATTCAGCGCAGAACAAAACGCGTTCTTAACCCTTCCATGTTTCCTAAACGTCATAAATCCCCAATTCTCCATCAGTGATCTGTATGAGAGCCTAGAGAGAAATTATTAATTAAGGCATCACGATCTATACAAATATTTGAGGAATCCTGCATCACGATACTGCAAATGGGTCCACTACTCCATTTGCGTATACATTCTGAACTCCATTGTCGACATTCGAAATTTACTCAGTCACCTATTATGCCCCGCATATTCTTGTGAAATTGTGTTACGCAAGGTATCTGGATGCGGTGATGTGGGAAAGTTGCAGAGTTGAACTCCGTTAATGTTAATTATACGACTTCCATGAATTGAAACTGAAGTTATCAAGTTTTCTTGTTATCTTTTGAAGTATGAAACTTATGAGTGATTAAAACTTGGTGTTATTTATGAGATGAATCATAATCCAAGGGAATTAAGACGTGTTTCAGGTGAGAAGTTGACACATTGGTAGGATGATCATTTCACCGTGCCATTTCCATACTACGTACGAATCGGCACGCTGTAGTTCGCTCTGTTAAAAATATTCGATATTCCTAGAAGATACGCTTGAAAAATCCTGAAACTTGCTTGAGTGAGAAAACTATCACATTGATGGATCCTGCTGACAAGTGAGTTGCATTGAGTTGTTATATGACCACATAACCCCTTTGTCGCCCGTCTGGTACCGGATATGAGGTCTCGTTTAGCTTGACATATTAAAAGTTTTTGGTCTCCTGATATCATTTGATAAAAAGAGCCAGTGGAAAGCCACATGTAAACTGTTCCACAAGTTATTGTCAACTGATATGGGGAACTGTGATAGACCTGTAAGTGAACTAACCACTAAAGATTTATTCATGCTCTTACATAAGGCTAATTCTGACCAAACTAATGAAAACAAGCAAGAACTCAGTAAAACTATTCAGGACATATCAGATGAACTTACCGACTGCAAAACTAGAATTGTTCAATTGGAGAAAAAAATACAAACATTAGAGCGCAAGTCTAGAAGGAACAATATTGTAGTATTCGGCTTGACCGTCAAAGACAAAGTCAAACCTCTTACCGAAACATTGTTGGCACTTAATAGCTCACTAGGCACGTGTCTAAAACCTGATGATATAAATTTCATTCGCCTTCTCGATAGTGATTCCAATAAATCACCTATACTGGTGGAGTTCATTTCATTGTTCAAGAAGCAGCAAGTATTTGAAAATGTTGCTAAATTGAAGGACAGCGGAATAGCAATTGCAAACGACGCCTCGCATGAAGACCGTCAGATTAATGAAACCTTGGTACATTATCTCAAGGCAGCCAGGAGCCAGGATCTTGATGCTCGTATAAAGAGAGGGAAGCTAGTAATTGACAAAGCTGAATATACAATAGAAGAACTGCAAGAGTTGGAGTTTTTTGAAAACCTTTCCGGCGAAGTACCGAATTTGACTCAGAAGGAACCCATTAAGGAGCAAACAGATAAGCATCAGCCCAAACACATTCACAGCCCAAAAACTCGCAGAGGAAAACACGAGGCTAACAAAAAAAAGTAATTTTCACCTATTGGAAAATACCACTAATATAACTTTGTTAATTTTGGGGGAATTAACTATATCCCCTCGAATATTTTGTCACTTCGAATTGGTGTAGAACCAATACATATTGATTGCTATCATTTGTTTTTTCTGTATGAAATAATTTTCCCACCTTTCGTGGTTGTTGTATATATTTCCTAGTATATTTTGAGGCAATGCGTGATATAACCGTAGGATGTGTCAATGTCAGATCATTACCAGCTCATATAAGCGAAGTTAGAGATTTCATTTCATCATCTAATTACTCAGTCTTATGCACCTGGCTGAATGAAACTATCTGGATAATATTTTATCTGTACCAGGTTATAACATATTAAGATCCGATAGAAAAACTGGTAGGGGAGGCGGTGTGGCCATCTATGTTAAACAAAACCTCTGCCAATATGCTATTGAAAATTTACAAACCGTCAACACTGAGCAATTATGGACCTCGGTTACCATAAATAATGAACAGTTTGCAATTGGTGTTGTTTATCGACCACCTAAGCAACTACTAACAGAATTCCTTGAAGAATTCGAAAACAGTGTCAGCCAAATCATAGCACAATATGAGAATGTCATTTGCACAGGAGATTTTAATGTCGATCTTCTCAAATACAATACGGCATCTCAACATTTGCATAACTCTTTCGAGTCTTTTGGTCTTTTGCAGTGTATTGACAAACCAACCAGAGTTCAATATTCAACTTCCACACTTCTTGATCTCATGCTTCATTCTGAGGCAATTCAAATTAAATGCTGTGAAGTTCTAGATAACTGTAACATTCTCTCGGGTCACTTTCTAATCAATATGACTTTCACAGTATCCGAATCCACATCAGTCGTAGATAAGATAATTATGAGAAACCTGAAAAAAATCAATGTCGATAAATTCAATCAAGATCTGAATCTCGCGACCTTCAATGAAATTTATGATGTAGATGATATTCATTCTAAAGTTGAAAAGTTGAATGATCTGATACTAAGGATCTTCGATAAACATGCACCGGAGCATACTGTTACAGCAAAAAAAAAGAAAAAAAATAGTCCATGGTTAACAGACAACATAAAACTCATGATCAAACTTCGCAATCAGGCACTGGAAAAATTTAAAAAACTAAATGTGAAGAACATTGGAACTATTATAAAGAAATGAGGAATTTTACGAATCGGGCGATCAAAAACGAGAAAAAAGCATACCTCCAGTTCAAATTTAACAAAAACAAATCGAATAAAACACTTTTCAAGGAACTTAAAAATATGAACATATATGGAAACAATGAAACACACGAACTACCAGAGAATTTGACAGATGTCAATGAGATAAACTCATATTTTATTGCTTCTTCGCATTCGCAACTAACTCCAGATGCAGATTTACTGAGTCAACTCACAAATAATAGGAAAGAAGGGGTTGAAGAATTCGCTTTTACGAAGGTAGATGATAATTTGGTTTATAGTGCTCTCTTGGAGATCAAATCAAATGCTCAAGGTATGGACAGATTAGGACTTACCATGATACTGTATTGTTGTCCTACTATAATACAGTATATAGCACACATAATCAATTACTCGATAGAAAAGAGCATATTTCCAGCTCAATGGAAAAATGCGTTGGTGTTACCTATTCCCAAAATTAAGAATCCTGTCGAATTCAAGAATCTGAGGCCCATTAGTATACTCCCAGTATTCTCAAAAATTTATGAAAAACTCATGTACGTCCAAATTAAATCACATCTGGATGTATATTCACTTATACCAGTGAACCAATCAGGTTTCAGAAAAAATTATAGTTGCACAACTGCTTTGCTAACAGTGGTCGATGATATTCTCTCGGCAACTGAAGAAAATAAACTGAAAACACTTGTTCTAATAGATTATTCGGAAGCATTCGACAGAATTGATCATGGGCTACTGCTGGCAACACTAAATTTCATTGGGTTCGCCAAACAATCATTGGACCTAGTTAAAAGCTATTCATGCAATAGAAATCAAATCGTCAAATATAAAGGCCACTTGTCAACTCCTCTAAGAGTTGAACGTGGAGTACCTCAGGGATCTATACTTGGACCACTGCTTTTCTCAATTTACACGTCTTCTTTCAAAAACGCTCCCCCAAATTGCAAAAGTCATTTTTACGCCGACGACACGCAGGTCTATCTTTCTTCTCGACCCGATGAGATACAACTTGCAAACGCGAAGATTAACGAAGATCTTTCATCTCTTGTGGTACTTTCCAAAGAATACTGTCTTGAAATGAACCCTGACAAATCACAAGTTTTATTGTTTGGTAGGCAGCATACTAAATGATGTACAGGTGTCGCTTACAAATGTAGCAAAAAACCTGGGACTCTACATGGATACAGAGCTGAAATTTGATAAACATATAAGCAATGTCATTAAAAAATGCATGACAAATATAAAAATGATATACAGTAACCGCGATATTTTAGATAAACGGTCAAAAATCATACTCTGTGAATCTCTCGTTTTTTCCCACATTAATTACTGTGATGTAGTGTACGGGCCCTGTATATCAAAATATGAAAACAATCGCTTACAGCGTATACAGAATACCTGTGTTAGGTTGATCTGCGGTCTGAGGAGAAATGAACATGTATCTTCCAAAAGACTCGACAGCATCTTAACACACCCAACAATCATCAACCAACTTACATTACTGAAAAATAGTTATGTCGAGTATTGTTCCGCTTTTACATCGATAGACAACCTGCACAAAAATAAATAGTGTCATTTCGAAGGAATAGTTCTTTTTAACTGGCACTGTTCAATATTGTGAACTTTTCGATTTGGAGGATGGCATAAAATAAAATATTTCTAAATATTTCAGGGGGTGTATTTTTTGGATTGAAGAAGCTATTCATTACCAACGGTAAAACGGAGAATTTTGCACACGGAAGGGAAGAAAAATCCATTGTCGCCCATAATGCTCTAGGCATACAAAATGTGACCCCGTTTTCAATCCCCTTAGGGGTGAAATTGTTCAATCAAAAGAAATATACCTTTTTTTTTCATATGCAGATTTACAAGAAAGGGAAGCCCTGTAATGATCAAAGAACACCTCGTGAATCAAGGGACAAGAGATACACGAATTAACATTCACTCAGAATTGTTGAAGTTTGTGAGCCTCAGATAAAAATTCTCTCGGCAAGGAGTTCTGAAGCTCAGCTGTTCTATTAATAAATGATCCCTGAGCAAGAGAGGTTCGACAGGTCTTCAAGTTCACAACAAAGAGGTGGGAATTCTATACTCGTCGAGTCATCCGTGTAGATATTGCCGTGGGTGGAACGATTGATAACAATTCAAAAGAGCACCGACCGTGAAAATATCTATAGAAGTCTCCGACCCTTCTTCGAAGCTCCAATGTAGTTAGCGAATCTGTGAACAAAGAATCACCAACAAGACGGATTGCCTTTCTCTGAATAGAATCGAGAAGCTGCAATGAATGTTTTGGTGCCGAACTCCATACACGAGAACTATATTCCAAGACAGGTCGTATCTGGGCCTTGTAGATCATTAGAAACTGACGAGAAGTGAAGTATTTCTTCGCTCGAAATAGAAATCCAAGTTTCTGGGAAGGACATTAAGCGATCGATCTCACATGGTTTTTCCATGAGAGATTAATACTGATCGTAATTCCTAGCATCGAGATACTTGACTTCGTAGGAATAGTTACTCCTGACATCTGAATACTTGATGATGATAGATCGGCCTTCCTCAAGAAGTGACATGCCTGGGTTTTCATAGCATTAGTTCATGTTAACCCATTTTCGAGCTGGTATGGGGACTCTGAAAGAGGAACGAGTATTGAGAGCTATAGTTTCGCCCGAATTCTTCGATTGAATGCTGCCAAAAATGAGAAACATAAGCCAATAAGTCACTGGTTGATCTTTGATGGCGAAATCCGTATTGTCGATCATTAATTATTCCTGATATCTCTAGCTTTTTGATAAGCTTCATATTGATTGATATTGCCATGACTTTGGAAATGATTGAAAGCAATGCAATTGGTCTATAATAACAAGATGATATTTTCTTCCCTTTTCTAGGAACTGGCTGAACTCCAGGAAAAACCAGCAAGTTATATGAAAGATTGAATAATTCGCCAAAAGGGTCATTGTTAGGAGAAAAATAAAAACAACAGACAAATTCAGTTTGTTGATGATTGACAAGCTTAAACCACACCACGTCAAAATCTCTCGGCTCCAGTTCTTCTTAATGTTGGCACGATAAATCATTACTAGGATATAGACAAACACCACTTTTGAAACGAAAGTGAGACTAGAATTCATAACCTGGACAAAGTACATTTATACATTATTCGTATATGAATTGACCTGAGTTTCAGTTAGAGCAAGAATTTCGGGTTTTTTGGTTTTTCGGATGCACATCATCGATATTGTTATTCATACCACGAATATTACAATAATCGATTCTCAATACTCCCGATGAAGGTTCCCCCTAGTACCTCCCAACCGGAAATCCGATTGGGAGGGTATTTTACTTCCGGAGTTTTTTACTCTGGGAGAAATTATCATTTTTCAAATTCAATATTTGGGAAAAAACGGAAATATCAACCACATACTGAAACGTGAATTAACACTTCACAGCACATATTGTTGGTATGGTGGAATTTCACCGGGCGATGGTAAAACCATCTTCCAGCTAGGTTATGCCTTTAGTCGCCTTCTACGACAGGCAGAATCTACCCCAGAGTTATTCTAATCCGACCCCATACAGAGATATTCTCGAAAATGAAAAATATTAATGAGATATATGAATGGAGTGAAGCTTACAGTGAATTGAATATGGTAAAATCGTTGTACTCATCTCATCTACAAATATGCTTCAATGCCAGCAATTTAGATCCAGTAGCATTTTGAATGAATAGTGTAGCTTTCTTTTGGTGAAAAATTTGTTTGAATCGAATCAGTATTTCTGAAAATCACCCCCTACAAACAAACATACAGAGTCAGAAACGAGCCTATATAAACAATACTGAATCCTTCAAACGATTCGCTATCAAGATGAATTGAAGAAGCTGAACTCTCGAATTCATACCTTCTTCGCTCGCCTCGCCTAGAGCAATATTGAATTAGTGCAAAGTGCAATACATAAAGTTAAATATCGAGTGTTTCGAAGCAATTTCACTCTCGAATTCTAAGTGAAGTATTGTTCACAAACAATCAAAAACATTTACGTCAAATGAAGACTACTCTTATTTTCCCTCTTGACTCACTTCTGTCGAGATGAAATTGTTGCACGTGGAAGGAAGGTCAAAATGCTCGACAACAATGACCCGAGGTGAATGGCTCTCAAATTAGGGCGTTAGATGGGTTTCGTGACATCTCTTCCCCCCAAACGAAGTGGATGTATTAATTATATATCATTTTATACTAACAGCTAACAGGCAAGCACGCGCACACTGAACATGATTTTCTAGTTGTTACCTGTAGTAACAATCACCACTGACATTGGATGCTTCAGGGAGAGCAAAGAGTTTTGTGTTTCCCAATATAAAGTGCATTTGTGATATTTGTTTGCAATATACTTGTTTTAAATTTCAAATTCTATTCACCTCTCTCCTTACACGGAAGATGAATTTCTCTCACTATTAGATGAATAATTGAAAAATACAAGGTCGTCGGGGCATGATGATGTTCCCATATTTGTTATAATGATGTTTGGAATCAATTATAAAATCTTTGATTCATTCAATAAATATATCTTTCGGGCATATAACATTTCCAGATGACATCAAAATGGAGAAAGTTATCTGCCTGCTCAAGAAGCAGAAATCCAACTTGATAGAAAATTGCTGTCCAGTAACGGTCCCTCACGGTTTTTTCTGAAATCCATGAATATTCATTTCTGAATAGATTGCTTCCTTTTCTGAGGAAACAACAACTTTTAACTAATAATCAGTGTCGGTTTCGCTCAGGAATGGCTACTATCACTGCTGTGTATTCATGTTATCGTCAGATTGTGTTTCTCGATTATCGTAAATGAGTTGTCTCAATAAAATTTCTGTGTAATGAAAACATTTATAATAAGTATTCAGAGACTAATGATGTAGTAGAAAGTGTACCGTAGGGGTCAATACTGGGCCCTATTTTGATTATATTTATATTATATATCAATCACCTAAAATGTAGTATAGGAATAAAACAGTATACTGCCTGTGCTGATGACTTATTAATGGTCACATCTGATAGTGATACAATAATTCTGGAAAGTAAGTGTGCAACGAGCGTATGGAAAATTGCAAGCGTTTTCAATGCTTCTTAAATGCTGATTGCATTCTGTTTTAATTCTGTTATTTGGAAATACCTTTCTTACACTTTACGCAAGCTTCAATTTTAGAATGTCTATATCCCCCCAACAAACCATTTACTGACGATTGGAATGGAAAATAATCAATTGCATACTGGAATTCAACAAATTCATGCTCGATGAGTGAATTAGTATCTTTTGAAAATATCAAAATCTGTATTGAATTGAGGGTGAGTTTTGATGTCTATACTTGTATATATATCATTTGGATTCCAGTCCAGTTTGGACATTTTGTATTCAATGATCATAGCATTCAAAACAATTTTATTGCGTAGCGATATGTATTTCGCTTGAATATTTTCTGGTTCCAGGTTCCAGATGCAAAATATTCAGCTAGCAATCTAATAATGAGCAAAATGATTCTGAAATATGGAAAAAATAAATTATCATGGCCAGAAATCGAAGACCTAGATGATCTGGTGGACAAAGTCATTGTTGAAGAAAAAATTTCAATTTTCAAGACATTTTGGTTGATTTTCATTTTTGGCCTCTCACCAATATGTGAAATTTTCAAAATCGAAAAAAAAAATTTCACACTTGCCCCATTTTCATGCCCCAAAACTATGGGAAAGTGTGATCCAAGGTACTAATAAAAAAAAATGTATGGTTTCTAGCTGTCACATCACAAAAATGATATGTTACTTTCTAAGCAGACATCAGTGAGTGACAAATTCTTTATTTTGAAATTTCAGAACCAGCTTCACCTGGGTTAGTTACGACCTTGTCAACATTCACAGAAACACGTCCCAATTCCAACTCTATATAACATTCCAAAATTAGCTCCACAGGCGAAACTTCCTACGACCGATGCTAGAAAACAGGAAAGGAGGAAATTAATAAATAATTGGACGCCACAGGGTTGACATGCACTGATGGTTTTACTGATTGAAAATTGATTTTGGGTTATTCGAATGCGGTGTTGAACGAACACAAATGTAGCCAAGGGGTCAACTTCGTTTCCCAACTTTCATCACTTCGTACATCATTCAACTGCTCAGTTGATGGCGCTGATCTTTACTTGACCCTTCTAATTGCGGTTAGCCAATGTACTTAAGCGAATGAAGATTCTAGGTATTATCATCGTTCAATTTCAACCAGGATACAATCAAGTTGAATAAGTAAAAAATTGAAATCAATAATGACTGCATGAAAGCAGATATATCTATGACCTATATTCATAACTAAACAATAAATATTATAGTAATTGATTTTTTCTACACTAGTACTATAATAATACACTTATATTCAAATCAATCAATCAAATCAAAACTGTGCTTTGATGTCCAAGAATACATTTCTTATCGACAAAGCATTGAGGTAGATAAAATTATAAGATTATTGTGTATGTCCACAGCGTCCTTATACAATTTTACATAAAAATACATTAATACGTGAAGAAAACAAGTACAAGAAGTGAAATAAAATTAATTTGAAATCGAGTTTGCACAATATATACCAAAAGATCTAAAAATATATACACATATATACACACACATCAATAATATATAAAATTAGTGTCAAATATGGGAATTTTAAAATTAGAGTTTCAGGCCGCATTACATTACATCAGCTCATATGGATCTCTGAAATCATCATCATAATATTCCTGCAGGTTATAGTATGCTTTAGATAAAAGAAGAACTTTTACTAATCTTCTGAAGCATATCAAATTGTTCACAGCTCTAAAATGAGACGGCAGATGATTGTACACTTTCTTGCTTGCATAAATGACAGAGTTTTTTGTAAGAGTCATTTCAGGAATTGGCAAACAAAGTTTATTGTTGTTACGAGCACAATTACGAGTATCTATATAGTGACTAGTAGTATTTTGTGGTGAAAATTTCTCATTGTGCATTAGGCAAACAGTTTCTAAAATGAACAGGCTAGTGACAGTTAATATTCTTTGGTTGACAAACAATGGTCTACAATGGTCTCTAGCTGCAGCCTTGCATAAGTATCGCACAGCTCTTTTTTGTAGAATAAAAACCGAATTCAGTAAGTACTGATTGCAAAAACCCCAGAATGCTATCCCATATCTGAGATGAGACTCTACAAGAGAAAAGTATACATTTCTTGCAATGCCTTGATTAAGTTCGTTTGATACCACTCTCACAGCGTAGCAACCTGATGCCAACTTTTTCTTTAGTGATGCAAGATGGTCTTCGAATTTCAGTTTTTCATCAATATATATTCCAAGAAATTTGGTACAGGGCTTATTAACTACTAGATGTTCGTCTAGGGTTAGATCGTCAAATTTGAATTTAAATGTTATTATGTTGGTTTTATTTATATTGAGGCAAAGTGAATTCGAATGGCACCAAAGTTTTACGTCGTTTATTTCCTGGACTATTTTCGTTTTTAGTTCCCCTTCATTTTTTCCATGCCATAAAAGGGTGGTGTCGTCAGCAAACAAGGTAAAATCAGCTGAGATAGGTAAGTTTGTCATATCATTTATGTACAATAAAAAAAGGAAAGGTCCAAGAACCGATCCCTGAGGTACCCCAGATTTAATATCAGATAATTCTGATCGATCATTCAAAATTTTCACAGATTGTTTCCTGCCGAGTAGATATGATTCAAACCATTTGAGTGCAACCCCTCTGAATCCATAATGGTGTAGCTTGGCCAGCAGTGTCCCGTGGTCAACGCAATCCCATAATCTGTTTCGTAATGAGGTCCATTATAAAAAGGATTGAAAATCTGTATGGTGATGATAAATCTATATCGTAAAGAGTTCATTATGATGGAGATGTCATTATGATGACAGATGTTTGAAAACCCAATTCAATGGCGGAAGGTGACATGAAATATCCTTCCACTTCCTGATCAGTCGAACCCACAATAAAAATATAAATATAATACTCATAGTACTCCATTATCTATCGGGTGTAGAAAAAAAAGCGTAAGCAACTCCTAAGTGATGGTTAGTACTACACTCACATAAACCATCACCTTCGGCTCGTTTCGTATCCCGGTTAATGCTCGTGTATTAATAACCATCATTACGTGATCGATACATAATAAACTATTATTGTAAGAACTGAGTGAATTTATAATAAGATTACAAATGAATTACATAGTACCTATGCTAACCCAACTATCTAATCTCCATAAAACGTTATTCGTTTACTAGCAAATTATATCCTGTTGAAAATGTATTTCTTTATATGAAATATGTATCTCATCCGATCGATGAATCGAAATAACCCACGGAGATTCTAGATTTTTTTAAATTAAAAGTCCAGTAACAGACAAACTGTTTCGATCCTGGATATTCACAGAAGCATTTTAATCAAGTTCCGATGAAATTCCTAGAAACCTAGCATATTCATGAAAGAACATTTTATAAGCACATTTCACAGAAATACTGTTGAGATGATTGTTTATAGGTGCTTGAGGGTAAAGCACGTTTGAATTTAAACAACTTTATTCAACTCAAAGCACAAATTTGAACTGGAAATAGGTATAATGTATTGAAGTACTGTGTTGTCTTCGCGGTTGCTGTTATTCTAGTGCTTCGAAGATTCGGGTGCTAGGAACGCCCTTCTCCTCTCGAACACTCACAGGGCCGGACTTAGGATGGCCGGAACAAATACATTTCGGAATGACTCGAACTTCTGCTCTGGCGCATTCCTGTTGTATTCACAAAGAGTGATATTTCGAAAATTTGTTGATATATTGAATAAGTGGTTGAAACAAGGTTTCGTTGCTTCCTTCGAGAACATTTTTATTCATCATATCAATTAACTGAAGAAAAATTGAGACTTGTGCAACAGAAAATCATTCAACTCTTCTGTCCAAACGGCATCACTACGAATTCAAGATACAGGATTCCCCCATTTTAACAGTATAAATAATTCAAACTTCATTATATATAGTTCAAACTTCAGGATTTCTGTATCGTCCTTAATTACCGCTTGATACAAAATTTCGATATTGCATGAGCAAATTGATTCATGGCGGAACACTTTCACTAGATACATGAAAAATTACTAAAAAAACGAATCTGTAATTGCTAATAAGCCATCAATTAATTGACGACATTTCGATAACATTCATTAACAAGACTATACAGTAGTCATGAGATCATCCGCATAATAATTTTTAGAAAAGAATTTTTTGTGGAAAGAACGCAATTTGAAGCACTATATGACTTATTTTCATATCATATAAAAATATTTTTTTTTGAATAATATTACTTTCTTGAAACTTGGATCAAGATCTTTTCACCATTTTTTTCAACAGTACTGACGATTCCATAAATAATACGGAATTCCGCTGTATTTCTTAAGAGAGCTGGATATTTATTGTATTCTCCACCTGAGTGAACAGACATTTCCAAATGTCTGAATGCAAAACGAGAACTTTTATCGATTTGTCCTCCGGTATTTTTCCAGTTCGCTTAGATATTCCGAATCCTGCATAAGCTCCTCAAGGATTCTCTTATTTTCTGTATGCAGTCGAGATTGGGACTGACTGCATTCGTAGACATGCCTTTCCGGGTTCCTCTGAACTTGAAATGGCAAAATGAGCACCACAAAAATAAGTAAGTCTTCTCGGAGCGCTTTGACTCATTTTACTCGTCATTAGTTTCAACATCTCTCGAAGTATGATACCAATGGAGAAATATTTTTCATGATGGAATACCAACTCAGAACTGACGAGAAGGCATTTTGCCACGCCTTGCGTGGTATTAACCAGGGAATTAGTTGTTTCATGAATAATGTGAGCCCATCATCCTACTGTACAGGCATTGCTTTCTTGGCATAATTTGTTTTTTCAAGTATATTTTTTCTTTTACTCAGTGATATATGACTTTTGTGGCCCTTTCTCAAACAATTACACATAGCTCAATTCATTTCAGAGATCTACAATTATCGTGATTAGTTTGTTCTACAGATGATTCACATATATCATATATATCTTCATTCGTTTCTGTTTTAACTCGCTGATATACTCCTATCAGTTCTCTTTTCCATTTTTACTCAAATTCGTTTGAAATTTCATTCCAAGACACCATTCCTACAATTTAATTTTTGCTGATTTCTGTCTAATCAAACTTTGTCGTTTTATTTCGAACTATTTAGTTTTCAATAAAATAGTTATCTCAGGAGGACAAATTTCTTCGTGTTATCGCGGTGGGAGTTGCGAAAGACAATGCTGGAGGATTATACCGAAAGGTCCGAGTGATATTGATAATTTCAAGATTTAATTTTTACACAGACCAGTATTCTCTATGAGGCGCCGTTTGGGTCAAAAGTATATATGCAGATATATGCAATTTCATGTCAATATATTTATTAACTTTGGCAATATTTTTATTTTGTGTTCCGATATATTTATTTTCTACCGAACATAATATATTTACGTTTTCAGTGTCACGAATATATAAAAATGGGAATTCCCATATATTTATAAATTCGATCTATTTTACGTCGTCAAGAGATGGCGCACTGGCGGCATTTCGTTCACGGTCGAGTATATGGCAACAGGGCGAAGTCATTATTCATAAAATAATAGATGGCAGGCAGTTGTCATGTGCATAATAGTTCAAATGTCGAGGGAGTTGGCGCTGTGGTTTCGCGTCCGCCTGTGGGTCGAAAGGTCCCAGGATCCTTCATAAAAAACTAATTTCGCGATTTGATAAGTATCTGGAGTGCCTAATTTGAACTATTTATATTATTAACATTGACATGACGACTGCCTGAGTCACTGCCATCTATTATCCACTCTATGTACTAACGACTTCCCCATGTTGCCATGTACTCGACCGTGACAAAATACCACCGGTGCGCCATCTCTTGACGGCGTGAAATAGATCGAAATTATAAATATATGGGAATCTCATTTTTATATATTTGTGACACTCCAAAATTATGTTCGGTAGAAAATAAATATATCGGAACACAAAATAAAAGTATTGCTGAAGTTAATAAATATATTGACATGAAATTACATATATTTGCAAAAACACTTTTGACCCAAACGGCGCCTCATAATTCTCCTAATTTTCATTTTCGGACCATAACCAATGAGGACATCGAATATCTATCAAAATTTTCATTCGTTTCGAAGGTATCAAGTAAACACCGGTGATTATTGAATATTTTAAAAATTCGGAAGATGTTTTTGGGGTTCATTCTCTTGGTATCATCACATTGAAAAAGGAATTGATATTAATTTAAATTATTTCTGCAAAGAAAGCTACGAAACACATCTTTTCAACCGAATTGTCCAATTTCAGTGACGATGATGTTCAGTTTCATAATATTGCGAAGTTTCGCAAATGGAATAAAAAATATAGTTTTGTATTGGAAAATCCAAAGTTGAAGTTGGCCTGAAGAATGCAACACTGTGAAATTCTTCCTTCAATTTTCTCTTATAATTCGGTTTGCTTTTGGAATACCTCGTCCATTGGTAGATGGCGTAATAACTTCGTTGTTCGCATCAGCTTTGGCCGGGGCTTGATACTCGTGAAGGGGTTTGATTTTTAATTATGGGAAATCATCGACTTTATGTTGATGATGGCACTGCCTTGCACTGACGAGTGGCCTAATAGCCCGAAACCGGTCTGCAAGTGTGGCCGTCCCTATAATTGAAAATCAATTCCTTCATTTGTATCGACGAAAGCAAATGCAGGATTTACTTCTGTGAAGAAACCTGCACTGGCACCTGGTCGGATATAATTCAATGCCCTTCGTGGTATTAGCCAGGGGAGTATTTGTTTTCTGACAGGTGCCAGCCGAAACCTACTATGTAGGTAATTTGAGACTGGCCTGAACAGATTGTTCGAAAGATGATTTGATTTAACGCCAGTCTTCAAGTATGCCCACTGACTATGACGAGTGTTTTTACGTTTTCCTCGCAGGAGGAATGGGCGAATTCGGTTTGCTTTTGGAATACCTCGTCCATTGGTAGATGGCGTAATAACTTCGTTGTTCGCATCAGCTTTGGCCGGGGCTTGATACTCGTGAAGGGGTTTGATTTTTAATTATGGGAAATCATCGACTTTATGTTGATGATGGCACTGCCTTGCACTGACGAGTGGCCAAATAGCCCGAAACCGGTCTGCAAGTGTGTCCGTCCCTATAATTGAAAATCAATTCCTTCATTTGTATCGACGAAAGCAAATGCAGGATTTACTTCTGTGAAGAAACCTGCACTGGCACCTGGTCGGATATAATTCAATGCCCTTCGTGGTATTAGCCAGGGGAGTAGTTGTTTTCTGACAGGTGCCAGCCGAAACCTACTGTGTAGGTAATTTGAGACTGGCCTGAACAGATTGTTCGAAAGATGATTTGACAAAATTTATTTACCACGCATGTAACATCGTTGACCAATCTAATGTTGCCATCAGAGCCAGTGATACTGATATATTAATAATTGTGCTCGCTGATATGAAGGATTTAAAAAATCTTTCATTCCATATTTGGATGCTTATCGGAACTGGTAATAATGAAAGATTCATTGACATCACTAGAATATATGAAGAACTGAGTGAAGTGTTAGTAGAAAGCTTGAGTGGATTGCACTCACCGGAACGGATTTTAATCCGGCCTTTTTTAACAAAGGAAAGAAAAGACCTTTCAAAAGCTTCTGCATATCTTAGTAATCCGAATTTAACAGAGTAAAATTAACGAAGCTTGTTCGATATCAACCAAAAGTTCATTTGCCAAATGAATGGTGCGAAAAAATCAGTAGACGTGGATGATGGGAGATTTCATCTTTTCGTCAGTAGCTATGAAGCTACTGATGTTAATGAAGATTCCACGAAAAAAGTGAAAAGTTTCAATGCAAGTTCTATACCTCCTATAGCTATATCAACAGTTTTTGAGAGCCCATTTTATCTCATGCATTTGGAAAAATGCTTCTCGAAAACAACCAACCACGTTAACCCCACTTGAATATGGTTGGATGGAGGAAGAAAACTCCTACATGTTCAAATGGTTTGAGAAAGATCAACTGCCCTCTCTAGTCAGCGACTAGATTGAGGAGTCTGAAGGTAATTATATAGTTATAAAATTGACTTTGAAAAAGAGACCCGATTAACTAGCCTTGATTTTACTTTACAGAAACTAAAGGAGCAGATGATGGAACTCACTCACATGACTAAGATGATGATTCGAAGTATGAAGAGATAATATAAATAAAAATATAAATTTTTCATGTTTTCATGATGTTTTGAATTATTTTTTTATAATTTTCATAATTAATATTTTGTAATTTATTTCTTCAAATACATATTCGGGTTCAAGGGTTGAAAATAAAAATAATTATGTCAACTATATTTTCGTAATATCATTATTACCCTCTAGGTTCATAATGACCCATTTATCCCCACAATCCATTAAAAGACGGTAAGTATGTTCATTAATTTGAGTAATTCATATTATTTCTTATATTGATGATAATTCATGAAATGTTCAGCTGACTTGATACTGTGATAAATAATTCATTATCTATTTTTATACTCACGGGGAAGACAGGTTCTACGGTCTGCCAGGTCACACAAACCGACGTACCGGTCTACCTTCAGAATTGTGAGCTTCTAATACTCAAAAGAATGACATATATAAATTTCAAGTTTCCTAAAATCTTTTTGAAAAAAATATTTTTTTGAAGATTTCAAAATTCCTGCCACCACTTTAGAACCATGATAATCGTCTGCCGTTGTTTTTGAAAAGCTATTATAGTATATTTTGACATATCCAAATGGCAGCTTCCCTAAAATACTTTTTCAGGTTATGAACTGATCACACCTGTCGCACCAGAGTGTAGCTGAGCCACCACGGCCGCGCTTAGCTAGCCCCCACCTCATGGTTGGTAGGTATAACAGACTCTCTGGGTACATTTTGAGCTTTCCTAAAATATGTCAAATCTGTCACTCACTGGCTCTTAGACTAAGTGCTTTGTGAAGTAAAAAAATATTTGCAGTTGATAATCAACATTAAAGAAATTTAACTCGATTATAATTATATTAAATTACATTCCAAAACCATATAGTGTTATAGTACAGGAGATGAATAGACAGGTCAATGCAGCCAAACGGTCTAAGGGCTCATTTATCAATGCCAGGATAAATGAGTTATCTGATAGATAGGGGTAGAAAGTGGGATGAGGCGCTCGACTATTTTTTGGATGTGACAAGGATATTACTACCAGTTGATTTTATCCTTGCATCGATTAACGAGCCCTGAAGCGCGGTTCTTATTATGGATTGCAAACCAGCAGCATTTTCAATACAGCTGGATTTTTGCAAAATTGTCCTGAATCCAGCTAGACCCAGCTGGATCCAGCAAAATATGGAATTGAGATGAATACATGACTGTAATGGATTTTTTCGTTTATTTATTCAACTAAGCTCTTCACTATTACCTACTTGAATGAAAACTCTACTCATTTGGTGCTATCTATATCAATTTTTGTTTGGTTTCTCAATTCTTTGTTCTCTGAGATCAAATTGACTAGAAATTATAATTTCAGGGTTATATTTCATGAAGTGGGAAATATTTAATACATCGACAAATATAATACCTTTGGATTTGAGAATTATTCTAGGTATAACTTGAAAAAAAATACGGAGATCATATCTCGAGTGCATCAAGTTTAAACAGTTGAAATGTTTGCACATCGATGATTTTCGAAATTTTACTCAGCAGATAACTTGAGTATTCCTATAACAATGTGAAACTGCAGGTCGAGGATTCTCATCTCAAATTATTAGACATGGAAGCGTTGACTTAAAAGCAAAATCATGGAAATGTGCGCATCTTGGTCGATTGAGCTTGATGTAAGAGAAATATATGTTGAGATTATTCTCCAAACACACAAGGACAACATAGTACCTGAATAGTGAGCCCAAACCCAATCACATTTATGAGTTGTTTCGATCGTGATCAAACAGACTCTCAGGAAATAGCTGTTTTCCAGTTGAAGATTGCCGATTGGTTACTGACCACTCATCAGCGTATAATTTCATTTCAGAACAAATGCTCCATCGATGCAAACTTTCAGGCTGGAAAAAACGTTCCAGCTGGTTCCTCAGTCTTCCAAGATAATTAGCCGACCCTTGCCCGTACTAAATAGTGTTTGATGAAGGAAAAATATTTAACAAAGAAGATAGAAGGATATATCGTTATTTGATTACTCTACTCATACTGATATGTTTGTAGCATGTCAATTTTCGCTCAAAAATATAATTATATACAATTATATACAAATACATGTATGAACATTGGAGAGCAATCATATGTCGTGTGGTTGAAGTACATAACAAATGAACCTTAGATTAATAATGCAAAGATATCATCATACAAGAAATCATTTCG
Source organism: Zygogramma bicolorata (assembly GCA_032362365.1). Taxonomy (NCBI): domain Eukaryota; kingdom Metazoa; phylum Arthropoda; class Insecta; order Coleoptera; family Chrysomelidae; genus Zygogramma; species Zygogramma bicolorata. The sequence continues at coordinate 92,855 of JAVJAQ010005742.1, forward strand.
GAAGTCCTTGTGGCATAATAATGAAATGTGCCGTTGCCGTTGGCAGGAGTACTTTTCATATTTTTGTGGATTTCAGGTGCGGTTTAATTGATGTGAATGAAAGGTAATGGTTATATTCCACATCTTTCGAACAGAGGCTGACAATGGGCACATTGATATTGATATGAAATAAGTAGGAAAGATGGTTGGTAGTTTTTTGAGACCAATGATTGAGAAACTACGTCCGATATCATGATACAATTCAATTGAAGCTTAGTCATATGACTATTCAGAAATTATTCATTTTTTCAATCCATATAAAAAGTTCGATTATTGTTAAGGTAGGGAGACCTAGAAATTGCCATCAATCGAATGAGCTCTATTCGTAATCTTGGGTGATTGGTGAATCATCAACATCAATACAATTTCTATTTCATCTTTCTGTGTTATATGCTGAAGCAAGTTGGAATGAGGTGTGAGCCGCAAATTATTCTATAATGAAATGTTGATGCCTGAACTAACATTCCTTCCTAAGATATCCAAACAATGAGCATCTGCCATCCAACATTCAATATCTGCGCTATATGTCCCCGTGCGGTACACAGAGAGGCGGTTTGATTTGTGGCAATTTCATGTGACAAATGTTCGCAAATACACCTGCCTCATTGAAGTCGACCTGGAAATATTCATCACGACCGGAATAAACTTGGCGTGGTATGTAATACCACCAGAATCCATTGACAAAGGGTTGTCATTATTATTATTCCCAAAAGGTCAACAAAATATACATCGTTCGAATTTAATTCATACGATCAATCCATCACAGATTCGAGGATTCGAGATGATACCGGATACTAAATAACATAATGTGAGAATTAATCCTATGGGCAAACTGCCAATTAAAATTATTCAGGAAATTATGTTATCAATTGTATCATATATTTCGAAATGATGGAATTAGGATTCATAGGTGATAGGTTCAACGTGAGTGGGTCTACACGACTCCTCTCCTATGCAACTGTAGGTGATAACTAACTAATTATCAAGACTGGCAAAATAACGGTGGTGGTTTTTTCTGTGAGGTGGACCAGGGTATGTTGTCCTGATGAATATCAATTCTATTCGAGCCCCCAACCAACTATTAGCTACATCAGTGCATGATTGACGTAGAAAATATGAACATTTTTGAATATTTGTTTTCCCTTCGACGACTACTGCTTTGAACTGTTCTTGTCACGATTCTCTCGGAAGGAAAACAAACTTGTAGTTAGTACCATTTTCTATTGGCAGATTATAGTCCATGTGTTAGCATTATTTGGTAATGGATGACGGCACTCGACGAGAGGGAATGGGCTCAGTGGAAGATAGGGTTATCAATGGTCACAAGAAGTGAATATAGAGTTCAATTTCTAGAAAACGACAAAGTGGTGAGTTATGCGACTGATATTTCAACATTTGCCTGTACTTTGTCTAGAAATGCTTCATTATGGTGACCATTGACGTTAAGTAATCTGATCCGCACCTTGTGAACTGTGTAAGAATTCGTCGTAGAAGTAACCTCGGAAGTATCTCGAACGAGATAATTCACTGCTGAAAATACACGCAGATTATGCCTGATTTCAAAATGAAACTATTTTGTTTGTCATAAAAATGAATATGATAACATGAACGATAATTTTTAATTCATCCACTCTTAAAGCATGCAATAAGTTCATATACTCGAAATTAACGCACTTTTCAATATTTTCCATCCTATTATCGATAAGTTTTTTGTTCAGAAGAGATATTTGGATGTCGTTATAATATATCATAAGGTGAAATTTCTCCCCTCAGTAATACCATATTAGATTATACTGAATATTCTGGGAACTATATAAACAATCTTGTATCAACTAGTGGTTATCCAGTAATTGATATACCTACATCATGGTCGAGTGAAACAGAAACTGCTTCTTTATCAAGAATTTTTGAAAATGCTATAATTCGATTGTTTCATTTATATACTCATTCATCTCTCATTCTCATCATAGATGACAATAATGATCATTCAATATTATGAATCTAGTTTACATAGAGTATTCTAGTGGAAATAATTGAAATATTTTATCATTTCTTCGAAGTTATTTGGAATTTTGTAACTATGTTTGCTCACAACTGATAGTGATAATTGTAAAACGCATACCGAAAATTTGAATAACTGCAAAAAAATACGAAAAAATATCAGGAGATGATTGTAGAATTCGATACAGTTGCCGAGAGAATATTATATTTCAACCGGGCGGCAGTGACGGTTTTTTGGACCCTTCTTTTTCAGTCTGTCTTCGAAAGAGGTGAAAAGAAATCGTATTGAGCGATATCCATCAAAATTTATTATCGATTTCAACAATGCAACGCAAATTCTGTGATCACGAATTACAGCTTCATATTCTTCCCTTTTCTTAGGAGCAGGAAGTAAAAAATTCTTTCACTGTCGCACGACATTATTTTGTTGTCGGATAATTTCATAGCACATTTTAGGAGGAATGAGTCGGATTTTGCCATATGTTAAGACTTCACGGCACACATTCCAGGAAGTAACAAAATACCTCATGTTGTAAAATGTATGGTTTTTTGAAATATTTTCACTTTACTTGTCCTATATCATTTGATATAATCTCAAAGGAATCAATAAATTTCATTATTATTATTTGTGATTTTGACAACTTTTCAAGAAAGATCCACACGCCGTCTTTAAAAAATCAACACTCTGGGCTCTTACTTATCACACAAACTGATTATTACAAATATATTTCGATTGGGAAAAGTAATTATGGCATTTGGCAATTTAGGTAACCTGTGGAATTATTCAATTTTGGCTCTGCTTCTCGTTTCAATCAACACTAATAATTATATAATTCAAAAATACTCATAACAAGTTGGGGTCAATCAAATCGGATGAAATTCGAATGCGAATTACATGGAAAAACAGATCGATGAACAAACCTTGTTTTCGACCTGGGGCCTGATTTTCAAACAGTAGAGGAGATGGACACTCACTCGAGAGAGATGAACGTTCCCCTCCAAGTATTTTTCTCCTAATTACGTGATCATTCCGTATTTTGAAATGCGTGGGAAGACGCCATTTTGACTCATTTACGTTCAGTCGTTCAGTTCGTTCCTTATGATCTGTGACCTTACGGCAGTTAGTAGTTTGAAGTTTAAGCAGAGTTGTTGAGTTGGCAGGTTTTTAAATAATGGAAGAACGCACAAGACAAATATATGTCATCCAAAGCCAAAAAGATATATTAGTGGAGTTCATGAAAAAACACCCGAATTTACAATCTGGGAAATTGACAGAGAATAAATCGATACGAACGACAAACCCGAGTATATGGTCTCGCTGAGATACGAACACAACCACGGAGCTGTCATCAAATTCTTTAACTTATGCATTTGAAGCAAAATCTCTCTCGATATTTGTGTTTCTCTCGGAATCAACCGAGAGAGACGGCGAGGAATGTTCCCTCGATTTCAAAATGCATAGCTCCGTCGAGTGACATTTCACTTTCTATTGGTATGAGAGTTCACCCGATTTGAAAATCAGGCCCCTGATGAGTTTCATGGGGATTATATTTTCCACCAATGTATTCGATTCGTTTGATGTTCCCCAACTCTGAACCATCGTGCTTTGGTTAGATATATTCTCTTTTGGGTTATTCGCAGAAGTTGATGACCGAAAATGAAATGGAAATAATGTTTCCGGTACTTCGATGGTAAATATTTGTATTTGAAAATCATTAGATTAAAGTTTCCTCCGACCTTCTCCACTTCAATTCTCATTCATATCCAACAAAAATATACCCCTTTCATCCCCAATGAAACGTACTCATCACTTTCCTCTCTTCAACGAGGACCCTACTGGTACTTCAGTTTCATCAGACTGCTTTCAGCGCTCTCGGATTCGAGCCTACCCTTTTGTCTTAGTTTCTCTCTTGTATGGTCTCTCAGTTCAGCACACAAGAATTCGGTTCGACCCTAATGTAAAATTGCGTAATAAAAGCTCTTTCCCGTCATTTGTTTGATATTTATGTATAGGCCAAGGAAATTCGGGGTCATATTCATTTGCTCTCATGGTAATGAGAGACCTTCATCAACTTGAGGGAAGAAAGTTATAACGAGTTTCAAAAGTTGAGTGAAATTATTTTTGTTAAGTAAGACGGTTTCAATAGTCAATCTGTTGAAATAACTTGTTGACAATTGAATCAGCCATGAACGAAAGTCTCAGAGTGATAATGAACTATTTCGATTTGTCAAAATGAGTGGTTCAAAAATTTGTATCACGAAAGGAATGTATTTGTTATATTCAGAAAATTGTGTGAATCAAAAAAATGAAAATGTTAATTCCTTTAAAATTTCAGGAAATTGGTGAGTCATGGATTGAATTTCATTTCCAGTATTACAGGAAATTTTGTAGAGTGCGGTTTTGTGACGACTTCTACATTATAATGTCTACTTCTACAAGAAATGATGAAGATGTTGAACGTTTCAACAATTACAGATTTCCCTATCACCCAGTTTAAGCACCGAACACTTATATAATTATGATGTTTTGAGATAAAATGAAGTGCAGTACAATTTAACGGGATTCAGTACAATTTTTATTTCTGACTTTTTCCGTTCGGAAAAACATCGTTGCTAATGAAATTTCAAAATTCTGTTGAAAATAGCAGTTCATAGAGCAAATGAAAGTTTGAGCTTCACAATAATCATGAAAATATGATGTACGACTCTGAGAAAATTATCTTCTGCTTCCTAATTGTCTGACATTTTTCAGGAAATATGTATGAATGATCAAGAACACATTCAAACTACGACCTCTGTAAAAAATGTGAGAGAAGACATGCCTCGGAAACGATTTCACAAATGATATTTCCCTAGGATATACTGACTATGAAATACCTTCAAAATTACAGTACCTTCAAACGAACGAGATGGTCGTATATGAAATCAACTGCTGGATTCAGAAATTCATGAATATGCTGGTTGTTGTACTTAACATCCCAAAGTTTGGATAATTTCTTGTAAAACCGGTGATGCTGCAAAATTTTCAGTCAATGATTCCAAATGCTAATTTCATATAGGTCACCACCATTGCATACTAGCAAAGGAAATTAGGTATGCGGGTTGCATCGTTTTCCAGAAAATAAGTAGTGCCAGTATTTCTGGGATATTAGAAATGATTTTCCAAGTTAAACTTGAAATGTGGTTTTACTCGGGATTGAATCGAATTTCAAGCTGGAAATTTCATTGTCGAACTAATACATAGTTGATTCCGATCAGTCTAACTACTTTCAATTTTAGCCACTAAAACACCTAATTGACTTCGAGTTACTGGTATATTATCACTGGTATTATTAACTGGTTCAAATGCAGGTTAAAGCCGCGGTTACGGAAGATAATTTTCTAGTCGGATTTATATGAGAGTTGAAGATACCAACAATACTTTTCTGAGTTTTCCTACGGTTGAAACAGCAAATGTGCTACCAAAAAATCAGCAATGCGCCCCAGAGTATTACGGCCCTCAAAAAAATCAGCCTGATCAAGGTTATGCTTTCTGGGAGCACTCATAAGAGCCAATAGTATGGAAAATGTTTGACTCTCATTGAAATTTTTTTCCTAAATATCCACATCTCTTTGGCTTTCAAAGTACAGTTCCATGAGCAGATAAAGAAGCTTCGGAAAACGAAGCAAAATATAAATAATGGCATCTACAAAATGATCATATTGTAATCGCGTGAGTGCTACGTAACACCAGCATTAATGGATGAATGAAATTGAAATTGAATGAAATACCATCTAAGACCACACAAAAAAGGTTACCAGACACCCGATAACGGTGTACACAAGTGAAAAGGAAAGTCAGGTGATCGTTTGCTTGAAAGTGGTTGACAATGATCCTTGCTGAATGGTAATGGTCAGGATTTCCATTGTCTATATTTTTAACTCTATTGAAACCTGTTGCTAAGAACGAAAGGATTAAAATACAAATCAAGTGAGAAAATCAACTCAAAATCAAATTTTTTGTCAATAATTAAATTAGGAATTGATTGATCAGAGAAAAAACTGTTGTTACAAAAAACGAGATATCAAATATGAAATACGAGTCAGAAAAATTTAAATAACGAAATAAATGAAATAATATTGTGACAAGAAAATTGAGGTATCGAATATGAAACACTAGTCAAAAAATGTAAGTAGAGAAATTGAATGAAATATTATGAAAAAATGTTTAAACCAAGATACCATGCGAGTGCGGCGAATCCTACATCGGAGAAACCAGAAGACCATTGGAAGTAAGAATTGGCGCACACAAGAAAAACACATAACGAGGAGAAACGAAAAAATCAGGAATAGCGGAGCATGTTTGGACAAACCATCACAGCATCAAATGGTCTGGAGCCGAGGTCATACACAAGGAGGAACACTGGTTCATGATGAAATTCAAGGAAGCCGCCTACATCCTCAACAACGAAGCATTCAGTCATGCCAGCGTGGAGATCCGGAATGTGTGGAGGCCGCTTATCCAAGGCATGGACCGGCTGCCGGCTACGGCTCGATGAGGGACAATCTCGCGCCAATACATACATTTCCCGCTGAAGATCGATCGGCACACTTCTAGTAGTAGCACCCGCTCGCCTCCTTGGTATTACCACTCTTTTCCCCACCATAGGGAAATCAGGGGGCTTTATAACCGACCACACCTCGAAATATTGTTAGTCATCACCCGAAGACGATTGCGGATACCAGCAATCGAAACGTCGTGAGCACACCTAACTTGAAATTTGGTTTCAACATTTTTTCATAATATTTCATTCAATTTCTTCATTCTTCATTTTTTCACTTGTATTTCATATTCGATACATCAATTTTTTTATCATGATATCATTTCATTTATTTCGTTATTAAAATTTTTTTGACTCATATTTCATATTTGATATCTCGTTTTTTGTAACAACATTTTTTTGATCAATCAATCCCTTATTTCATTATTGACCAAGAATTCAATTTTCATTTGATTTTCTCACTCGATTTTTATTTTGATCCTTCCGTTTTCAGCAACAGGTTTCAATAGAGTAAAAAATATAAACAATGGAAGTCCGAACCATTACCATTCAAGTCAGGTGATGGTAGTTTCCATAAGAGCCTTCGGTGTCAAACACTTTCACATGGTACAGAGTTTTCCTATATTTATTGATGGCTAGCTGTCATATGAGTATGTGAGGGCGGACTCGAAAAATTCAATTTACCAAAAGTAAACGAATTCAAAGCTTCAAAATGCGATAAATGTCTCTGAAAGTAAGGAGTTTCTTCAATATCAATTTTACTCGGAGCAAGCGAATGTTACTAACTATCACTGAATGAAGATCTAACCATTCCATTTATTATGTAAACATGTCAATAATGACGGAGTTCTTCAAATATATATTTTCTGCAACAATTCAATATGATTTGTTATGAGTCCAATCACACAACATGTTCTATTTTCACAGGAAGATGACGGAAATTCAACCAGAAAAAGTTCAGAAAACTTGGAAGCTGTAACAGATGTTTGTCGGAAAATATTCAATTTGACCGTTCTATGAAATCCTTCATGACATAGTGCGAAGGGTGCAATGCGAGGAGCCGACATTCTTTATTAAACATCTCATCTGCATGTCGAGTTTGATGGAATCCCAATAAGAATTTGGCGGAAATTGACGGATCGACCTTCGAACTTGGACGCAGCCACACTTGTGAGTGAGAGATCATCAAACATTTATCGTTGCAGTTTGACGCTTATTGTTGGGTACTTTCATTTAGTATTGATCCAATAGAGATGTTAATGATTTCTTATTTGCAAAAATACTCGTTCTGCTATAAATAAATAATTCTGGAAAGAGTCCTGGTTCCTTCTTGAAAAAAAATTATGGTAATCATGTAGTGATCTCGAGACTGTTCGTTTGCCATAATTATCTGGATTATGAACCAGTGTCATTACATACTATTCCAGTTTCTTACATCATGAGAGTGGTGCCGTGGTCATGCTGTAAAGGGGTCGGGCTATTAGCTGGACGACCCAGGTTCGATTCCTGGGAGTACCAGAATTTTTTAAATTTGGTATTCGCCGAACAATCACGTGTATCGCTTGCTATAAGCGGTTTCCTAGAAACCTGGAATATTCCAAGTGAAAATAAGATACGAATACCGAAAGATTGATGACTGGATCGTATCTGCTTGGAGCAAAGTGAAGTTTATCAATGTCAGGAGCAATTCGACCATAAAATTTTTGAAGAACAAAATTTCTTAATAGTCCTGAACTGGATTCGTTGATACGTATCGTCAAATTCGAACCTTCAGATGTGAAAACTAAGAGCCGCTTTCTCAGTTTTGTTGGGAATTCCAGCTGAGCGATATGCTATCTGGTGGCAATTGACGAACTGCCTATTGATAGTTGTGTTTCGGGTTTGCTGTTTACGTCTTTTTCTCTTTCTGACAGGTTTTCAAAAAATCCATTTTTGTTTTCGCAAATTTACATTTCATTTAACAAATATTCACAAGTTGTGCAAAAAAGTGATTGATTTCGATGCAAATTTCAGATGAATACAGACTAATATTACCCAATTTTCAAACAAAAAAAAACAAATATAGTTCTATCAAGAAACCATTTCAAATCTGATATATCTATCATATAATATCTATAAACCGAGCAGTACGGCACTTTGAATTCACTTTTCCCTGCTATTCTTGGCTTAACAAGAAGAGCTTGGCTGTTGCGACTGAAATATTTATTGAATCGGAAGAAACTTCAAGGTTACAGTCAGATTGTATATAGTTGAAACGTAAAAGACCTAATATGGTACAACTACTCAAATATGCCGGTAGATGCTGCTCTCTAGTTATCTGATGATACTAAAATATAAAATGTATTGTTCCTTTCCTTTGGTATATCCCTATAGAAGTTACAACCACATAATAGGAATTTGATAAATACATTATTCGTGCGGTCAAAAATATATCGGTGAAACGTCTCGGCTTTTGGAAGTGCGAAAGAGTCAACACAAGATGTACATCAGGAACAAACAGATAGGATTGTCAGAGCACATTCTTACTGCCGATGGAGATCACACAGTAGAATGGAACGACAATAAAATAATGGCAAAAGAGAGCATTGGCAGGAATAGTAATTTAAAGGAATCTGCTTTCATCATGCTGCCTGCATCTCGCTGAGTTCGCTTGATATGGATCGCGGATGGATGCCCTCCTGAAGAACAAAATGTTATGCCAGATATGAAATATTTGACAAATGTCGATTACGAAGATTGTCAACAATGAATATTTGCATTTCAACAGGAATTCCGTTTTCGTGTCATTTTTGTATAGTCAAATTTGAGTCATACGAGAAGTTGCTAACTGATTGGAATTGTTCTATCCAGAAAGAACTGTTTTTCAATTGACGCAGCAACTTTTAGAAGTAGATTGGAAATCTGCCCTTCTACACTTCTAAAGATTTCAATATTAATTCTATTTTTTTCAAGATTGTGCTAGGTTGAAAACCCAGAAAACTACTGGGAAAAAGTACTGTGCATGATTTGTTCAGAAAAAGCCATTATGGCTTTCTCTCAGCGACTATATCAATATTATCACTCACATACATATGGAAACGAATGTATACAAATTCGTAGGTATTATTGTACAAACAAACAAAAATGAAACTATATTCACAGTGAATTTTATGGTCAAACTGATATAACAGAAGAGATCTTTGAGAATTACATCTGACAGAGTGTTTCTGAATCAAGATATTGCCGATCTCTATTGATGAAGGGTTCCACTTTTTATATTTGTACGGTATCGGAGCTTCTAAAGCACATTTTCCAGTATCCAATTCATATTCACATCTGACACCGAAACCAACAACCACAGCAACTATTTCTCTAACCCACCTGCAGATTGCTTCCATGTACAGGAATAAAAGCATATTCTTACCTATGGACAAGGCATTCAAAATATGGATATTTCGCTACAATATATGAGAAACCATTAAGACTTATGTTGTAGTTATAGGCTCTTCAAAACAAAGAGGAAGATACTTTCGAAAATATCTTCTGATGATGAGTCGAAACTCGAATGAATTCAGTGGAGGTTGGAGGCGCGAAGACTATTTTAAAATAATAGGATGGACTGTATTCTCCAGAGTTTTGATTTTGAACTCGGATTCTGCCTCAAATTCCAAAAAATTCCATATGATATATAGAAGTGGATTTGGTTCAGTTTGCGTCTGGAAAATCTGTTTCGTTCCTTAGTATTTCTTAACCAGGGATTGTTAAAACTACAGTTATGTCTAATGGGAACTAACTCAATTCAATGGATAAAAATGGAATGATCTGATATTTGAATTACTGATGATGAAAGAATGAATTCCTGGCAGAAATATCCGAGACAAATTTTGTCTATTCAATAGTATTTTTTCCTCAATTTTCGGGAACTTTTCCAGAGTAATAGCCCAAGGACGTTGATGATTTTTCGAAAAAAAAATATATGACAGATTCCGAAAGCTTGTTGCTAGGACACAGGCCGATGCCAATGAGAAACAAGCATGGAAAAGTTGTTACACAATTTTCGGAGTATTCATCAATGTTCGAGGGTTATTCTTTGTTAATTTTTTTATACAAATGAAGAGCAAAACCAATTTATCCTGTTAGGTTTCACATGGTTTTGAGCGTAGCTCATGTACACTCTACCATCTTTTGTTCTCATGTTCACAGTGTAATCCTTCAAAATTGACACCTATTATTCTGTCACCCGATTTCTATCTGAATGATACTTTCTATCATTGCAAAGTCTATAAATGCTTTCCATACAAATTATTTACTGTAAACGATAATTTTTGGTATATTTTGGTCTGTAATTTTGTTAATATTCCCGATAGTATCCCAACCAAATGATGAAATTTTGAAATTTTGATTATTTGAAACTCTAAAATCGAATTAAATAAATTTGTGTGCATCCATGGCAACAAGATAGAGTGAAAAAAGCCCATGGGATCTATTTTCAGTAAAATGTTGTTCTGATTGGTTGTGTTCAATCAGATGACTTCAAATTGACTTATTTCATTGGATTTCTTGAGGGAAAAAAACCGGTTTAATTTTGTTCTGATTGGTTGTGTTCGATCAGATGACTATTTGATTATTTGATTTCATTGGATTTCTACTTGAGCAAAACGAATTCAATGAAACTACATTGATTCATATTTTATATTATCTAGTTCAAGTCAAATTTAATTTTGAATCCTCAATAATCGGAAAACACTTGAGAAAAAATCTATATCTTAAAAATTAGTCTAGCCTGAGATATGCTTCTGGAAAACCAAAACAAATGCTATAAGCGCAAGCTATTTTAATTGAATCAGATCAAGATACATTTCAGTTTTTCAATTCTCTAGTTCCCAAACTTCCCGACAGAATTTTAAATATTCGCTATCGAGCCTATAAATTTATAAATTCTTTGTTTAATATTGATCACGGATTGAAAATCCACAATGTGTTATCACTTTCGAAAGTGTAAATTCCGGTTCATTTCAACAATTCCAATCCCTACTATTTCAAATCGTTTTCATTTCCTAGTTTATTCCATTGGCAAGTAAACCACAATCAGAATAAACGTCGGTTTCCATTCGTATATATTTTCTTTTTCAGAATCGGAAGTACGTGTCTTGGTCAGGAAATGGCCTATATCGAGCGAGCGATCGTATTAGAAAGATTCTTATCAACGTACTGTAATTGGTTTTCGAGCTGAAAGTATTTCCGTGACAGATAAATATGTTCTTTCACGTAAGACGGTGAAAGAGTAAGGTAGCGAACGTTTAAGGTGTGAGGCTGCTTTTAGGAAAGGCTCTGATGTGTGCTTTTCACTTATCTTAGCACTGTTGGTTTTTCCAGGATTTCCTATAGTTAAGAATTAGTAAGACGTCCCAGAGCGCTTCGGCAACAAAGACAATTAGCGCACCCTTGACCGCACAAGTCTCGATGTACGTTTGAAGTCCAAGCGGGCTAGGAGCTCGTTTGATTGAAATTACTCTCTTCACTACCGATTTTCTCGGGAAAAGTAAATAAGACGCACCAAGAACACTTGTCTTCCCTTGTCCGCACAACACTATGCCTTCTGGGGCACACTCATAGGATGTTTGGAAATGGAGGAAATATGCAGACGAAAAAGTTCCCATTCGAACCCTTTTAAATTGTAATGGAAATATACAGAACTCAAGAGTCTGCATGGGGATCTTGCTATTGGTGCAATATAGAGAGTGGTTGGAGCCATTTTGCATATTTCAGTCCAAATGATTTTTTCATGGTTGATTCGTCAATGGAATACAAATCAAGTGACCAATCACATGCGAGTGGAAGTCATTCGCCGGAGAGCAATCCGGGGTGTACTTTTTTATTCTAATTCATGCCAGGAGGCAGACCCTTGTGCGGGTCTAGACTAAAATCGAGATACGACCTTTTCTGAACTGGCTCCACAGACCGTCTTTTAGCCGGCTGCCCATAATACAGGCAATGCTGGTTGCCTGACCGTTGGTGATTATTTTGAAAAATAGTGATTTGAATAGGTGAAAAGTTGCATTTTAGAAATGCTACAGCTTATGTGAATTTGAATGTATTTATGCAGAGCTCCAATGTTTTTTTTATTATCGAGTATATAGGACCTGATTTCGGATTGATCTCGCTTTGCATACCTGGAGTATATACACGATTTCTAGTGGTTCATCTTGATATTGACACAAAATTATAATAATGGAAAATTATGCTGAAAAATCTAGTTTTCTGGGTTCCTTACCTACCACAATCTGGAACAAAAAGTATTGATATTGGAATCTATATAAGTATAGAAGGGTAGAACAATCTACCCCGAAACGTTGCTGCGTTGATTGAAAAACAGTTCCTTCGGATAGAACGAGTCCAATTTTCATTTTCTGCGATAACTCTCTCTTGCCCTCATATTAGTGTCATTCTACTGTGTGATCTCTGTTGGCAGTAAGGATGTGTTCCGAAAATACAGAACCTGATGTACATCCTGTGTTCTCTCTTTCGAACTTCCAAAGGTCGTGACGTTTCAGCGATATATTTTTTACCGCACGAACAAAGGATCCGAATAATTCAATTGTTTGTGCTTTCTTTTGTGTTATTTGGTTTAGTATGTGTTAGTATCGAACGTCCAGTATTTGCTGTTTTGATTTTTTCAGGCCAACGAGGGACATAAGGTATAATGTTTGTTACAGGTTGTCTATTTTGTGTAGATTACATGTCTTTATTGTGGGTGTTTTCGGATTTTCAATTTCTGTTAATATTTTTTTTAATTCTTCTGGATATCCAATTTCTTTCATTACTGATTTTATGAAGTTAATCTCTTCAGTTTTTTCAATAAAATCACTTATTTTTTAAGATTGTGGTAGGTTAGAAACCGAAAAAACTACGAAAAAAGAACTGATCCAGTGGAAGTGACATAGTTGAAATTATGTTCGAAAGATTCACACCTTTGGAATGAAAATCGATGGGTTCAATAATTTTTTTTTCTAAACGCCAAATATATGAGAGAAAGATGATGTCAACGTAATTCAAATAATGTTTGATCAAAGCTGTAGTTTGCTGCAAATAGAAGGCCAGCACAATCCAGATGTTCAAGTTTTGTGGATGCCAACAAACCTCATTTTCTGAATTTAACCACGAAATTTTAAGTAACATACAAGTATATATATATATATATATATATATATATATATATATATATATATATATATTCTCAAGACTTCTTGACGAGGCCTAAGTCTCCTTAACCCCAGCATTGAGGGCTTTCCCCCCAATGCCTCAACAAACGAGACGACTCACAAAGGCTTCCCAATTTCTGGAAACCATTATTATCCCTTCGAACAAATCCATCAATTAATCCTTTTCAAACCAAACCTGTATATGGTCCGACAGTTTCAACGACGTCGGATTCTCATACAGCTATAAATACCATCCCCCTATCCACAAAACCACAATTTTCACTTGGTCAAGATGAGAGCTGGGGGTTAAGGAGACTTAGGCCTCGCCAACAAGTCAAGAAGTTTTGAGAATGGCTTCAAAGTGGGAGCCGAAACGTCGACAGAAAATCAATTCCAGGCGTGGTTCATCCGGAAATTCCAGACAGCACATATCCGACCGAGGAAGCCTATCCGAGCACAAATTGAGCTTTAGATTCTTGAAATGTGATTGTTTTAATAATCAATGAGATTATTTCAAGGTTTGATGGAACCTAGGCGAATTAAGTAAATTGCGCGGTCGACAGACGGATAACGTTGAAGTTTGTCTTGGATCTACGAGGCGACTACTGATATTTTTGATGATGCACGTGGAAAATCCGCATACCACACGAAATCATTCGATGAGTCGATGTCGATGAGTTCACCCTGTGTGAGCAGATTCTGGCTAGTCACTTTTACTTTTTTGCCTTTTTTTCAATTTGAAAATTGAAAGGTCATATGGTATAACGATTTGGATTGATTAGTTCAAAATCAGCTATGTAACGTTTAACGAGCTCAGTGCACATATTTACTTTCAACGCAATTTTCGTTGAGAATGGCGGCCAATGTCAATAACGTTCATAAAAACCTTGTAGTTATTGTTTCGATATTTGTGCCTGTAAATTGGAAGTATTCTCTAATATTGTGTTGTAGGAAGTAAATTGATTGCGAGCTGTTTAGTTGATTATTGTTTAGTTGACACAAAAGAAAGTAAATATTAGATTTCATCAATCATTCAAAACTCACATTCGATTAGTTGCATACTATTGGAGTAGGACTGCTCGATTTGTCCGTTATTATTTTCAAACTGAATGAGCTTCAATTCACTCGACATTTACCTAGGCATTCATATATTATAGGTTTCAATTTATGAAAAATATTTCAGATGTGCTAATTGTGATTGTCTCACTTGGTTTTTATGAAGAATATAAAACTCGTTTCGCTATTAATAAAAGTAAAGAATGAGCTATTTTTGCTAGAATCCTGGGTGAGGTAGGCGAATTTTGTTTGGTCTTTCAGTTTCTGAAAGAGCCTAAGTACCTATCTGAAAACAAATCTTGCAGTCGTAAACAAAACGCTCAGCTGACTAATACTTTTATCAGAGTTTTCGTGTGCTAAAGAAAGTGCTGCCTATTATTGCTAGAATGCATTGATATAATAGTTAGAATTAATTGCACCACACACTCGACTTCTTTTCGTGGTATACTTATACATATATTGTGAAAGTTTTCAAAAAATTATGCGTACCATCCAATATATGTTAATATGTACCTGTATTTCGGTCGAAATAAAATCCCTCTTAATTTCTTGAATCGTACTGTACTTCAGAAGCATACGCAAAACGATATCCATTTTGCTCCTGATTCTGATAGTATGGGTAAAATTTGTTTGTTGGAACAAACCATTATTATTATTACTCTGCTCACATACTATACTGAGAATTTTCATGGGAAAAGATGTAGACTTTGAGGTTGTAGTTACATTGTTTTTCTTTGTTGAAGATATTATCTTCATTGAAATTACCTTTGTTACCAATATAAAAATTCTATCACTATAAACAAGTAAGTGCGCCATGTATGAAGATTTCTTTGTTACTCGGAAAATGCATGATATCATAAGTATGCTCTCAAATTGACGATGATTGGAATGAACGAACAGTTTTTGCAGTACATATACATACAGTGTCTCCGATAAAGCCCGCATCAAATGGGAAACTTTTTTATTTATCGTTTTATGTGAAATTTAATTTTGGCAGTAGATTTTGCTTAAGAAATGATGTCAAATGGCGTCTACAAAATAGGTCACGTGATTTCCTTAACCTGTCAAAATTGACATTTTAAAAAAGAAACATCGAAAAATGACATTATTCTTCAAAATATCCAAAAATATCAAAGGATAAAAACATTTTTTTTTGTAATTTCATACCCACACACCAACTTTCAAACCCATAATAAGTATTTTATATTTCCACTATTTTTCCGCACTCCTGTTTTTTCTACTTATCAAAATTTAAGCACACCTGTACTAAATCATTTATTTTAACTAAACTCGTCACCGAACTCCTTTTTTTGTAATATAATAATATTTTAAGAGCCTCTTTGATGTTGAAAACAAATTTTGAAAAATAAAAGTTGTCAAACTTGATGCAAAGTTCATCTAGTTTCAACGGGGCTTTCAAAACTATACAGTACTTGAGTTTTTTAATGAGCAAATGGCCTCACAATATGAATTAGAACAAAACGGAACATTAGGAAACAATATCTTAGAGTGATTATTGTTTTTTTAACAAAAAATACAGTGGAATTTAATCTTGATTAAAATGAACTGACAATAAACATGTACCTATACCTAATAGCAAAAAACACGAAAAAAAGACTCACGACATTAAATACACTACATTTCTGCATGTCTTCCATCGCGTTCTATGCAGATAATTGTCCTTCTTGATACATCTTTTATTGAGTTATTGATACTCACAGGGTTTATGTTTAAAATAGAGTTTCTAATAACAGTTTCTAGGTGATTCACGTCACGAAAAGGTCTTTGTTTATAAACGATTTGTTTTAAGTAACCCAACAAGAAAAAATCTAGTGGGGTTAAATCTGGCGACCTAGGCGGCCATATTTCTTCCATATTTCGCCCAATAACTTTGCCCCTAAACATTTCTAATAGTTTCTCTTCGACTTGTCTTGAACTATGAATAGGAGCCCCGTCACATTGATACCACAGACTGTGTCTTATTTCAACCGGCATATTGTCCACTATATCACTGATCTCAGTATTTAGAAATTGCAAATAATCCTGAGAAGTTAAATTGTGTCTAAAAAAGAATGGTCCCATTACCTGATTATTTAAAACACCGCACCACACATTTGTTTTAAATGAATATTGGTCCCGACATTCTATCACAAAATGAGGATTTTCCTGAGCCCACCACCTACAATTCTGGGAACTGACTACGCCGTTCGATGTGAAGGTAGCTTCGTCGGTCCATAGGATGTTGTAAGGAAATTTTCTGTTTGATTCTACTTCTCCTTGGTACCAGAAAGAGAAATCTAGTCGAACATCGAAATCTCTTTCCTTTAAGGTATTTATAAATTTGGGTTTGTAGGGTTTGAATTTATTTTTATGTAAAATTGCTCTTACGCTTTCTCTTTTAACGCCAGTTCTATCTACAATATTGGTAATACTTGATTTTCCATGTTCGATAACATCCAGGCAGACAGCCAACTGAACCTCATCATTATTGCGTGATGGATTATGACGTTTTTTAAAAGTATTTTCAACTGAACCAGTCAGTTTAAATTTTTTAAAAATCCTACTCACAGTGGATTGCTGTACATGTCTACCAGGATGTCTTGCGTTAAAAATATCAGTCACTTGTCGATGCACTGTGTTTTCACCACAAATTAGCACAATTTCAATTTTTTTCTTGTAAAGATAACATATTATTTTAATTTTCATACATTACATTGAACTAACGGGCATTAATTTATTCAGTGACAGTGACGTTTTCTAAAACACATTATGTAGTTTCATATTTTTTCACAGCCTACCCAGTTTTTTTAAATTAGTGTTGTTAGCGGAGTAGGTAAATGTAAATACTATGAGTTTTTTTCTTTTATTGAATGGGCTTCAAGAATCACGAAATGATGTTTCCTAATGTTCCGTTTTGTTCTAATTTATATTGTGAGGCCATTTGCTCATTAAAAAACTCAAGTACTGTATAGTTTTGAAAGCCCCGTTGAAACTAGATGAACTTTGCATCAAGTTTGACAACTTTTATTTTTCAAAATTTGTTTTTAACATCAAAGAGGCTCTTAATATATTATTATATTACAAAAAAAGAAATTCGGTGACGAGTTCAGTTAAAATAAATGATTTAGTACAGGTGTGCTTAAATTTTGATAAGTAGAAAAAGCAGAGGAGTGCGGAAAAATAGTGAAAATATAAAATACTTATTATGGGTTTGAAACTTGGTGTGTGGGTATAAAATTACAAAAGAAAATGTTTTCAGCCTTTGATATTTTTGGATATTTTGAAGAATAATGTCATTTTTCGATGTTTCTTTTTTTAAATTTAAAATTTAAAAAAGTTTCCCATTCGATGCGGACTTTATCGGTGACACTGTATATATATGCATAACGAGACATTTCTTTATTAAAAACAACGAGCAACTGCAGTCACTTTCTCGGGCCCTGACTAATCACGTACGCAAGTCTGCGATCGCGGAGGGCCACCGGCTCAAGGCGGCCCCAAACGGGCTTCCACCTAACGAACAAAAAAAAATTCGTCTTTTCAGATGCTATTTTGGGTCGTTGGTTATTTTTTGTTTATATTTTCTAAATCACATTTTCTAAAGAGTAGTGAAATGTCGATTCATCTCAGTTAAATTAAGCCCTTTTTATTCTATTTCAACAACATTAAACTGTTATATACATAGGATTTTTCAAAAAAACCTGAGTTTTATTTTTCTCATCCCTATAATCCTTCCGTCATTATTTCAATCACATAAATAATTTTTACATCGACCATTAATACATACTTATGTGTGAATAAAATCCTGCATTTCATTTTGAACTCTGTTGTGAATATTGGCAGTTCTACATCGTGAGCTTTGTAGCGTGGTTTACTAAAGATTTTATGAATTTTATGATTTTATGAATTTTAAATGAATAATGGAGTCAACAAAAGTCGAAAATCATTATTATCTTTTAAAAAAACCTAGCTTAATTTCTCCTGCCAAAATAGCACGAATATGTGTTTTCATTGTTTTCGAGCACATCATTTTTTAAAAAAATTGGGGGAATACCCCCCCCCCTAGAGGGCCCCTTTACAGGTTTCAGCTGAGAGCCCCGAATGAACCAGTCTGGGCCTGCACTTTCTTGAACGTGATGGTGAAGAATTCACTTGTACAGACCAGGGTTATGTCCAGTTTAAGTGAACCTGATACCATCGTCCATAGCCAATACAGTTGCTAAACAACTAAACAGTGGGGCTTGTTCCTGGAATTTGCGGGATTCTAGTTGCACCGGAGCATTTGATACAGGTAATAGAGAATTTTGCTTTGCAAAATTAGGCAGGAGTTATTTTATTGCATGGATAGTTGCAGTCTGACGTACTCAACATAAAAACACAAAATACTTACAAAAATGGCGAACGGAAGTGCCACCATTTTGTGAAAACCCGTTTGGGCCTGTATCTCCGTAACCGTGCACTTTAGGAGAACAATTATCAGGACCTTTTTTATAGATAATTAAATTTCCTATCTTTTTTATCTAATAATTTTTTTCGTAGCACTTACCGTTCACGACTTATATTATTATTACTTTTTGTTTATTCACTATTTTACCGATATCTCTTCAAATAATTGTTTAAACAATAAATTGTTCGAATTAAAACTTTCAAATCGATTGATTTTCCACAACTTTTATTCAAAACTTTTTTCTCTAAAGTTAATATTTTTGAAGTTACAACGCGTTCAATGTCGTTCTACAGAGTACAAGGTTATTAAGAACGAAGTATACATAACGTAATGATGTAGCGAATCCGATACATAATACAAAAAAATTGATTTTAGATTTTTTTTGATTTAATAAATAAATAATAATTCAAGTTCTTACCTGCAAGAAATAGCGAATACCCATCAAAATTTTTTCTTTGTATTTTCTTTTATACAATTTAATATTACTATAATTAATTCAAGAACTACTACCATAATTACACACGCAAATAAAAAAATGGAATATTTATTGAAGAATATATGTGAAATTTATTTTTACAAATGTACACCAAAATGAATCATATGTCTTCTCTGACTCTTTGGCGTTTCGAGGGTGGTGAATTTTCGATGTTGGTTATATTCTCCTCTTTCTCTTCGTTATCTTCGTCAGTGGCATATAAAGATTGTAACGCCTCTATTAATTTGTCGTTAGAATCATCACCAATATCTTCATCGATGTCGCACAATTCTGTGTTGTTGACGATTACTTTCAGCTGATTAGTGCACGTTTTCTCTGTGCAGTTCTCACAGATTACCGTACAGTCCAATCCTGCTTTATGGCACCCACAGGCTCTGCCACAGCCAGTTCTGCATTTGCATGAAATGCACTCTAGTTGATCTCCCACATACAAGACGATTGAAATTAACGCGTTGTAACTTCGAAAATATTAACTTTAGAGAAAAAAAGTTTCGAATAAAAGTTGTAGAAAATTCATCGATTCAAAAGTTTTATTATAAACAATTTATTGTTTGAACATTTATTTAAAGAGATATCGTTAAAAAAGTGAATAAACAAAAAGTAATAATAATATAAGTCGTGAACGGTAAGTGCTACAAAAAAAATTATCGAATAAAAAAGATAGGAAATTCAATTATCTATAAAAAAGGTCCCGATAGTTGTGGGCCTAAAGTGCACGGTTACGGAGATACAGGCCCAAACGGTTTTTCACAAAATGGCGGCACTTCCGTTCGCCATTTTTGTAAGTATTTTGTGTTTTTAGGTAAAGTACGTCAGACTGCAACTATCCATGCAATAGAATAACTCCTGCCTAATTATGCATTATGGACACGAGTAGCTGGCTCCCTATTACCTGTACTAATTCGCCATATTTTTGAATAAAGTTGGCGCTTCAATTCGCTCCATGAAATTTCGGTACTTCCGAACCTCATATACTTAGCAACTGATGTGTCGCATTCATCTTACATGATAAAATAATATTGCTACTGTGATCAAGAAATCACAGAACATAGTTTCTCGATCTCAAAAACTTAGAGATCACCAGCGTTGAAACTAGATCGTCATCGGCTCAATCATATTCACCAATAACTCTATAACAGAAAGTATGTACTCTCACTTCTATTTGATTTATCATAGACACCTCATACTATGTTGAGTCTTCTATACTGTTCAACTGGAGGTATCAAAAGATCAGTTCTGTGGCCATTTCCCTTTATCGTGTATGTGAATAATCACAAATATCAAAAAACTGAAACAAAGTGAAAGAGCTTGAGGAGTTTTTCCTGATTCTGCGAAATCGATTGATACCGAATATATCAAAAATAATTCAATTTTTTTTCTTCGAAGTGTATCTGCGTTTGCTTTTTTCTCTTCGGGAACCACATTGATCATTAGCTGGAAAACAGTGGAATTCGAGCTTGGATCGAAAATTTGGAAATGGGTTACAGATAAAGTTCTTGGTCAGTAATGAAAGATAGAAATCCTGACAGTTCCTGAAACAGTTTATATATTTATACTTTTGAATGTTTTATATTGTTAGGGACCACCGACCTTTCTTGAAAAGAAAGAAAGAAATTTCACATACCTTTTTTTTATGTTCTAATGATTGTGATTGTTCGAATGTGAATTTTGAAGATAGAGTATTGACATGTGATAAATACTCACACTGAAAGTAATAGGTAGGTATTTCATTTCTTCTTCATAGTTGTTAACCTACCACAATATGGAAATAATGATTCAATATTGAAATCTATACACGAGTAGACTCTTAAAAAGCTAGACTTTTCAAAATTTGCTGCGTTAATTGAAAATCAGATCTTTTTCAAAAAATGACGTCCTATTATTTAGCTACTTATTCTCATTCAACTCAAATTTGCTCAACAAAAATGCAAGAATTGTTTTTCATGAAAATTCTGTTATGTTAACAACGATAAGTGTTACATTCATTATCATTCAAGAAAGTGCTTATGTTCACTCGGGAGAAGACGAAGTCGAAAAACACTCTGCCGACCTCTTGGCACTTTCTCGAATCCGTCTTCTTCTCTTATTCGAAACGTCATTCTGCCCATAGGAATTCATGAAATGGTAAAATACTCGCTAACGTCTATATATCTGAGCAGTCACAAAAAGCGAGCTATCACTGGCGTGATATTACAATTATCATAATATATAATCTCAGTACCAAACGGACAAAAATTATATAGGCACTTACTTGCTTCCTCAAAAACCACAAACTTCCACTCTCAAAAAATGGCATGTAAACCTTTCATCAGCCATTTTCTGAAGTACAGTATTCGGCGCTCTCGTCACTCAAGACCAGTCCATTTCCATTGTCGAAAGTAATCCAAAGGTTGACATCGCAAAAATTCTTGTAGAAAATCCGGTATATTATGAAAAATGAATATCGAATGCATATATCAAAATTATAGAAGCTAATATGAAAAACATTTCAACCTCTACGTAGGAAAATGACATGCAAATAATCATTTCTCCATCACTTTATGACATGGTTTCGAATTATTTTGAATGAAATAGTTCACAAACCTCGACAAAAGATAAAATTTTTCTCTCAAGAAATAGGTCACCCTCAGTGTTCAGCCCCGGGAAGCTATATTTTTCTCCCGAGAGAAATGATTCACTTTCCGCCTGTAATATAATATTTATAAATATAAGATCAATGAAATTTAATTTATATGAGAAGTTGCTGACTGATAGACCGAAGCTCATTAAAGAGGAATGCTTTTTAATTAGCGCAGGAAATTTTCCGGGTAGATGGGTAACCTGGGTAATCGCACGTTAAAGTTGATCCATTGCTCGCACAAGTTTCGACTTCTAAGGGTTGACGTTCGTCAACTGGTTAACGAAAACGAACAGTTTTAGATTAGAAGCCTACACTTTTTCACTTGTATATATTCCAATATTTCCTTTATTTTTCGGATTGTGGTGTGTTACCGCTCCAACTGAACTACTAAGAAAAAATTCATCGACCACTGTCAGATAGTACTTATTTGTGCATATATCTTCTTGAAAAGTATGAAGCGACTGTTTGAATCAGTATTCGTAGAACTGAAACGAACAGTCATGAAGCGACTGTTTGAATCAGTATTCGTACAACTGAAACGAACCGTCATAAATAAAATGTCAACAATGACATAATTAGTCATAATACTACGCATCAAAATTATATACTAACTCTTCCTTTGATGTAGTAGAAATGGGTAATTGATGAATTGTCTATCAGCTCGACAGACAAGCGATGGTCCTTCAAGTTTTAAAAGAAGACTCCTTCGATGGGGTTGTCTGTAAGCAGCTGCAGCATTTCACCATTCTCTACAGCTTTGAAGTGAGCTTCTCGCCGTATGGGCTCCAACTCGGTGACAGAGAGTTGTTTTACCTGCTCGGTGTCGGAGACTGTAACAAGTTCATCAGCAGCGCGCCTTGCTACCTTGAACAAAAATGCTCCAACTCCTCCATTTCGTGGTCTCGGACCATGCAGTGGAGGGAATCTGATCGACGATTCCGGTTGCATGCTTCTGAACTTATGCATCGTTTTCTTATTATTATCGCCATTGTTGAAAACCTATTCATTCTGGTTTTCGATTCAATTAGCAAATGTTTTCTCTATAATCAGTATACAAAAAACAATGTATACACTGACAAAATGTCTTCACTCCACATATTCAGTTTCAATCAGTTTGAGTCCCAAATCATCACGGCCACAGAAGGAAATCCCACAAATATTACAGCTCCAATAACTGAGAATATGCCGCAGAAGATATTCGATATTCAGCCACTTCCCTACAGAACCATCACTCAATTCAATATTCTGATAAGGGCAGATAATGATGATTCAGTCAGCAGTTTTCCCTATAAAAAATCCAAATGTACATAGCAATGATCTCAGGCTGAACCTATAAACTTCATCTTTTATTGGGAATTCTTTGCGAGTATTCCCTCAGGCGATAGCGGTTCATATGAGGAGTGGCCCTTCTCGGCTTTTTTGCGATCGAAAGCTATCAAAACCCACCAACTTAGCCGATTCCCATTTACGATCGGCCCACGGCCCTCGGTCAAGACAGATCTCCGAAAAAGGTATGTTATATTTCGCTCGGAAATTGGCATTGTTTACAGTCTCCCAATAGAGTGAAAAAACTTGATCTTGAAGTGTTGATGAATGAAAGCCAAACGGAATTCGATTTCAAACTTTCAGTAATTAATTGGTACTAGGTAATAAAATATTTCGACTATTCAAAAGTTTCACTTCCTTGGATGGCCATTTTAAACATTAAAAATTATTCCCGTAATGTATTTTCCACAAGTAGGATCCAAAGCATAACAACAAGTTACAGGAGTTACAAGCTGAAGGGTAAGACCTCGTTACTCCTCAGCTCACAAAAGTTTCCACTTTCTGAGGGTTGATATTCTTAAGATGGCCTCAGCTAATTGATAGAAAAAACGATTTGAACCTCATTCTTTCAAAAGTCCTCTCCTACTCGGATCTGGATTCAACAATTAGTGTTGCCCTGAGAGCGATGTTCTGAGAAGGGACACAAAACAAACTTTCAACTGAGCACAAAGAATGAAATCTGAAGTGGACTGGTATGGAGAATATACAGAAGTCGTTGGACATTTATTCATCTATTTCCAGTGGAATACAAAACGGGACAAAGAAAGTATGAACAAATGATGAGGTGAAAATAACATTGAATGATTTGATTGTTTCACATAATATCGAGTACAGTAGAGATTACAACAATGATCATGAAAATGATGATCATATGAACCTGGAACTAAAAATATGTCAATTTCTATTGATTTGGATATAGAGTTGTAAGATTCACAACACCTATTTAGGGGAGAATTTAAATAGTAATTAGTTTCACTTTGAATTTTTAGGAATGAATATGTTCCTCTGGTATTATGAGAAGGTACATTAATTGAAAATTTGTTGAATATAGAGCTTCTGTCGAAACCATTATTTATTATTTTATAATAAAGTCATTATCAGGCTATTTGGCGTCTATCTGCCTATGATATCAAAATGTTGTATTTCAATTTATAATGGATCTTTGAAATCATTTAAGTATTTTCCATTGATATAGTTGACGAAGTTGTTTGAATAGATTTCAATCATGTAAAGTGTACGAACAGAGTTAATATTCCTGAAGTCGTGACAAGTCCTGATCAGAAATCCAAGTGCTTTGTTAGTTTTTTTGCGATATAGTTGGTTTGAGTAATTGGAAAGTGGACTGTAAACTTCAATTTCGACCAAGACAAATGTTTAATCCTACCTTGATAAGACTGGTAACTTCTTCTGGCCGGCCGGCTTCTTCGCTGTGGGTTTCTTCAATTTCCTTATACACTTGTGAACTAACAGTTTGATCACGAATCCAAAGATAATTTGTAAGAAGAATGATTTTCCCGACTAGCACAAATGCTTAATTAAAGAGTAATTAGACAATTTATGCACACCGTACACCGTGTTCGAGAGAGCGGAAGTGAAGTCTCTTGTCTCTTCCCCAGTTTTTTTTACACACGATCTTCGTCGCACCTTTCTTACCGTATTGGTTAGCAAAAAAATACCTCTGTCTTGTCATAGGCGCGACAAACACAAAGAAAAAGGGGTTTCAACTCGTTTCTAATTTATGATAAATGAACTGAGCTTTACTAGGAATGAACAATAGTTGATATGCGAATAATGGTTTAGACTTCTTCAGCTGCTGCCTGTTTGTATGATATTGGTGGTGGTAAATATTTTTGTTTTCATGTAAACGTGATAGAGTGGCAGTTTTTAAGATTCAGTAATAGAGAGTTTTTCTCGCAGAATTTCACGAGATTATCAATATCATTTTGTATGAGGAATGAATTGTTGGTATGAAATAGTTTTAAGTCATCAGCATGCATAAAAAAATCGATGAAGGAAAAATAACTAGACATATCGTTAATGTAAATGTTGAAGAGGAGATATTCCAGGTGGAAGCCCTGGGGAACTCCAACTTTTCCAACTTTTCCAGAGTGACTACAGATCACCATGTTTACCGATTTAGGTCAGCTTGTCGAGTAGAGTTGCATGATCTATTTTGTCGGTGTGGATGGCATCAACCTGGTAGCCCTTGTCCATGTTCTTCTAGAGATATTCAGTAAAGATGAATAAGTTGGTTTCAATGGAGCGATGCTCTACACATCCATGCTGTTCATTATTGATCGAGGACCCAGACATAACCAAAGGACTCCTGGAGATCATACTATGAACGAATCAATTTCCCGTAATCTGTGACACTACAAAAGGCACTCTCGAAGCAATAGTTTCACAAAAAAGGGTGGTGCAAAAACTTCATTTACAACGGAGAAGATCTACAAACCCTCGATGCCAGAATGTCGGATCGTCAACGAGGTAGGAATCAAATAGGCAATCACTGGATTCTTCCGTTTCAAATCACCAGGACCGGACTGCATTTTTTCAGCGTTGCCTCAGTGGTGCCTGGATGCACTATTGTTGAACCACTCGATGATAATAGGGACGTCAGCTGTTTTATTTATTACTATATTGATTGAAACATATTCACTAGAGAAAAATGACAATGGAATCAGCTTAAGGATAATGAAAAATGAGCGAGATTTGAGCTTTCGAAACAATATATTTAATAGAGGATAATGGTAATTTGTGACATGTTCTATTCGCCGTACAACATCCATGAATAATTCTGTTTAACGAAAAAGATACAGACATCGAATCCAAATATCTAACAACATTGTAACGCTTTCTCGGCGGTTCGGCGGGCGTTACTCCGTGACGCTGTCGGTTTCTCGGGAACTGGTTCTATTTCTCGGATAGAAACAGATTCCAATTCCAAAGAAAAATTCGGGCGCCAGTTTTTGGAATGGTATGCTCCACTGCTCCCTCAAAAGTCGTTAGGGAGGCCCAGGTAGCAGCAGATGGAGATATGGTATCCCAGGGGTCTGATAGGGTGACCAGAAAAGACTTTAGCAATGAGGTGTAGGCTTTAATTACACCTATTGCTTCAACAGGGGTACCGGCTGCGAGATACGCCGAATAATCAGTGTTCGAATATAAATATTCAACCCCGATGTATTCAGCGAATCAAACAACTAGAATAGATGAATTTCGGTTCGGTAACGGTTCGGTTAGAAAGTTTGGTTAATAACGGTGCTTTAACGGTATTTCACTTGATATTCAGAAAAACACAATCAGTAATCAAATTATACACTTCTGAATTATTGCTGAAATATAAACCCACCTGAAATAGTGGGGTGATTGAAGAAAACACTCTGAAATTTCAATCTGATGTGGTACTTTATTGTAATTCAGGTTTAGAGTTATTCTTCACACCAAATAAAGTCAGACAATATAAATTGCGACAAGGGAAGCTTGTCTTGAACAAATGTAAAATCAACTGAATGGATGAGCAACTCGGTAAATCCAAATCTCAAGGAATATATTTGAATAATAATTGATAGTTTTGGCGGTCGGTGAATCGGTAATACACTCAAAGAAAAGCTATCTCTAAATATATGTCGGAATTTGGGTCGGTCGGTAAAACGGTACAAGTTTCAGAACTATGTAAAAAAACTTCCTAACTGAAAAATCGTCTCAAATGTACCTCTGAAGGAAGAGTCGAGAATTATGACAAAATCGATAGTGAATACTTTGCAAACGGATACTTTCACCACAGATTCCACCACCATAGAGGAATCATACCTCTAACAGCAACTAGTCCTCAGCGCCCGGTCTCACAAAGCGCCGAGGAATAGGATATTTAAATAAAAGCAATGTACCGATCAACGGTGGACTCAGTTTCCACCGCCCGGTTTCACAAAGCGCTGGAAACCGAAATCACGGTACCAAATGACTCGGGGGATCGTGAAATCAGTAGTTCGTTGAGAAAAAAACAAATATAATAGCTATTATCAATATGAGTAGATTACTCACTTCTGGGTGTCACTTGAGAACTCGATTCCAACTCAACTGAAAATAACACTCAATTCTGGCTCTGAAACTTGCGTAACGGAACGGAGTGCTAACGGAACACGAATATACGAACGGAGATATGACAACTGACACGGTATCAATTATCAATTTCCACTATTCACCAATAACCTATTATTATGTCGAATGATAACTGGATAAAACGGTGGAGAAATATTCTCAATATCAAAATCTGATTTACTTAGTCTGATTATAACGGTCGGTCACTTCAATTAAACTCTTTGCACTGAACTCTACGGTAAATCAATATTCTCTACTGGTTCGCAGGTAAAACACAATTCCGACTTTCCAAATTCCCGGATTTATAGGAACCCTTTTCAGAAAGAAAAACTAATGAAAGAACTGTTGTGAAAACCAGGCCCCGTACCCTGTTTTTCCGCCTTAGAAAAACTCGAAGGCACAAAAACTCAAGAAATCTGGTTACTACTTTTTGTCTTTCCAAAAAAAATCGTACCAAATCGAAACCTATATGAAAGTATATTATTGGAACAAGAAACTTTCAGAAGCAAAAAAGGATCGGTGTTAGATTTACAGACCAAAATGGATGGTGTTTTAATGAAAGGGTTCCAGAAAAATATTTACTAGGTTTACTGAAACTTCAGGATATTCCTTCACGGCAGTATCTTGGTCTTTGGCTCATTATTTACCAGTAGAATTGCTCATCCAGGAGAATTCAAAACCTACTTCTTATAGTACCTAACCTCACTTCTGTCTCCTAATTCACAATTGAAAAATAGCAATTAAAACCCAAAACTTACAGAAGTCTGGGTCAGGAATGTGTTCGGTATACTATCACAATAAAACTGACTCAAGTTATTCATATCAAATAGGTCGGAGAAGCCTAGTATCTGAGAATTGAACGAAGCGTTTGTGTATCGATACGGTTTGAAGGTGTTCATGGCACGAAGCAAATTCTGTTGACACTAAAAATGTTCAGTACATCCTGATAGAGTGACAGAACGGCCAGTCGTTCCTGTAGAGACTGAAGTAGTGATACGAAAGTTTCGACAGGCTAGAAGATTCCATTCTCTCCGCCATCAGGATGACAAGTCTGGAAGGTGGAAAAACGCTTCGTTACAACATCTAGGTTTTTCAACATATTTTGTCATTGTTTCAATTTTCGCTCTAGGGACATTTCTTTAATAGGAAACCTGAACTTTGGAACCCCTTACCAAGGACAAATTTCAGACATACAATGTTATTGTTGATTCGTATCTCCTATCAATTGTTTCACGCGGTGTTCTTCGAATATTACAGGGCTTCCCTTTTGTGTGAATCTGTAGATGAGAAAAAATCATTAAATATTTTTTTACGTAATTCAGAAAATTCTACACCATCCAACATCCCTATTATCTATAGCTCTGAAATGCATTCCGAATATATTCGGATCGGTGTAAGTTTGTATGTTATTTTACGATAATGAATTATTTAAATTAATTACAGTTCATTTCAGTATAATGAACATGATCCTTCTGGGAAAAAATTGCAGTGGTTCCATTCATTCATATCTTCACATTATTATTAATGAATGCTTTCAAAAATAAATTGCATGATTTCTACAATTTCTTATTATAATCTCAGATCATTTTGATTTCACCATAAAATTTATATGATATACAATAATTTCGTTGTCAACCGGTAGATACTTAAGGTTTATTCGTATTAAGTAAAAGAACAATTTCCAATTCCGAAATAAAAACTATAAATCGATATTAACCTCATTCTCACGAATCAAGTTTTGAAGAATACAAATCCTGCTTACAAAACCGATTGAACGAATTGTTACGATTCTGTCTTCTATTCTGACTCTATCCAATCTTGGAAGTTAATACAAGCAATCATCTTTGCGATACGTAACGTCTACTTGGGCGAGTTGAAATCTTGCCAATGGTTCGATTCACCGATAACACTGAAGTCACATATTCCTGCATTAAAGTCATTTTCTTTCAACAAACACAACTTATTTCAAAATTGACGTTAAACGGCTCGAGCCAAATGCATTAAAGTTATGGAGCGTCACGTTCCAAGCCAATCCTATCGATTTCGTTATTCTCGATCCTATTAGGCAGCATTAACGGAGAATCTGATGTCTCGAGAAAGGCAATCGAATTTTTTGTTGTTGAATGTCCATACACAAGTTGACAGACAATACTTCCCAGAGAAGCAATTTTTCGGAAATATAGTACCTTGAGCCGAAGGATACATCTGATACAATGTCATCTGCTGAAGGAAACTGTATCATCGAAGAGCTGATGACGAGTTAAAATTCATCTCGCGGCCAAATTACAACATATCTCCTGAGAGAAAAGTAGTTGTCTTCGGATAATATGGCATCACAAACCCTAAGACGAACTTCAGAAGAATACATTATTTTCTGTAAATCACTTGAAAATTCAAGACAAATTAGAGCATTATGTAAGTATTTCTTTAGGACGGACATCGTGACTTTTGAAGAAAACTGTACTTTGAGCACTATATATGAGTTGAAAATTTGGTAAAACTCTTTTAATACGATACCACCGCATTTCAAAAGGAAATTAGTGCGGAACGCGGTGGTCTCCCTTCGTTCCGAAGTTATGGCCCTTCAAGTTTCAGAAGAAGTTTAAAAGTGAAACTTCAAATTGGGCTAAAATTTTTGAATTATTTTTCAACGATAAATTAATTTTCATGGATGTTCATGAGAAAGTGGAGAAATGACAGACAGATAGGTAGTGTTCCACCATTGATACTCTAAGCAATATTTTGAGCATCAATGGTGAAACACTAACCATTTCTCATCTGAGCTCGAAATATATATAGAGACGAGTGTAAACACAGAGTACAAACAGGATATAAGTATACATTCATACAAAAGACAATCAGTGTTCTGAGACCATCAGTTAAAGGGGTGAATTCATGACCCTCATGGGCCCTTGGATCTTTCCTTGTATAGACAATTCTATAATTATCTCGATGAAGAGAGTGCGATTCATCACCAACAACTTTTTGTATTAACTTACAGAATTTGTTTTCGAATTGAAGTTCATCGGTTCAACCAACATACAGCAGAGCAATACAATGATGAAATATCACGTAGAAACCTCTCCCTCATAAGGTGACAATATCGGTGGATTTTCAGTCTCGTGAAATCCATCACGATGGTTTTTTTTGTTTGACACCCTCGAGGAGGGTCAACGGCGGCATAAATTTCAGCGAGGATCTTCAATCAGGAACAGACGTTCGAGTATGCAGGGTTCGACCTCATGCCATTTTTATTGAAGAACAAAATAGAACGACAGAAAAAACGGATACTCCGCAAAAACCGGTGATCTGCAGTGAATAGTGAGCTGGTGATTGGCTGTATCTATTTGAAAGCGGATTGAAGGGTCGATGGATAGGGACCGTAAAAAAGGCAATGAGTGATTGTCCTCTGAAGTGCAAGCCTGTCGATGATATCGCACTTGAATCTTCAATTCAAAAACAAAAATTGATGAGACACGAAGTAGAGGGTGTTATATGATATCGACACCATTAACTACAGATTCAAGATATCTCCGGTACGGCATACAAAACGAGTGAATATTGGGTCTACGAAAAACTTTTCATCTGGGTTTCGTGAAATCGTGCTTTTATGCTCTACAAACTTTCTGTCATTGAAAGAAAACTGGTTTGGCCATCAAAATATTTCACACTTCTGACATATATCAACATATACATTATAACCAAGATGCATATATTCCTGGTGAAATGGATTCTATCCCAGTACAATGTTAATCTTTTCGTCAGAAACGCTAGACCTAAAGCTCACTTGATAATGACATTCAGGAAAAATCGAGTTCTTGAAATTCCTTCACAGATGGCGTCAATTCTCAACTCCAGACCCATGACATTATGAAGTTTGACATAATAAGTCAGTGTATTACTGTCTTTTTTCTACACTCTACCTGATGAAGGCTAAAGATAGGTACACGAATTCTGTCAAAAAGTACACGAGTTCCTACCAAAGAATTCGCCATATTTTTTATGTTTGTTTCTGTTTACAAGTGAATTGTCGTGAATACAGATATGCATCTTGGTACATATATTACAGATAGATGCATTTGCTTTATATTCTTGATATATGTTATGAGAAATTAATATCAGAATCCATAGAAATTCTTACTATTCGGTGCTGCTTCAGACAATTTGATGGCATTCTTCGAAATATGGGTATCGACGTAAGAGGTAGTGCAATTGAACTACATGGAAAAAAATAGTACGTCAATATACAGTTTATTGCGCATTATTGTGTTTAATTCGAAATGAAATGGCCCCTCCGTAGTCCAGATCAACCTGAGTTATTTCAATTCATTACGAAGATTGCTATAGTGCAGGTTATTATAGCGCTGTACAAGAAGACCGTATTTGAAAACACTCTTCCGAAAGAACTTTTATTCCATGATTTTAAATTTATGTTATTGCACCCTTTTACTGGACATGTAACAACCATTGTCACTAATGCGGGAACTTGAAATAAATATGTTTAACTGGGAAATTCTGAAAAGCAATCAGCAAATAACACAAATATGTGAATATTTGAATGTTTTGTACTAACCATCGGAACTTGATATAAATGAATAGATGATTGATTATTCCATCCACAAATAATACAACAGCGTTTGATATCCATTATGAAACACTATTTGAAACAACACTTATTTTGAATACCAGAAAAACGGAAAACAACTAATAACTGAAAGCAACGGCAGATAAACTACAAATTACTAAGAAAACTACGGTAGAGAATTGATCTGGAAACGACAAATAGCTGGTTGAAAGGAACAGTGAAATTATGGAAAAATTCTAGCAAAATTCGAATAAATTGGTTTGCAAATGTCAAAAGATGACAGAATTCGATTCGTGCACCATCTACTGAAAATCGCAGTATATTCCGTGGATATGACAAGGAGTATATGCATCTTGATTATAACTTATGTACTGGCCCTAACAGAGAGATGACTGCAGAGTGAGCAAGATAGAATACTTCGAGTATAACCTATAAGCGAATTACTTCATCAATGCAGCAGATAAAGAGGAGTTGAGAAGGATAGTGTAATTCAAGTCCAGAATTATCATTCTGTTCTTCACAATATAACTTCAATGTGCATATCCTTCCTCTCTATTGTATTCTGTATCGTGTTTTATGGAAAACTGTCATAAAGACCTTTCCATTAGTTATAATGTCTATGTATATCAATTGCACAAAAACTTCATTGAGACATACATATAAAAAAACATATTGAAAAAAGATTTCAATACTGAATGATCACAAGAAACTGATGGAATGTTCGATGGTTTCTGTCCATCTAATGAGTTTATTTCTAACATGAACAGTTATGAGCAATGATTTCGATTGTCTTCGTAACTCTAGTCAAGAATGGTGCGTCGACTGATTCACTCTTGCTACTAAGAATCAAGCAATATTCAGTGCCACCATTTACAACTGGTTTGCAGAATTGGGAACTCTCTTTTGAAGACTTTATATGGTACGAATGTAATTCATTGCAACAAACTGGGTACTTGAGAAAATTGTACGAACATTTTAGTGTAAAGAGGTTGCAATCGATACGATTCGTTGAAGATCTAAAGGATGAAGCCAGGGCATATTCAAATAATATCTTCCATCGCTTCGCTTGACTGTTGATCCCCTTTGAACTAACAACTCTCAGAATAACAAACTCAATATTAAATTGAGGCTTCCCAATTCTATACAGAGAAAGGCAATTCGTCTTGTTGGTGATTCTTCGCTTACAGACTCGCTCACTTCATTGGAACATCGTAGAAGGATCGGAGACTTGTCTTTCTTCTATAGATTATTTCACAGTCGATGCTCTTTCGAATTGTTATCAATCTTTCCACTCCTTGCAATATCTACACGATTGACTCGACGAGTACAGAATTCCCAACCCTTTTTTGTGGATTTGAAAACCTGTAAAACCTCTCTTGCTAAGGAATCTTCCTTCAATAGAACAGCTGAGCTTTGGAAGACCTTGCCAAAGGAGGTTTTTCCTGAGGCTTACAAACTTCTGAAATTCAAAGTGAATGTTAATTCGTATCTCCTGTCCCTTGATTCACGCGGTGTTCTTTGAACATTACAGGGTTTCCCTTTCGTGTGAATCTACATAAGGATAAGGATTGAAAGTATATTCAAGTTCTCCCAAGTGAGAATAGAATATATGTTCATTGTCCATAACAACCAATTCTTATTCATGAACACAAGTAAATAATTATAAATAAATAACCTTGTGATATTCAATATTTAAAATTTTTAAATATAGGTCTGTAATGGCAATGTAGGCACTCGGGCATGAACATGATGATCAAGGTTAAAATAAGAAATATGTGAAAAATTCTTCGTTTTTAATAATCATTCATCTGAATCATCACAAAACTTTACCGAACAATAATGTGCCTATTACTCATTAGTTTTTTATTTTTCTGATAATATCGTACCCCTCTTCCTTGATTTCACATCTTTCACTTCATAATCAATTTTTTGTGCAATAATGACACTGTTTCTAAAATAAAAATTGACACCAGGGTCAGGATTACATGTTTGATAAAGAGTGGTTTATATGGGTCGTTGAATTTTTCTTTACACAGATATCTAATTGCTCGCTTCTGTAAAATGAACACTGACTGAAACATAGAGTTGTTACAGACTCCTCAAAATGATTTACCATAACGCATAAATTTCTTTATGTGCTTATCAAGTTTCAAATTTGTATCCGAGTAAATTCCAAAAAATGGTGCTGTGTTCTTATCAACATATATTTTATTACCTACACCCATATCCGGATTAACAGTTTTGAAGGAAATAGCTCTAGACTTTTTGGTATTTAGTGAAAGTAAATAAGAATCACACCAGTCTTCAATTAAGACCATGTCACTACACATTATTTCGTAGTCTATCATTATCCTTATGGAGCCATAATGTAGTTGTCTCAACCGCAAATAACGTTGAATTTTCGGAAACAGAACTGTAAGATCGTGCATATATACAAGAAAAAGTATTGGACAATTTTATTTGGAGTAGTGAGTAGTTTCAAACACTGCTTTCTCTCAGAGAGGTGAGATCGGAACCATAGTCCAAGAGTCCCTTTGTTACCGGTCTCATGAGAAAAGTCGGTGCAATCAGCTGTAAGAATTCGAAATCACCGGCAGCCATAGAGGTTCAAACCAGGGAAAGCTCGGGCTTACGATCAATGGTTTGGCCGTCAATACGCTGCTATACAGATCCACACATATTTTTAATTTGGCATTTCCAAAGGAAGACAAAATTCGTTAATACGTCAATCAATCAATCAAGATATACTTTATTGTCTGAAGAATTACATTCTCATTGACAAAGCATAGGAGGTATAAATAAATGAATATATCATTACTTCACGAAGTAAGACAAACAAATTATTATTATTATCATACTCTACACAATACATATACACACACACACACACACATATATATATATATATATATATATATATATGAAAATACAGAATAAAATACAAAGTGTTACGTCACATAAAAAGTATATAGAGTAAAATAAAAAATAGCACCCCACATTAAGGGAGGGTCTGTCAAAGCAAACGTCACGTTCCGTGTAAAATACAACAGTATTAGATATAAATCCATGTCATAATCTAAAAAAGTTGCTATAAAAATTCAATTAAAAGCCTGTTGAGAAATACTCTTCAACATCGTAAAAAGCTCTATGAATAAAAATAGCTTTGATTTCACTTCTGAACCTTTTCAAAACCGATAGTTCTCTAATGTTGTTAGGCAGGTGATTATACATTTTGATGCCATTATAAATTATAGAGTCTTTCACCAATGTGCTAGTTGGTCTAGGTAACTTAATAGAATTCTGATGTCGAGTACAGTGCTGAGAATTTGCTAAATTGAAATTGTGTTTATTTTTGTGTATGAGAGTCAATGTTTCCATTATGAAAAGGGAAACAACTGTTAAAATTCTTTGTTCTCTAAATAAATCTCTGCATGAAACTCTGGGTCTAACTCGACACATGTATCTTAACGCTCTTTCCTGCAGGACGAAAACGTTTTTGAGTAGATGCTTACTACAAACTCCCCAGAAGGCAATTCCATACCTAAGATGTGATTCAATGAGAGCAAAGTAGCTGGTTCTAGCTGGAGC
The DNA here is from genome assembly GCA_032362365.1 of Zygogramma bicolorata. Classification (NCBI taxonomy): domain Eukaryota; kingdom Metazoa; phylum Arthropoda; class Insecta; order Coleoptera; family Chrysomelidae; genus Zygogramma; species Zygogramma bicolorata. The sequence continues at coordinate 128,836 of JAVJAQ010005742.1, forward strand.
GTGACCTAGCTCATTGGAAATAATCCTAAGAGCGTAGCAACCTGATGCGATTTTATTACATAGTCTTTCGATATGTTGTCCAAATTTCATTTTGTTATCTATATCAATGCCAAGGAACCTTGTAGATTTTCTGTTATTGATATAGTCATTTGATATATTCAAATCAGGAAGACTGCAACGAAATGTTACAATATTTGTTTTTTTTGAAATTAATTACTAGAGAGTTTGCATCACACTATTCTTTAATCGATCGCATATCTTGTTCTAATTTGTCAAATAGTTCCTCTTCACATTCATCATGCCACAAGATTGTAGTGTCATCTGCGAATAGAGTAATCTCTGCCTGGATTTCAAGTTTACTGAAGGCGTTGATGTAAAGGAGAAAGAGCAATGGGCCAAGCACCGAGCTTCAGAAAATAAACTACTCCTCCCGTTTTTCGGAATTAGTTCAATAATCTGACTCAGTCATTTATATTCTTCCAAATCATCGATCAAATCCAATTCAATTGAATTATTCATCGTTAGATTCCATAAATTCTCTCTATATACACATTTCATCGGAATGATGCACGAAATGTCAATCATACGGAGCAATCGATTTACCTGACACAAACAATCGTCAAAATATCAGGATACCGTGGAAAACAGCTAGTGAATTATATATTTGCTTGAAGCTCTACTCCTATGCGTTACAATTCCGATAAATAATACATAAAATTAGAATCTTCGAGTAAATAGATCAATAAGCGTCAAACATGTCTCCAATAGATTCGTAAACACTATTCTGAATCACCTTCGAATATCTTGTATATACAGTGTTTGTTGAATGACTTTGGAAGAAGAAGTTATGTTATCCAAAAATATTCCGTATAACACTTTGAGATGTCTGCACTCAGATTTCTTGAATTATTCCTCATCGAAAAAAGATAGGATCTTTCATATAAAGAAACTTCATTTGAGCATCCCTTGTTAAGATATCCCCTTAAAGGGGCTACAAAAAATTTGTATGATAATTTTTTCACAAGCACTGAAAAAGTTACAATATTGAAATTAACCTGACGTTTTGTACTACCAAAAAGACTTTTAGCCAGTAATTTATTTGGTTTACCCCTGAAATTTATTTCCAATGTAACTTTTTGTCTTATCATTTGTTTACCATTTAAAAATTTTTTTACGACAGCCTGTTTCATTCTGAACAAAAAATGTATCTTGCCCAAAATAAGCAAAAAATTATTTTACGAACTACAGAGAAACATCGTCATGATTGCGAAGTGGATTTATTGTTATTTTGTAGTTAGTACCTGCATTAAACGATTAAAACGTAATGAAAAAAACTAATTTGAACTTTTTCAGTGCTCGTGAATAAAATTGTTATACAAATTTCATGTTCCCCCCTTTAGGGGCTGTATCTTAACAAGGGATGCTCTAATGAAGTTTCTTTATATGAAAGATACTACCTTTTTTTCGATGGGGAATCACTTCCTTAAATGTTTTATACCCATTCAGTTACACTCTGTATATCATACATATTATCATTCCTACTAAAAAGTACCCACTTCTGAAAATTGTGGGGTTCTATAAGGCATATACCGTGCCAATCTGTTATTCCCAACATGATACAGAAATGCAGACCCAATCAAAGAGAATCTCACTAATGATATACAATACATTTTGTAATGGCGAATTTTCATCTTTGTCGACAACTAACTTGAACTGGAGTTAACAACATGATTTTTTTCCATTTCTCGACGTTTGAAATCAATTCAGAATTGAGTTTTCAAATTTCCACAAATATCATGGCATTAATTTATCCAATACTGGAATATTATATAGCTTAACGAGCAAGGAAAGATGGTCATTTTCATCGAGTATGAAGTTTGCTGCATTGACATTGGCAATTAACATCCCATGAAAGTTATACACTATACTTTTTCTACGGCTAAAACAGATAATAGCGAAATGATTGAATTGATATGAACCTCAAATTTAATGTCATTCAAGTATTTAATTTGGGTACAATAATGAAAGCAGTGAATAGAGCTGTCATTGCTTGAAATTTGGAATTTCTTGGGAGATCTGATTCATCGTTTAACAATAACTACAACTGTTGATTGAAGACATACAATGTACCAAGCAGTAGGAAAAGTATATTGAAATTCACCTGGAATTTACTCCTATAGGTATAATTTTATGCGATTATAAAAAAAAACAGTTGTACTTGAGTATTACTGAAAATTGTCAGAGAATTGCTTGGGAAATAGAAATAAAAACATTAATGAATCTGAATCAAGCAAAGCTGATAAAGAAGTTATGTTGGTAGCGATTAGTAAGTAGGGTGTTGGTCCATAACCTCATGAGCTGGAGAATAATTTACCTGAAATTGGATCGCCAGCTTGTTGTCGGTAATACTCATCTGAAATTACTCATTTCATCATTTACAACTGCATCTAAATTTCAACCGTCAATGGATTCTCTTGATAGTTTTCACCACCCTGAATTCGATGATTGTGAGTGATGCATATTTAAAATAATTTCAACTAGAAAATCTTAATTATATACTGGGTGTGCAATAAAAAACAATGCCACTTAGGTCATTACTCTGACATGTATCACCCTGATTAGTGAAAGTATTTTCTTTGATAGTACATTGAATTAAAAAAGCGACATGATCGAAGTTTTTCTTGAAGAATATTCCGTTTCAGACTTATGGATGGTATTCTCCACTACTAGACCGGGAGGTCATGACAGGTGACGTTCCACCATTTTTTCGTGCATGCCTTTTTAAGGCTTGATAAATAACCCTAAAATATCAAAGATAGTCGGGTTTTTAGCCCCCCCCGCGCGTCCTCTTCATAGGGAAAAACGCTTTTCTTTCTGTAGCGAATTTTCGTGTTTTTCCGTGATATTTTATTGCATGCCATTGTAATATACGGAAGTTCAAACTAATTGAAGCTCTAATAATTGATGCCATGCACCCCGCAGCGGCCCAAGATAATCAAAGGGTTGTGAAAACCTGAAAAAAAAATTAGGAAAATTCCGTGTTTTCAAATTGCATGCCGATGTGGAGAATTGAAGTTTTTGTAATAAAAATACTATGGGAAAATTGGCATGCACCCCCCCGTAGGACCAACGGTGAAAAATTTCCGGAAAATTCTGTAAAATTCTAACACCGATTTTTCGTGATTCCAAATCACTCCTAATAAGGATGAATATCAATTTTATAACGGAATAATTATCTAATTCGAATGGCATGCATGTTGAATAAGCCCATCGTATTATAAATAATAATAAAAGTTGCAAAAAAACAGTGCAAATATAGGTGACTTGTTTTTGCATGCCGTTTTGTATTTGATGAATTCACCTTATTTCAAGTCATGAATGTAAATGGCATGCATGTAGCTACAGCCCAATACACAAAAATTGTGAAAAAATTGAATAAACATCAATTTTTGGATTGAAAAAAAAAATCTAAAAAATGCCGTGACTTCTTCTTGCATGCCACTTTGTATTTCGTTTGTAGATACTATTTTAAAATACGAAATGGCATGCATGTAGCTCCATGAAAATTGTTTGAATAAACATTATTTCAAGTTGATGGCTGAAATAACATATATGTTATCACAGTCCAACATTCAAGAATCATAAAAAAAACATTCAAATGACTCGAATCTCCCGGTCTCTAGTCTAAACGTGGCCTATCATACGTTGACTAGCACGAGAGGTTACTACTACCCTATTGTTACGATCTTTCTTCTGGAAAATATCAATTCTGACACCACTGTTACGATATATCCTTTCAAAATCCAACTTCTGACACTACTGTTACGATTTATCCCTGGGTTCGTCGATTAAAACACCGAACAACACTAAGCTTCTTTTATTATAACTCTCTATCACAATACAATACGACACAATCACTTAAATCGCTCCGATAACTTTCCAATGCTCGGTACCAAAACTCTCTGTACTAAAAATTCTACTTCCGCACAAAGCTCTGCTCCACTTAGCTCCCAATAACTTTCACCACCGCTACACGCTACGCCATTGCCTATACCACCGTATAGAAGTAAACAACAAGTTCGCTACCAGTCGGCATGATGTATCAGGTCAAGATTTTATATTTAGCTGGGCTCTGGCGGCATGTGGTGCGGTAGGAGGGTGTCGGCTGAGAGCATTCTTGGCTCACTTGCACTCACGCCTCAGATACATCGGCTGAGCGTCAAGTAAGAGATGGGAATATTAACCCAAACAGGGCGGCGAGTGAATTTAATAATAATACTTCATGTATAAAATAATGATGCTGAAAATGATTTTCGACTTTCATTTTTCATAAAAAATTTGAAAAATAATAAAATTATTAAATAGGACGATTTTTTTGTTTATTCAACCAATTGTCATAAAGCTACATGCATGCTATTTTGCATTTCGGCTCAAAAAAGTATATAGCGGTATGCAAAAAGAAGTCACGCCATTTTTTAGATTTTTTTTCAATAAAAAAATTGATGTTTATTCAATTTTTTCACAATTTTTGTGTTTTGGGCTGTAGCTACATGCATGCCATTTACACTCATGACTTAAAATAAGGTAAATTCATGAATTTCAAAACGGCATGCAAAAACAAGTCACCTAAATTTGCTCAGTGTTTTTCGCAACTTTCGTCACGCATGCCTCTATTTTGCAACACCCTGGTGTGCATGCCAAATTTCCTTCTATTGAATAATGGTACGAATTAAGTATTTTTTCAATGGCATGCAGTTTGGAATCACGGAATTCGGTGTTGAAATTTTACAGAATTTTCCGGAAATTTTTCACCGTTGGTCCTACGAGGGGTGCATGCCAATTTTTCCATAGTGTTTTTATTACAAAAACTTCAATTCTTCACATCGGCATGCAATTTGAAAACACGGAATTTTCCTACATTTTTTTTCAGGTTTTCACAACCCTTAGTTCATCTTGGGCCGCTGCGGGGTGCATGCCATCAATTATTAGAGCTTCAATTAGCTTGAACTTCCGTATATTACAATGGCATGCAGTAAAATATCACGGAAAAACACGAAAATTCGTTACAGAAAGAAAAGCGTTTTTCCTTATTAAGAGGACGCGCGGGGGGGCTAAAAACCCGACTATCTTTGATATTTTAGGGTTATTTATCAAGCTTTAAAAAGGCATGCACGAAAAAATGGTGGAACGTCACCTGTCATGACCTCCCGGTCTATACTCGCAATGCGCTGTATATTCAAATAGGGGATGATTCTCCAACTCTTTTTTCTCAACTGATGAAAAGTTTTCATAGGCTTCCATAATTGTTTTTTCATGATCCATCTGAAAAAAAAAGAAACACGGTTCTTCGTCGAAAAAAGGATTTATTCCCATTTATTTTGAAAATTTGATTATTCCTTACTTTCTTCCAGGTTAGAAAGTGACCAAGTATTCACTAGGAAGAAGACCAAGTCGGCAAAACTCTTTTTCAATTTTTTGATACTTTACCGCCTCCGTCTTCTTCTCTTATTCGAAACGTCATTCTACCCATCTGAATCCATGGAGTGCTTAGATCCCCGCTAACGTGAACACATCAAAGCAGTTGTATAAAACGTGCTACCTCTGACCCAAAATTACAGTTAATACACATTACCTCGGTACCAAACGGACAGAAAAGATGTACCTACTCTGCTTCTTTCTTTAAAATCACAAACTTCCTCAAGAACTAACACACTAGTTACCAAAAAATGACACTTTACTGTTTAATTAGTCATTTTTTCAAGCGCAGGATTCAACACTCTCGTCATTCAAGGTCAGTCCATTTTTATAGTCAAAAATACCGTAATTAATATAAATGTTGCCATTTGCAACAAGCTTCTCGAAACATAACGAAAATTTATGTGATATGATTGACAGTTAACATTTTAATTTCTACGTAGGCAAATGACATTTACAAAAAAGACAATACTGACATTCATGGAGGCGTCATGAAATTTGTTCGTGCTTGTGCAAGGCCTACTTGAAACATAAAATATTTTAAAATTATTTTTTCGAATATTCATTCTTTCTGTTAATTTCATCTAACCATTATGTGAATAAAATAGTATAAAAACCTCGGCAAAAAATAAAATTTTGTTTTCAGCCCAATAAGGTATATTTTTTCCTCGAGAGCTTTTCGCCCCAGTATGTTATATACTATTTCATCCAAAAGTCAAAAGGACGAAGTTTATTTGTTGTTTGATTCTTGCATCCCAATGGGTATAGGAAGTGAAGCTAATTTGAATGATTTTTAATCTACAATTACGATGGCGTATTAGGTTCACTCAAAAATAAAAAATATTTCCATTAACAGATTTTGATCTGTCAATCCCAGATTAAAATCTGTCAATGTCAGATTCTAATAAGTCAATGCCAGATTATAAGACGTCAATGACAAATTAAAATCTGTCAATGACAGATTTCAATCTGATTCTTGGGTGTTTTCCGGGTTTGATGGCCGTGGTCCACAGGTTTTTATTCCTGACGTTTCGCCTACGACTATGGTAGGCATTATCAAAGTCTGTGAGGTAACGGACGCAATGATCTCGTTCTCACAGTAGATACTACTTTATTGACGTTATGATCGGCTTTATACCTGTTCTCCTGTTCGACGTCCGATACTATCGTGTTGGAAGTGGGCGTGGCTTGTTTCCTCTTGACTGGTTTGGGTCGTGTGTGCTTTAGAGCTGGTAACCAGACTTTGTTGTGTATGCCTTCTTCTTTTCGGTTGAAATTGTCTTTATGTTTGTGAATCTCTATCGCTTCTCTGTGTAACCTGGGATAGTAGCTCTGCGTTCTGTCAATCACTTCCGTTTCGTCAAATGCAATCGCGTGATTGCCTTCTCCGAGTGCATGCTCGGAGAAACAAGCCACGCCCACTTCCAACACGATAGTATCGGACGTCGAACAGGAGAACAGGTATAAAGCCGATCATAACGTCAATAAAGTAGTATCTACTGTGAGAACGAGATCATTGCGTCCGTTACCTCACAGACTTTGATAATGCCTACCATAGTCGTAGGCGAAACGTCAGGAATAAAAACCTGTGGACCACGGCCATCAAACCCGGAAAACACCCAAGAATCAGTCACCTCCGGCCGTGAAAGTTTACGTTCTTAGATTTCAATCTATCAATACGCCATGTCAATGGAGATATTTTCTATTTTTACAGTGACCCTAAATACGCCGTCGTATACAAGAAAATCGCAGTAGATTTTTTTTTTAGACAAATTTGCTGATCATTATTTCGAAATATTCGGGAAGTTTTATTCAAATATCATATTCTGTTTCACGAAGTTGCTCGTATGAAATTAGGATAAAGCATTAATTTTCTGTGTGGACTGGATATTATATATTTGATTAATTGATTAATTTCAGTTGCCGCTCACATTCACGTCGAACAAATTTTGCGTGACACTGCAGCATTCAACTGTATTCGTTTGATGGATAAAATAGAACGGGAATACGATTGAATCAAATAAATGAATAGAAGCTTTGATCATTTTCCGACATGTATCGCTCCAAATTGAATAGGTATTTTGGTGCCCACACAAAGGGTACAGAAGCTGTCGAAATGGAAAAGAGAATAATTGTAACTAATTCATGAGGGGTTCGATCAACTCGTTGAAACATTATCGAAACATGGATTCGCTCACTTATTGTGATTCCCAACAAGTTAACACCCAATTATGTGAAAGCATAAAATATAACTACACACACATTCTTCAGATTCTTTATCAAAAATGCATTTTTGTCAATTATCGGTGAGTTCATTTCAATGTTCAATAATATCTTATGATAATAATAATAATGAATCGTCTTCATTCACTGAATTTACAACGAAAATGAAGAGGTGAAGTTTCAGCATAATTCTGTTTTTCAACTTTTCTATTTGCATTTCACATGAAATAACCAATAACAAATTTTTTGCTGTGATTGCTTCTCTGGGGATTTTGAGAAGTTTATGACACACTACATAAAAACTATACTGTGAGCATTTTACTATAATAAGGTACACAAAATATTTACATCATTTTGGTGAAAATCTCAGTAGTATCGACTACTTGTATTCAACTTTAAGTAATAAAGCCTTCATACTAGTTTTATAACCAACTAATTCTATGAGTCGGAAAAACTAATATCTAACTGAACCTTTGAGCTCAATATATTTCCACTTATCGAACGAGATTTCACACAAGACTGAATTAACATTTCACAAAAATTGTGCGCAAGTTTAAAGAAATTTTGAGAACTATTACTTGACTGATCCTCGTTTATTGAAATCGAATTGGAAGAATACTAAATTTCTCTACGCGAAAATGATTAGAGCGGATTAACTCAAACCTGTTTTTTTCTACAATGGTTTCTGAAACTAGTGAGAAAGTTGCTCTGAGGAACTCAGGAATAGATTTATCCACACGAAACAAGCTTGTCTGAGCTGAGAATGGAATTCTATCAGAGTTAATACATACATCAACCTTTTATGTCATATCAATAATTTTCAAGGTCATATCAGTCAGCACTGATCTTTCGGGAGAACTAATGGGATTAAATTCTATATTCAGCTGAAAGACGCTTACAACATATTGACCTGTGACCTAAGAACAAATCGTCACATATCGACAGTTTTGTTTTTCTGCTTTTTCGTGATATTGCATTTACATATTTTGACCTTCAAGCAGATATTATAAGAATTTAAAGTTTTTTTATCTACAGAGGAGAGAAAAACCAAACAAGTCAAGTATGTCAATGTCCCTAGATATCAAAAACTTCGTCAATTAGATACCTCTAGGTATTTTCCTCGACCAATACATGAGGTGGAATGTACATGTTGAACAGTTGATAAATAGACTGAGACTGTTAATGGATGAATTTTACCATTAAAAGTTAATTATGTCTGGTAATTCTCTCATAACACTTCATTATAATTTGTCTGAATCTGATTTGAGTTACTGCATCACATTTTGGAGAAGTGCCAGTCTCAATCTCCTAAAATCTGTTGAAAATTGTCTACCGAAAATAATTCACAAAAAATACTCCACCATATAATAACACTTCAATAATGAACGTTAATAGCTCATATATCAATAGAAGTATCATATGAATGTACATGAACAGTTAACAAAACATTGAATAAAATTGAATAACAGGAAATGTATAAATCGACGACACTATCTACACCACAAGTTCCACTTTCCAAAAAACTTACTCGCAAAGAATTCTATTTTTTATGTCACAAAATCCTTTATTCTTCTTTCGGTCAGCCTTAGAAATCAATATAATATAATCAATATAATTCATCATTTCAAAATTGAATTGAAAAATGGTAATATACAAAAAATATCTCCTATATTGAATTTAACATTATCTCTCACCTATCAAATTCACAACTATTATTTAGCTGCTCAATGATAGATGCACTTCTGTTTCATTCAAGTGTAGATGCAGCAATTCGTGCCTATGTGTAACCCCTGAATTCAGTGAAATATTTTCAAAACTATCATAAGATGGTCTCTTGGTGAATATCACGAATTTGTGAAGAATGAATAAATTGAATTGAATGAAATACTATTGACAATCACTTGTGCGATATCATACAAAAAAACATTTATGTGATTCGATTTTCGTGAGCAAGATAAACTGACCTCAATGTCATAAAGTATAAAGTAAGATAGATCTGTATCTGTAGAGTAGGCATCTGTACAATATGGCCCATTGTACATCCTCCCAAGGAGTCGCCCTCCTAGGACATTGTCAATCCTGCCTTATCCAGAAAGGAGGACAGGTCAACAGGGGACATATCTCCTTAATATCGGCAGGTGTAGGCCAAGACTCACCGAACACACACTCTCTTATCGACGATAGCTCCAGACATTCGCATAAGACATGCCTGACAGTTTCATCTTCCTGTTCACACATCCTGCATAGAGGTGTGTCCACTAGCCCCATAATATGGAGGTGTTTCCTTAGTTGACAGTGTCCAGTCAGAAATCCCACTGTTAATCGTATGTTCTTCCTGGCCATCGCCAAATATTTATTTGGATCCAGCTTCTCAGGGTCGCCCAGGGTGATCCTGGCAAAACTGCATCCTTTGTTTTCATCCCATCTTTTGGGGGTTTGAGTATGGGTGTAACGTTTGGCTAGTTCCGCAATTGTCGAAGTCGTCAAACCATGGGTGTCACCTGGTCCCAAAATGTTCATTCCAGCCGCCATCCTGGCCAAAGAGTCAGCAATGCGGTTACCTTTGCTCCTTTCGTGCCCTTTCACCCACCTTAGTACGATATTATTATCTACCGAGGCGTTAGCTAAATCTTGGTGGCACTCTAGTGCTAACTCTGAGATAATAGGTTAGGTAGTTAGTAGGGCTTGTCTACTATCAGTGTAGATTATTATGTCTTTGCCAGAAATTCCTTTTCTGGTTAGCTCTTTTGTGGCGATTGAGATACCAGCCAGTTCTGTTTGAACCACGCTGGTATTTTTTCCCATTCCCCACTCAATCCTTAGGCTAAGTGATCTAGAGTAAACTCCACATCCTGATCCTTCCTTGGTTTTCGAGCCGTCTGTGTATATGCGTATTGCATTTGCAGCATGTAAGATAGATCATTTCCTGTTGTGAATGAGTCAAACGTATAAGAATGTTCTGTACATTTTCTGAATCTCTCCAGAAAGTTTTTTCTCGCGCTACTCAGATGGGAAGGCATAATTCGTTGGAATTCCTCATGAATTCTCAATTACATATCTTCTTGTGTAGCAGGAGCAGTACGGCAAACCTCCAATTTTACTGTTCCCCGTAAATAAAAATACATGTATATTAGGTCCGTTGACCTCGGCGGCACGTAAAGAAAATTTTATGGTGGTAGGACAAGCGGAAATGGAGCAACACATGAATTAGTTTCAAAAACACTCCTTCATGTGAATATCCAATGCCTCGCCAATAAAATGGACTTACTGGAGATTTTACTTCAGGAAAAAGATATTTGTTTTTTAGCGTTGACGGAACACTGGCTCGGCGTTGACAGGCTGGAGACTCTGTGCTTACCGGGGTATGAAATCATTTCTCATTTTTGCAGATCCAAATATCGCGAAACCGATTCAATCACATATGGCGGGTCAGCTCTATTCGTGAAATCAGAAATTGTGGGAAAATGTCACCAAGTTGAACATATTTGTAATATGTCTATACAAAATTGCATTGAGACATCGGCCCTTGCTTACGATAAAAAAATAAGTATAATAGTGGTGTATCGTCCACCTTCTGGTGACTTTGATCAATTTCTCTATAAACTAGAATTGATTTTGAAGTTTTCGGTGAGTAAATTTTCTCACTCTATACTATGTGGTGATTTGAACATTGATAAATTATCGAATAATCTCTCTTCAAAAAAACTACAAGATCTGTTTGACTCATTCCAGTTGATGTCGTTAGTGAATCAGCCTACACGAATAGCGACCAATAGCAATGGCGTAACCTGCTCCTCCGCAATCGATTATGTGGTAACTAATATTGATGAACCTAATTTGGAAATCCTAGATTTAGGATTTTCAGATCATGACGCACAAATGCTTAGATGGAACCAGGTTTCATCTATAAATAATGAAATATTGCCCGAAATATCATATTACAGAATTGTTGATGAAAATTCAATTAGGGAATTCAAACATCTTTTTTTGAAGAACTACCCTGACATATCCGATATAGACGACATAAACAATGACCAAAGCATTTTATTTGAATCTTTTTATGAATGTTTCTTATGGTGTTTCGACATTGCTCACCCTAAACAAAAATCACGAAAAACTCGTAAACGTAAACATGAAATACATCTACCTCACGAGCTAATTAAAAAATCCTCCGACCTGCGGGAACTAAACCGACTACGAAAAATTTCCGGCAATCCGAATACCGATAAAATATATAAGGAGAGAAAAAAACATCTCTCGAAGGAGATCAAAACATTTAAACAAATGCATTTGAGCCACTCTCTTTGTGTAGCTGAAAACAAAAATAAGAAAATATGGGAACTGGTGAATATGAAATTGAATAAAAACAAACATACTGATTCTAAAATAAGATTAAAAGTAAATGGAAACGTCATCACTGATGATAAGTTGATTGCAAATGAATTTGGGCATTTCTTTGCCACATCAGCCGCAGAACTAGTGGATGTGGGAAATCAAACAGTTACACGTCAGGGTTGTACTACTTCTCGCAAAACGCAGCTGAATTCAATGTTCTTTACACCGTTTCATGAATGCGAAGTGAGCAGTATAATATTAGGACTCAAAAACAAAGCATCCGTCGGTATCGATGAAATACCAATTAAATTAATAAAAAATTGTGTTGGGGAATTGACTCCGTATCTCACAAAAATAATAAATCTCTCAGTTCTATCTGGCATTTTTCCTGAACGACTGAAAATTGCAAAAACAATACCAGTTTTTAAAAAAGGAGATAAGCAATCGATGGAAAATTACCGGGCAATATCGATATTGAGCTGTTTTTCAAAAATTATAGAAAAAGCTATTTATAGTCGCTTAATTGAGTATCTCAATAAATATGATGTAATAACTCCTCACCAGCATGGTTTTAGGCAGAGTTTCTCAACAGAAACTGCTTCAAATGATTTGACCCAGCACATCTATAACAAGTTAGATGCGGGGGAGCAGGTTATGGGCATATTCATTGATTTGTCCCGCGCCTTTGATACGCTCGAGTCTGAATTTCTTTCCGAAAAACTGAACTCCCTCGGAATTAGAGGACATATAAACGACTGGATTATATCTTTCATAAAAAATAGATTATTGACTGTTAAAGTACAACAAAGCTACTCTGAAAATTTTGAGGTGTCACTTGGAACTCCTCAGGGCAGTATACTTGGTCCGCTGCTATTTCTTCTGTACATGAATGATCTCCCCTCTTATATATCGGAGGGAAGACCATTCATGTATGCTGATGATACAACTATTCTCGTGTCTTCAAAATCAACAAATGAATTGAAAATTAAAGCAAATACAGTCGTAAACGAGTTGGTCTCGTGGTGCAATAGAAATCACTTAACAATAAATTTGAGTAAAACGGTATGTGTGCAGTTCTCAGGCTCATATCGAGGCAGCGAACCAATGAATTTGGAAATGCATCAAAAGCCCATAACTTTCAAACAAAATATCAAGTTTCTGGGAACCCAGGTTGAGGGTGACATGAGCTGGAGTAGTCAAATAGACCATATTTGTTCCAGAATGAACAAATGTTATTTCGCAATCTTAACTTTGAAAGAGAATCTCAATAAAATAGCTCTCAAACAATATTATTTTGCATCAGTTCACTCAATTTTGTGTTATAATATAATTTCATGGGGTAAAGCATCTCAGATAGATCGTGTATTCATAATACAGAAAAAAATACTAAGAACAATGTTCAATTTAAAATATGGAGTGTCTTGCAGAGAAACTTTCAGATCAGAAAAAATTCTTACCTTAACTGGAATATATCTTTACAAGATTTTGACATATGTATGGCAGAATAGAGCCAAATATGTTAAGTACAGTAACATCCACTCATATCCTACAAGGAATAATCAGAATATCTATCCCATGAAACACCATCATGAATATTTCAAGAAGTCGCCGGAAGGTGCTGGTATTCCACTTTTCAATATGCTACCCCCGGATATAAAGTCGGCTCTGACAATAAAGGTATTCAAAACCAAATTAAAACTTATTCTTGTTGAGGGGTGCTTTTATGGCCTGGAGGAGTTCATTGTCTTCTGTCAGTCCCGCTGAGTACTTGTTTTTCTTTTTTTTCTCTCGTGAAAAATATATATGTATGTCGTGAATATGTAATATATCTTTTTTGTTGTGCTTTGAATGCTGTGAATGTATATGTATTTTTCTATTGTATGCTGATTTGACGACACTTCTTTCATTATTTATGTAATGACCTCAAGTTAATAAATAAATGTAAATGTAAATGTAAAAAGAAATACGTGATTCCTGTCCAATCCACTCATCTGGAAACATAACATCCAGCTCCCCACGTTCTTCCCCCAAAAAATGTGCTGGTGCCCCAGATAACTGAACTCACATTTCATCGTTGATGTGATTAGGATGATCGTTCTATTGCCATAAGAAACTCTCGTCCAACCAATTTTCTTTCGATGAAATATGGTCCGACTACGTGATTTCAACACAGTACTGCCCCATTTATGTAGATTATCGTTGATATACACTTAACGTAAATTTTCGGTTATAATTGCACGAGTGCATAAAAATTACCGATAATTTTGCAAGAAAGCGTGATATCTAAAAATTGCAAATTTATTTTCATATTTTGGCGAAAGTGCCAGAGTCCGAAGGACGAGGGCTCTTTTACGAAATATGAAAATAACCGAATGCAACTTGTATAAATATCACGCTTGAATGCAATATTTTCTGGTCATTTTCAAGGACGAATGTAATTCATTGGAATATTTCTCGAATAAAGAAATTCTCAATTTTTTGTTCATTTATACTTTTCTCTATAGATTGTATGGAGTACTCACCTAAACGCGAAATGTTTTTCTATTTTTTATGTCTATCTGACATTCATTTTTGTTGTTTACTGACGTCCAGCGATACGGTTTCAAATGTGTTGTTATGGTGACTTGATACAATGCAATTACCGCTCTAAGTTTTCGATAATTGCATTGCTCTTATTGGACATTTTATATATGAGGGAAATAATCGGGACTATAATAATGGTAGTTGTGCCATTGACAAATCCATCAGCTAACTGTTATCAGTGGTTTTCTTAGGCTGATAATAATCTTAGGTCTACATTCCAATGAAAGGAATTAACTCTTAATTCATGATAAACAGAGATTTCAAGCAAATCACACACCAAACCATCAACAAATGTCAAGAAAATACTAACTTCTTCCACTGATAGATTTATATTCATTCCCGCAGAATAACTTATAGTTGAAGAATTATTTCGGGGACATTTCTAATGTAGGTTAAATATTTCTCGAAATTGGTAATCAACTATTAGTAATAAGAGTAACGTGTTAGTATCACTGGATATGTAATTTCATGTAGAATGCGAAAACAGACTCATATTTAGGGTGTTCCACTTGAGAAAATTGCATAAACTTCAACTGAATTCGACGAATATCAAAGTAACGTTCGAAGCACCTTGTATAAAGGTAAATGTTTCTCAGGCCAATTCATGCTATTGGTGTTCTCTGAGCCACCTCACTAAATGACTAACAATAACACTGAGTGGGAAACTATTACAATGACAGAAAATAAAAATGTAGTTCCATTTAAAAAAAATTCATCATTTGCTTTCAGGAAAAAATGCAACACCCTGTACATTTGAATCGAATTCCAAAATGTGAACATTGTGATATCAAGGGAAATTTTTGTTTGAAACTTTTTTTCGTATCTTTCCGCATTATTATCATCGAGCAAACACGCGCCCTTGGGACACCCTGTATACTCATCAACGGTGTTCACCATGTTTTTGATTCAAATCGTTCATCAGACTTTTCATACCGATTTGGTGAGAAAAGAGCTGATAATTTGTTTTAAATACTCGAGGATGTAAAATGCATGTACCCAGTACATATCAAATAGATCCGAATTCTTTTTTTTGCGTTCGTGTTGATGGCGAACAAATTCCATGTGGTAATGTGACATTCTTTCCCATTTACTTTGCCCGTTTGATGAATAAATTGGAATGGGAAAACGAGGCGAATCGAATGAAAGCGGACTTTGATCTTCTCTCATTTCATGTCAATCTAAATTCTTGTGAAAACGGAGAAGCAGAGACAATTTCTCTTGGTTATAATGAATTTCATTCCTCCATCCATGATGTTTGTGTTATATGAATATGCATTAATGTAACCGGTAAGGAACAGATTCGTTTTCGTATCGAGCACGATTTCGGCAGAATGAGTGTGTCGCCCTAAAGTAGCGTGACGAAATATTGAATTCTTTAAAGTTTTCCACACATGTTTTTTTCTAATCTTCATGAGAAATATAATTTTTATTATTCTCTTGAGTTGAAGTATCAGGGCCAATTGCACCGCTCCAACTCAATAAATATTCAACTCAGCTTTGCTTAATCGGTAAGGAACAAGGAAGCTGATTGCCCAGTCCATAGCAACAAAGCTTGGCTCAGATGAATCACAACTGAAGCAGAGCGATGCAACTGGCCCTGATTTTACAATAATCAATACTACCCTCGAATTATAATAATCTGAACGAATTTTCAACAGGGTATATTCATTCACGCAATAATTGTATATTATACAACGATGTAATGATGATTATTATTATACGAGCATCAACCGGGATATGAAACGAGCCGAAGGCGAGTTTGATATGGTTGATGTGAGTGTATTAATAACTATTATATATTATATACAAGAGAGTTCAATGAGCCATTTTTTCTATACCCGATAAATACTAAATAACTATAAATACATTACTATGTAACTAATAACTATAAATACATTAGTTTACATTAGTATTGAACACAATAATAGTAATTACTCTGATGTCTTCTGAGAAATCTAATACCTGGGGTATTACCAAGGATAAAGGAAAACTAAATTCATCCTATTCATATTTATATTGGACAGATAATTGTAAATAATCCGATTCTTAAAATATCAATAATATTTATTGTGCAGTTTGAAAAATTCAATCCAGGTCCCACTGATCTGGAGGAAATATTGCTAGTCTCTCAATAGAGTTCAATATTGTATTGAAAATACTGATTTCATTCTGAACCGGATTTTCAATGTAGCTTTTCGCCACTGAATTGGATTTCCAATTGATTGAAAATCTGTATCGTTATGAAAAATCTGTACCATAATGGATCTCATTATGAAACGGATTAAAAAACTGCATCCTTATGAAAAGTCCGTATCATAATGGATCTTGTAATGAAACGAATTATGGGCATATGAGTGTTTTATTATTATTATAGTACGAGTGTAGAAAAATTACTTTACAATACCGATTCTGTTCTATAACAGCTACGCCTCAATTCACTTGATATAAGATATTCGTCAGACGTATCTGTCCCATCAGTCACCTCGGGTGTCAGACAACATCAGGCACGAGGTGTTTCACAACAAATTTTTCAAAATTTCAAGTCATATGTTCTTCATATAGCTTGACAGTTTGGCGTTTTTTATGGATCCGTTATATGCAACTCACTCCGAACGAGATGTAAATTAAAAAAAAAAACGCAAAACACTGAACCGAGTCTTGAGTCAGAATTTTAAGATGTGTTGATTTCTTTTTGAGTGTAAAATTGAAAAAAATTACCGAACCAGCCCTAGAATTACTGAATAAGTCAAGTAACTGATATAATTGGTCGATACCTGAAGGAAATCATGGATAACGTAATTGAAAACTACTTCAATGTGTGATTCTTACTAGAAACCACTAAACGTGTTCCACTACACAATGAACATGTATTTTTTCTATGCAGATTCACACGAAAGGGATGCCTGTAATGTTCAAAGAACACCGCGTGAATCAAGGGACAGGAGATAAGAATTAACATTTACTTTGAATTTCAGAAGTTTGTAAGCCTCAGGAAAAACCTCTTTTGGCAAGGAGTTCCAAAGCTCAGCTGTTCTATTGAAGAAAGATCCCTGAGCAAGAGAGATTTCCAAATTCACAAGAAAGGGGTGGGAATT
Source organism: Zygogramma bicolorata (assembly GCA_032362365.1). NCBI lineage: Eukaryota > Metazoa > Arthropoda > Insecta > Coleoptera > Chrysomelidae > Zygogramma > Zygogramma bicolorata. The sequence continues at coordinate 146,547 of JAVJAQ010005742.1, forward strand.
CTATACTCGTCGAGTCATCCGTGTAGATATTGCCAAGGGGAGAAAGACTGATAACAATTTGAAAGAGCATCGACCATGAAAGTATCTATAGAAGAGAGACAAGTCTCCGACCCTTCTACGATGTTCTGATAAAGTGAGCGAGTCTGTGAGCGAAGATTCGCCAACAAGAAGAATTACCTTTCTCTGAATAGAATCGAGAAGTCTTAATGAATGTTTCGGAGCCGAACTCCACACATGAGAACTGTATTCCATGACAGGTCGTATCTGAGCCTTGTAGATCATTAGAAGCTGATGAGAAGTGAAGTATTCCTTCGCACGAAATAGAAATCCAAGTTTCTGGGAAGCACTTTTAGCGATCGATCTCACATGGTTTTCCCATGAGAGATTATCACTGATCGTTATTCCTAGCATCGAGATACTTGATTTTGTAGGAATAGTTACTTATGACATCTGAATATTTGATGATGATAGATCGGCTTTTCTCGAGAAGAGACATGCCTGGGTTTTCGTAGCATTAAATTCCACCAAGTTCATGTTACCTCATTCTATTATTTTTACCAAGTCCTCGAAATATTGTCGATAAAATATCTGAATTCAATTTCACAATATTCTTATACGTGAAGATCACTGTCAACATCATTTTTGAACAATTCGACCACTTCCATCCATACAAAATCGAAAGAAATCAAATCAACAACTCTCCTGAACGTTACAAGAATTATGATCTCGTATACACCTAGATAAGCTGTCAGAAAAAATCATCCGATCCAATGTATTCGTAGATTGGAAAAATATGTCAACTGTGTAACCAACAAATGGATCAAAACCTCAGATCATGAATAATTCATCTACTTTATATGCAGCTCTCATGTCGGGCGTCTACATCTTTCTCAAAGTAAATGAACGGTGTTTCGATAAAACGATGTAAGGCTCTTGGGGAAAAGCATTTCTGTACCCAATCAGTGTCAGAAACATGAGATACCTGATCAGAATGGAGTGTGTTAGGAATTGTGGAAATGTCTTATCGAATGAAAATCTTCATCTTCTTCTCCCTTTATAATCGATGAAAGACGAACTCCATTGTTGACAAAACAATTCGATGAAGAATATTGTTACAAAATCTTTTTGTGTTTTGGTATGAGTCAAAGAACTGTTTCTCGAAAACTCTGACAAAATATCATTGAGAAAAGTTTTCGAAGGAAGAATGAATGAATCCATATTGAATGAACATAATGAGGGCAGTAACACAATTTTGAACGGATAAATGAGGGTTGACAACGCCAGGTAACAGTTTGCTGTTTCTCAGTGCCGTTCCAAATAGCGAGTCCATAGCTGACATGGAAATTAACTTTGAAAATTTCATGGCGGTGAATTTGAATTGTTCTCATTCAGATCCATTGCTTTGGTAATGATACGATATTACTATAAATTTCACTATCTATAGTGTAGCCGCTGAAAAGATACCTGAACGGCAGGCACTCTTTGAATGTTCCTCTCCCCAATGTTACAAGTCCGATTTACACCACTCAACAAAAACGTCTCCGCGTCGTCCTCCCATCAACTCTTGGGATGCTTTTTTATAAGTGTTCATTATTACACCTTCTTCCTCTACAGTTAAATGTCTTTTTTTTTATCTTTTTCTTGGAGGTGAAAGAGTGTTTCCATCCATATCATTTAATTAACGTAACACACGTGAATACAAAGCACAAATGAGTACAGTACAGTGTAAACAGCTCTTCATTTATTTCAGTTTAGAAGGCGTGGCTATGCAGGCATTTACTGTTCACGCGTCCTTGAATTCTATCTTTTGAACAGCCCGACTATAGTCACAAAATTACTGGGTGAAAATTTCCCTGTCTGGAAACGTCACTGCAATCATATGTCAACTTCATTATTGAAATTTATTTGTTTACTCATTGTTGTGAATTAGTTTTATATCGATACTCTGTATTACTTTTAAGATCTTATGGTTGTCAAGATAACGAAAAGACATGTCAGATTGAATATAAACAAAAATTTGTTTAGTCGTCTTGTCATTATAGTTTTATAAAAAGGATTTATTTTGTGCCAAATCAATTTGAATCCTTTGAAAACCAACTCATTGGTATAACAAATTGGTCCTTCGAGCAAAGAAAAGAACCGAACGAGAAAATAATGTCCACTGGAGAATTAAGAAGAAGTAGTCGGGTAACCAAGGGGGTCCCACCAGCCAAATTTGGAATCGATGATGTACAGAAGAAATTTACAACAGAAGGTACAGAAAATCAGTCCATAATTAAGTCTTCAACATCAAAAGAGACGAAGAAAACTAAAGCTAGTTCAGCGAGACAAAGGAACATTCAACTAGAATTGGAAGCTCATAGAAAATTAGCTGAAATTGCGAAGAAAGAATTAGAGATTGAAAGGAACCTGATCCAGAAGGAGTTAGAACTACAAAAGTTGGCTGAACTAGATGAGAGTCAGGAAGATGGAGAGAGTTTTCGGTTGGAACATCTATCGCTTCAAGAAGAAATTATTTCTAAGAACACGTGTGAAGAAAGGAGAGTAAATCATAATGATATCCAACAATGGATTGATGAAATAAAAATTCCATCTATAATTTCGTCAAATTATAATTTTAGGTCCAAAGTCAACGGTACTGCTACTATGGGAGATGCGGTCGCTGTAGGTGAATTGACGAATACACATCCAAATAACCAAGAAATGAATCAATTTATTGCTCGTCAAACAGTTAATAGAGATTTGCCTATATTTTCGGGAGATCCTAAGGATTGGTTACATTTCATTTCACAATTCAAAGAAACAACTCAGGTATGTGCATTCACCAATTCTGAAAATGTGGCCAGGTTACAAAAGTGTTTACGTGGTAAAGCAAGAGATTCTGTCCAAGCTCTCCTCAATTTCACATGCGAGGTTGATCAAATCATTAGCATTTTGGAAAAAAGATTTGGTAAGCCTGAATATATTATTCAAGATATGATAGCGACAGTTAAGAAATTTCCAAATTTGAGAGAAGACAGGGTAGAAAACATTTTGGAACTTTCTAATTTAGTTCAAAATTTGACTGTGACTTTGAAAAGTTTGAAAAGTCAATCCCATTTGATGAATCCGCAGCTTCTGTCCGATATAAGCATGAAACTCACACCAAGTTTAAGGTTAGAGTGGGGTAAAGAAGTCACAAATAGAATTAGTTCATCAGAAATCACAATTCTTGATTTTTCTAATTGGCTTTCCAAAATGGCGGATGCTGTTAACGTTGTATCTTTACCTGAATTTCATCATGATAAACAGAAAAAACATTTCTGCGCATCTACTGCCTCAGATAATGGGAGTAAAAAGGAATTGTACTGTCTCTACTGCAAAAAGATGAATCATAAAATTGAATTTTGTATATACTTCAAAAAAGTGACTTGTGAAAAGCGATGGGAATGGGTCAAACAAAACAAAGTATGTTTCAGTTGTCTTAACCCGAAACATCAAATAAACATGTGTAAACGAAAAAGAAAGTGTAATATCAGTGGTTGTGAAAAATATCACCACCATTTGTTACATATGGAATCATCCACGGAAAGAACTACTGTGCCTCAAGAAATTGAAGAACATGTTGAGAACAGTGAAACGGTAAGTCACCATTTCAAAGAATTTCTTGAAAATGAAGTCCTACTCAGAGTGGCACCTGTCATTTTAAGAGGTCCAAAAGGTAATTATGAAACATATGCACTATTTGACGAAGCATCTACTGTTACCCTTTTGAGTGCAGACATTGCTAACATAATTGGTTTGCAGGGTTCTATAGATCCTTTAAAAATCAGGTGGACCAACTCCATGACGAATATAGAAAGCGATTCTATCAGGGTGAGTTTAAATATTCGAGGTAAAACAGAAGAACAAGAGTTCTTTTTGAATAATGTAAGAACTGTAAAAAATCTTGATCTTCCTCTTCAGTCTGTCAATTCAAAAGTCATGTCTAAAAAATGGAAACATTTATCGTCTTTCAATATTGAACCATATAAAAATGCAAAACCAAAAATTTTATTGGGTCAAGATAATATTGATTTAATTATAGCCCGAGAAGTAGTTGAGAATGGAAAAAATGCACCGATTTTATCGAAAACAAAGTTGGGATGGGTTCTTCATGGTAATAATTCTCATGTTAAGAGAAGACAGGACGTTACTTTTCATATATCTAATGTTGATGAAGAATTATATGAACTTGTAAAAAAATCTTTCAGATTCGACGAGTTGGAAGAAAAGCCTTATTTGAGAAATGTTTCACAAGAAGATAAGAGGGCCATGGAGATTTTGGAAAAAACTGCTGTAAGGGTAGAAGAAAATAGATGGGAAATTGGACTATTGTGGAAAAATGATGTAGCAAAAATGCCAGATTCGAAAAACAATGCCATCAGTCGATTGAAATCTATAGAAACGAAGATGAACAAGAATCAAGAATTTGCTGACGAATACAGAAAAAAAGTTGATGAGTATTTATTGAAAGGATATGCCAGAAAAATTGATATCACCAACCTATCACATTCACACAGCACTCCAGTTTGGTATTTACCTCATTTTGCGGTAACTAATCCCAACAAACCTGGTAAGATCAGATTTGTTTTTGATGCTGCGGCAAAAGTTGATAATGTTAGTTTGAATGATTGTCTAATAAAAGGTCCTGATTTACTGAATAATTTGGTTGGTATTTTATTTTAATTTCGTCAACGTAATATAGCTTTCACGGCAGATATATTGGAAATGTTTCATCAAATAAACATAAGAAAAGATGATAGGAACGCACAACGTTTCCTATGGAGACAGAAAGATTCGATAGAAGAATATGAGATGATCGTCATGATATTTGGAGCAGCATCTTCACCTACCTCTGCTACATATATCATGCGAAGAAACGCTCTAGAATTCGAGAAGGAATTTCCGAATGCTTGTGCTGCCATCTGTAATCAGCATTACGTGGACGATTATTTGGATAGCGTTGACAATGAAGATCAAGCGATTCAACTCATACAATCTGTTACTGAAGTTCACAAAAGGGGTGGCTTCACCATACGTAACTGGATGGCAAACTCCAAGGAAGTACTGAAGAAAATTCCTAGTGAATTGAGATCTGGAAAAATGAAAGATTTGGACTTGATGGATGAATTACCTAAGGAAAGAGTTCTGGGACTCTTCTGGAATCCAAACAATGATGAATTGTCCTTCACAATCAATGTCGAAAAATTTGATTGTTTTTTACAAGGTAAAAAGAAAAACACCAAACGTGAAGTTTTGAGGATTTTGATGTCAATTTTCGATCCTCTCGGTTTTTTAATGAACCTTTCTATCAAAGGAAAAATTTTAATGAGGGAAATTTGGAATACAGGGACAGAATGGGATGGAGAGTTGAATGAAAATATAAAGAAAAAATGGTGGAAATGGTTGGAAGAAATGAAGAAAATAAAAAGTCTGAGAATTCCCCGGTGTTATGTTTTTAATTCCCAGGATGCACTGAACATTCAGTTGCATATTTTTACTGATTCGAGTAAAAAAGCTTACGCCTCTGTTGCCTATTTGAGAGTTAGATTCGAAAACGAAATCAAACTGGCATTTATTATGGCGAAATCTAGGGTAACACCTCTCAAGCCAATGTCAATTCCCAGACTGGAACTACAATCGGCAGTTTTGGGTAGTAGACTGTTCAAATTTGTTTCAGAAAATCATTCTATAAAATTTGATTCTGTGCATTTTTGGTCAGATTCAAAAACTGTTTTAGGCTGGATAAAATCTAAAGCATCTCATAAATTCAAACCTTATGTAGCTCATCGAATAGCTGAGATTGAGGAGACGACCAACATTGAGAATTGGAAATGGATTTCAACACGAGAAAATAATGCTGACGATGCTACAAGGGATAATAAAACAGTTTTGTGGGATACGGAAAATAAATGGATTAACGGGCCGGATTTTCTGAAGCAAAGTGAGGATAGTTGGATATCAAGAAATGAAGAATTCGAGTTGGATATTTCAGAAATCAAAAAAGAGTTTGTGGCAGTTTCTTTTTCATCATCAGAATACGACTTTTTGCCTGAAATGACCCGATTTTCTTCTTGGTTGAAATTGGTTAGGACAACAGCTTGGATTTTAAGAATTCTCAAATTCAAAGAGAGAGTTCAAGGTAAAATTCCAGGACATGGAACTTCTGAATTGACAGCATCTGAAATATTCAAGGCAGAAAAAATTTGGATAAAATTTGTACAGAAGATAAGTTTTCCAGAAGACGTTCATAATTTGGAAAGAGGAAAGGTAGTTTCGAAATCAAGTAAACTCTATAAGATATCTCCTTATATGGATGAAGAAGGCATTTTACGAGTTCAAGGAAGATTAGGATCATCTCGAGATTTGGAAGAAAAAACAAAAAATCCTATTATTTTAGATCCAAAAAATGAATTCACCCGTTTACTCATTCATTTTTTCCATGTCAAAACAGGACATCATAGTCAAAACATTGTAACAAATGAATTGAGACAAAAATACTATATTTTAAAACTTAGACAAGCTGTAAGAAGTTGTTGGAATTCATGCCAACTATGCAAAAATGGCCGAGCAAAACCTCCACTCCAGAAATGGCTCCATTACCTCCATATAGACTTGAAAGTTACGTGAGACCTTTTACGTATACGGGTATGGATTTCTTCGGTCCCATGAATGTTTCCATAGGAAGAAGGCGCGAAAAAAGGTATGGAGTACTATTTACTTGTTTGTCTACTAGAGCCATCCACTTGGAATTAGCAAGTTCGTTGAGAACTGACTCAGCCATTATGGCAATCCGAAGATTGGTTGGAAGAAGAGGATGCCCAAAACAGATATATTGTGATAATGCCACCAACTTTCATGGAGCAGAAAAAGAATTGAAAGTAGCCTTGAAAGAAATTGACGAAAATGAGGTGTTGAGGAATGTTTCATCGAATGGTATTGAATTCAGATTTGGTTGTCCAGCTGCACCTCATATGAATGGTAGCTGGGAGAGGCTGGTAAAATCCACAAAAATTGCTCTGAAAGCCATCATGAAAGATCGCAATCCTAAGGAGGAAATTCTATGGACATGTTTGGTTGAGGCGGAAAATATTGTAAACAGTCGTCCCTTAGTGCATGTGCCTTTAGAAGCAAGTGATGACGAAGCTCTGACTCCTAATCATTTCCTGATAGGAACATCTAGTTCAGCTAACCCACCTGGCAACTTCACGGATAAAGACTTATGTTCCAGAAAGGACTGGAAAATCGCTCAATTTTATTCCGACTTATTTTGGAAACGATGGATAAGAGAATATCTTCCAACACTGACACGAAGAACAAAATGGTTTTACAAGGATCCCAGAAACCTCAAGGAAGGGGATATTGTAGTCATTGCCGATGGTGACCTTCCTCGCAACTGTTGGCCAAAGGGTAGAGTAACTGCTGTTTATCCTGGTCGAGATGGTTATGTGAGGTCAGCAGATGTGAAGACTCAATCAGGAGTTTACAGAAGACCTGCAGTTAAATTGTGTATTTTAGATGTTGGTTCGAATTAGTTTTTTATTTCAAGGGTGGAGATTGTTGTGAATTAGTTTTATATCGATACTCTGTATTACTTTTAAGATCTTATGGTTGTCAAGATAACGAAAAGACATGTCAGATTGAATATAAACAAAAATTTGTTTAGTCGTCTTGTCATTATAGTTTTATAAAAAGGATTTATTTTGTGCCAAATCAATTTGAATCCTTCAAAAACCAACTCATTGGTATAACACTCATCATTCAATTCAACGAAATAACCCTGAAAACAAGTGATTTCAGCGAAAGACTAAAAACCAACTGACATTAATTATTTGTTTCGAAACACTGAATGCTTCATATCCTGGAATAAATAACATTGAAATTTGTCTCAGCATTTCGAGTTCAATAAAAATAACGATGACTTGTAAAAATTAATTGAATGGGGTAACATGAACTTGGTGCAAACATGAACAATGCTAGGAAAACCCAGACAAGTCTCCTCTCAAAGAAAGCCGATTTATCATCATCTTGTATTCAGATATCAGGAGTAACTATTCCTACAAAGTTAACTATTTCGATGCTAGGAATTACGATCAGTAATAATTTCTCATTGGAAAATCAAGTGAGATCGATCGCTAAAAGTACTTCTCAGAAGCTTGGATTCCTATTTCGTGCGAAAATATACTTCACTTCTCGTCGGCTTCTGATGATCTACAAGGCTAAGATACGACCTGTCTTGGAATATAGTTCTGATGTATGGAGTTCGGGACCAAAACATTAATTGAAGCTTCTTGATTCTATTCAGAGAAAGGCAATCCGTCTTGTTGGTGATTCTTCGCTCACAGACTCGCTCACTTCATTGGAGCATCTTAGAATGGTCGGAGATATTTTCAAGGTCGGTGCTCTTCTGAATTGTTATCAAACGTTCCACCCTTGGCAATATCTACACGGATGACTCGACGAGTACAGAATTCCCACCCCTTTGTTGTGAACTTGGAGACCTGTCGAATCCCTCTTGCTTAAGGATCTTTTTTCAATAAAACAGCTGAACTTAGGAACTCCTTGCCGGGACAGGCTTTTCCTGAGACTTACAAATTTCAAAAATTCAAACCGAATGTTGATTCTTATCTCCTGTCCCTTGATTCACGCGGTGTTCTTTGAACATTACAGGGCTTTCCTTTCGTGTCAATCTGCAAAAAAAAATCGGCTCTGAAACACTATTATTTCAATTTTTTATCATTCCTTTCTTTGACGGGATAATTCCAATTATTTCAATCGAACTCGGTGATTTTGATTCAGTATTACGTTATCAGTTTCAGATATTTTCCAACCGAATCTCTTAGGGGCTTCAATAAGTACGAAAACTCTTCATGCTTCAGAGAGATTGAAAGTCAAAATTAACTGATTTCCAATATTTTTTTTATATGAATCTTTCATTTCTGATATGAATTATTTTCAAACGGAGGCTCATTGTCGTTTATTATGTTTTCAAATAATCTCTTGAGTTTCGCACGCATTAGGCGCGAGTCCCACTATACGTAACGTCACCGTCACGTCTCCGCACCGTCACCATCACGGTAAATATTCTTACATTGCAAGCAATGAACATAATCACACTATCAGTCACGTCCACCTGAATACGGTGCTATTGTCGGTTCGATGACGGTGCGGAGACGTGACGGTGACGTTACGTATAGTGGGATTCGCGCTTTACCAGGCATGAGTGCCCCGCACCGTAAGCGCCAACAGCTATTTCATGGCAGTGCCTGCGGAAGTCCAAACAACGTTTTCCTTCCGCCTCAGAATCAATAAATCCATTTCTACGATTCGAGGTTTCCCCCATCCTCCTGTTCACAATAATTGTTACCCCAAAACTGAATAATTATACTTCCTACTCTTTCGTTTTCTCCTTCACATTTTCTACTTATAACATACTGTTAATGAAAATCTGAAAATGAATATACAAGTTTCCAAGATAGTTAAACATTCAATGTTTCAAAGGCATACAGGCCATTCGTTCAAAGGGTTTTTGTGCTAGGTTTATGGTGATTTCAAATTGCTTTCCGCAATCGAGATTCAGAGAGGAGAATGTCGTATCTGGAAATACTCCATATTTTCCCTAACGAGGCTTGAAGCGAGGAAAAAGTAATTCCGAGGGTGCCACGATTTATTCAAATGTATTCTGCACATTTTTTTTGCGCCCCGAATGAAGTTAATTGCGCGTAGAATCCTCCGTTAGATAATAATATAGACCTGAAACGTGAACTGGTCGGAATTTCGTATCAATCCAATCTAAAAGGAAAAGAGTTATAGTATGGTATTTCATTCGTTGAAGAAATTACCCCAGCAGCTACAAAATGAAAAAGAATAGTTGTTTTTTTTTTCAGGAAAATAAACAAGAAAAAGTGGCACAGTAGCAAATCATATTGGCTGAACCCCGAGTTCAATTTGATCCAATATAGATACATGGTAAGTGAAAAAATTGATGATGAACTTATATAAATCGATATTGAGAAAACGGTATTTCAATATGAATTTTGCCAATAAATTCCAACTGCATTTTGTAGGGTCAAATATTGATAATATATGGGTTTGAAAACTCATTACCAATATAGTCGCTGCCAATGCATACTGGCTTATCTGAAAATAATCGATTTTCTGAATTTTATATCAAAATGATCCGTATTTTTTTGTGATTTTTGAGCATAATGGCTTATTGATATTTTCAAAAATGACCACCAGGGAGCGCCTAAACCGTTATGCATTTTACCGCCATGTGCCTTGTTTTCTTTGCCATACCGGCTTTACCAGTATTAATCCTACTATCGTTCGGAGAGAATATTGGCTCAGGTATGCATAATGGCTTATCTTCTTCAAAAATATGCAGACTTAAATAAAGATAAGCCTGTATTGCCAGAAATGGAAATTGAACATATTCGAGTTATAACGGCTTATGTACAAAAAAAATCATTTGGAACCTTCAGAGACGTAATTACGTTGTACGTTGTGTTTCCATAGAAGCCCAAAAAGGGTTTTTCATTTTCAATTGCTGTAATATCGGAAACTTTGAAGTCACAGCCACGCTAAACAATAAAAACTAGTTGCAAAAACTTCAAACCGCTCTACTGAAAAGTTGACAAAACACGGATAAGCCAGTATGCATTGGCAGCGACGAATCAGAATTACCATATCTGGTGATAATGAATAATATCAGTTCAACAGCATAGTGATTTCAATATTGTCTGCATATTTTGTATATACCCAATTTTCAACATGGGAACTCCAATAAATATTCGACATTGTTTGAGAGCGTAGATTCAAATATTGAATTATCACATTAGGTGATATATTGGCATAATACTGCAATATAGATATGCGAATTCTGATATTCCTTGAATATTGTTTTCACAGTAAAATGGAAATATTCAAATCGTCATTTTCGAATCACAACCTGAAAGGGGTATCGGGATTTTCACACTTGATCACTTGTGTATTCAAACATAATATATCAATATTGGTAATGCAATATTCATGATGATTTATTCTTGGAAAATTTGGAAAAATTGAAATATCGACATGTGGTGAATTTCAATAGCAAAAAATTACGTCCAGAACGTTTTGCACAGCAAGTTTGATATTCCAAACCGCCATCACATAAGACAGTGATCCTTCAGTGTTTTTTCAAATATATTTTCTTGTTACTAAACTTTCCAGGTTAGTATTCGGTTAGTACATGTGAATGAGTGAAATTCCCAAGTTGACTATGTGGTAAAAAATAGTTATTTGTATGCTAAGGCCGCGAAATACCTCTTTAACGTACCGAAAGAACAGTTATCGCCGAGGCCGCTTGCGGCCGAGGCAAGATAATCTTGAGGTCGTTAAAAAGTTTCGCGGCCATGGCATACACACTATTTTTCGTGCAATCGTTAAAATTATTAAAATAGATAGTTGTAAATAAATATATTATTGCTCTAAAATCAACAGCATTTCAATTCAATTAACAATATCACCGTGTGCTATGGAAATGATATGTTTCAATATATATTTTGACAGTTCTTGTCAAAACGCAAAATGTCTGATACTGATAGCGATATTTCAGTACCTTCCACTCCTCCGGAACTCAAAAGCGTTGTAAATTCGGCGCTTTCCGTTTTAATACCCGAAAAATCTAAACGGCAGTACGAAAAATGTTACGGCGAGTTTAAAGATTGGTGTGACAAACAGAATGTTAAGACGATGTCTGAAAACATTTTATTGGCTTATTTGATGCAGAAATCAAATGTTGTAAAAAGTTCAACTTTATGGAGCATTTATTCCATGCTGAAGTGTATGCTGAACATACGAGACAATATCGACATCAAGCAGTTTTCAAAATTAGTACCATTTCTGAAAAGAAAAGCAGTAGGTTATCGAGCAAAAAAGTCTAAAGTATTAACGCGTGAGCAAATTGATACATTCCTGAAAGAAGCTAATGATGAAAAATACTTATTGTTGAAGGTAAGTGTTAAGAGATGTTATTTACAATTGTTTTATTTATTGTACTGATTTTTGTAGGTAGTTTTGATAATGGGAATATCTGGTGCCTTGCGACGAGATGAGTTAGTAAAAATGGCCATTGAAGATATTCAGGAAGAGAATGCTGTATTAATAGTAACCGTTCCTGATACCAAGACGGATAAGAAGCGTGTTTTCACTGTTACTAATATTGATTTCATAAAAATTTATCGTAAATATGCAGCTCTTCGACCAAAACATATTGTTAATAATCGTCGTATATTCTTGGGATACGTAAACGGAAAGTGCACCGCACAAGTTGTTGGAGTGCATACCATTGCGAAAATGCCTAGTATGATTGCTAAGTATCTCAGATTACCAAATCCTGAAACATACACGGGTCACTGTTTTCGGAGAAGTTCTGCCACGCTGCTTGCCAATACTGGGGCTGATATGTCAATTCTTAAACGTCACGGTGGATGGAAGTCCACAACAGTAGCGGAAGGATATGTAGAAGACTCTATCGAAAATAAGAAGCAAATTTCCAACTCAATTTCTGGCGATATGGTATCTGGTTTGAATGTAGGCAATAACCATTATTCAGAAACACTAGATGTAGTTGCTTCAACTTCTGGAGTAAATATAAGTAATAATACAAACTGTACAATTAATGTAAATATTCATCCTAAATAATATAACTTATGTATTTGTTGGTATTCAATAAAAAATAATCCTTGTCTTTGTAGTATTTTAGAAATGTCAAATTTGGAAGTGACGTTTGGTTTCGCGGCCGTTGCTATGGGTAACGGCCGCGAAATTAAATTTCGCGGACTGTGCTGAGAACGCGAAATACTGACTTCGCGTGCGATTGCACGAAAAATAATATTTCCGAATATAAAAACTGAGTATTATTGAGTGATATCAATCTAATATACGTTTTTTGTCGATATGTCATTAACAATATTGTACCAATATAGTCAAAACGATATATCCTTACATTGTTTCCGAATATTGATCTAATATCGCCGAATAATTACATTTCTTTGTGGCTAATATGATATCTATAATTCAAGGTTAATACTTCCGTAATATTGAACCAATATTGCTCTTATATATTTGTGCTACTTGGGAAGTTTATGATGTTTCCGTCGTTGAACTAACAAAGATAACATTATATTTTGCCAATCATTGAACAGGTCATCTGAAAGAAATTATCAGCAGTAATATTATACTAATAGAGAATTGTTGGATTTTATGTCGATAACTTCATGCACAACCACAGGAGAGATAAAAACATTTGGTGTGGAGATGAAATCTCTTTTATTTATTCGTTGGAGATAGCTCTAGGAATCACTTCAGTCTCTTGTAATTATTGTTCTTTACTCTCGGGTATTTCAGCAACCTTTGCTTCCGTGTGAGTTCATATAGTTTTTCTATTGTTGTGTCCAGCCAGTGATTCCTTCTATTTTGGACCAACACTTCAGTCTTTCTTCTCGACCTCTCATGAAATTTTTCCCAGGCATTATAGATAATATTTTGCCAATAATTATCATGTTTGGCTTCGCTCACATCTTTACGGTTTTAGTTGGGGGAAGATTGTGTATACTGGAAATGTAGTTTTCAAATGATGCGGCCAATATTCCCGGGCTCAAAATAGAGGTATTCACTTCTGATACCATGACACTAGGTCGAGGGAACACCTGATACATAGAGAAGTAAGTCATTTTCAGTATATTCTGATGATAACTAGAAAGGAATTGAATTGAAACCATGAGGAAATATTTTTCACACTACCCAAGCAAATCAGACATCTATACAATATAAAACTATACTTATAATATACCGTGTGTCACAGACTCATGGTACACCCCCGTTTTCTCCTTTGTTTTTCTAGCTATATTTCTGAGATTCGGAATATCGGATAAGCTCACTGAACAGCATTTCTCGACATATCTGAAAGAAAAAAACAACTTCCAATTTTTCCGGAAATGACATCAACTTTCGATTCTTGAATGGGACACCCTGTATATTGTTACATGATCGGCTAGGGATGATCATGAGGAATCCAACGATACCAGGTTTGATGATGTTATCTCCAATGACTACGGAGATATCGCCATTTATATTATCCATAAGCTCAACGAGTAGGAGAGAGAAACTTTACTGGCGGGTCAATCCAATTCTCTCTCCCACTCATTGAGCTTATGGATAATATAAATGGCGATATCTCCGCAGTCATTGGAGATAACATCATCAAACCTGGTATCGTTGGATTCCTCATGATCATCCCTAGCCGATCATGTAACAATATACAGGGTGTCCCATTCAAGAATCGAAAGTTGATGTCATTTCCGGAAAAATTGGAAGTTGTTTTTTTCTTTCAGATATGTCGAGAAATGCTGTTCAGTGAGCTTATTCGATGTTCCAAATCTCAAAAATATAGCTAGAAAAACAAAGGAGAAAACGGGGGTGTACCATGAGTCTGTGACACACGGTATAAAATATTGAACTGCATACAATAAGAAATCCCCAGATACATACTATGGCTCCTCAAGCCACAATAGAACTCGATTATAAAAGAAAGTTTGAACGAAACTTCAACAATAAACGATGAGATCAGAACCTTTGGTCTAGAAGTTGAAAGTTTTTGTAGAGATCAATTACTTCAACACCAAATTGCACTCAACGCGCGTTTCGTTAACATGGTTAGCATCTTCAGGACAAAAAAAAATTTACTTGAAACGCGCGTCAATTGCAAATAATATCAGTTTGGTGTTGATGAATTAACTTTTTGTATGAGCCAGGTATACAAATTGAGCAAGAAAAAGTGATTTCCATGTATCCCAGTGCCCGTCGTGCCATATAGGCAGGGGAGTAGCTGTTTCAGATGAACCCTTCCTTTTTGTGAATGAATCCAACGTCTTTGAATGATATACAAGTTCCTATCAAGAGAGAGTATTTGTAATTTATTTTTTATTCTACTTCTTTCATAGAAATTGTAATTTCTATTTTTTGATTCGGAGAAGAAGAAAGCCAAGAAATGATTCGTCTGTTTATCTTCACAAAAAGTTTAAAATTTCAACAATAAAATTGAAAATGAACCCTTGTACTTCTATGTCAAATTTGCCCACCAGGGGTAAAAGAGTTACTATACTGTGCTATACATCAGTAACAGAGGGTTGAAGATTTAGAAGAAAGATTCGCTTGAAGTGCTTGGAACTCAGGATTGTATAATAAACTCGAATTGATCAGGTGCAATTTTGAAACGGAAAATCGAACCTACTATGGCCATAAAGATGAATTTTTGTATAGCAAGACTAGCAAGGCGAGATTATAGAGAGGGAGTCTCATCGAAGAACTAATCGACAACACATGATTAATTCATCTAAATTTTCACATTATACATCACTCTCTGATGTTTACTTTGCAATCAGTTTCATTTTCAATCAGTCAATTAAACGTTCGAGTACGATTTACTTTCTGTGCAATAACGAGTACAACCAATAATACCGACCTCGGTAGGTACTTCGTTCAAAAATGATATGAAATGTTTTTTACGTTAACCAGCTGACGAACGTCAACCCTCAGAGAAGTCGAAACTTGTGAGAGCAATGGATTAACGAAGGCCTCACCTTTTAACCTGTGAATCCTAGCACGGTGGTTCGGCGGGGAATCAAACCCTGGTCTTTCGCTTCATAGACCGGAGTGTTTACCTCTGCAATACCGTGTCCAAGATCTTGATCGAAATACCTGCTGGTCCGGTAGCACTACGGGTTTTCCGGGTTTCACATCAGTTGAAAAAAGTCAGTATATCACCCCATCGTGCTACAGCACGCATTAGACAGTTTCGAAAAGGAAAATATGAAAAAGTACGATGTGTATTTCTTGAAGTATGGGAGCTATTTCGTATTTACAACTTTGACTTCATTCACACCGTATCGCTTTTTTCGAATCATAAAACAATAAAAACTACACAGACCGATAAAAGCAACACTGTTCAGAGCATTCGTTATTTCCATCATTCATCGATGCTGTTTGGAGATTTACTGGTAGCATCGCCCTAAATTTACAAAGCGGCGTTCATACATCACCGAGCACCGGGCACTGTCTCGTGAAAACATAAAGCCAACATGCCAAAGTTGAAAAATCACTATAGACGCGAACCGTGTGAATGTGAATCCAATAAAAAAATCTGGCATGCGACGTTTGCCGGCCAATGGAATAAAGAACGGAGGAATAAAAAGTGACGACCGAGTAGGAATACTGATCGAGCAGTATGTCGTGCCATGCTGCTGTGCCAATTTCCATGAAAGGGGTTTGGGCAAACCAGAATAAATTTATCTCTGGATAATTTCTTGCTATCGATATAAATATAATTTTTATGCAAGAGTTTTAGCACAGAATATTCCTGCCAATGAGGAGAAATGTTTGCTGCGATTGAATACACCGACAAAAAGGAATCTACAATATAGGATTCATTTCTTTTTTCAATTTCCAAACTGATGTTTTTTTCAGCTGATGTTTTTCTAGAAACGATCTAAAAGCACGGTTTAAATGCGATTGTAGCTACCAAAATATGCAAGTAGCTTCGGAGTTCCAGTGCCTGTAACTATCACAATAATTTCTTCACCCTAGCCAAACATTTCAACAGAACGTGATTATCGGATATCAGTATCGAAGGATATAGTTCGTAAACGAAACAAAATAATTTTGGATCGTTTGTATTATCTACGTTTTTTTTTGTTCAATAGGATGAACAATTATTGGAAATACGTGAATTTTTTCAAATATCTGATACGACTACTTCTAGTCTAACGGTATTTCTGAGATGCCAAGAAACATATTTACGAACTTCCGATGTGACAACTCGACTCTTTCACATATTCGATTTTTTCAAAATATATTGAGGAGGCTATTTTCAGATTCCGATCCAAAACAGCACTCACACTAGAAATAATCCACAAAGCATATATGATGCTATTTTCATTCATTCATTTTATGTTTGAAAATACACAGATTCAAAGTATAGATACACTTCATTATTTCTCAAATTACTAGATGGCTTTAAATATTTTTGATGAGCATATTATGCTTATTCTATCTAGAATACTGAGTTTAGTCTTCACTACTTATCTATAACCAATTGTGTATTATCAAAAAATTTCAGAATTGTACTTACCTTGTAATATCATCGCAACATACTTATCAAAGAATATCTGAAGAAATTACCTGCAACAAAAAAAAAAGATCAAAGAAAAATTGACGCAGTAAATTGTGCATAAACTTCAATAAATTCCCTTTCGAGTCATTTCGAAACTCCATTTTTCATTTCGTCCAAAAATAGTTGTTTATGTTGTTTATGTAGCAATGCTATGAAATAGATATTCATGCCCTGAAGGCGACGACCTTTCAAAGCCGAAGGCTTCTGACCCGACCGACAGTTTGGGAATCACCAGTGGGCATATACATCTCTTTGAGGGATTGCAAACCAGCAGCATTTTCAATCCAACTGGATCCAGCAATATATGGAATCAAGATAGTTAAATGATTGTAATGAAATTTTTTGCTTATTCATTCACTTGATATTTTTACTTGAAACTACTCAGATGAAAACCTCTCCTCAAGGGTAGTATCTATATCAATTCTGGTTCGGTTTCTCGATTATAAATTATCTGAGATCGAAATGAATGACTTGAAATTGCAATTTCAAGGTTTTTATATTATATTGAGGGGGAAATATTGAATACGTCATCGAAGACAATGCCTTCAAGTGAAATATAAATGAGAATTATCGTGTGTTTATATTGGAATAAGGGTGTATTATAGGGGGGTTACATCCCAAGTGCACCAAGTTCATTCGGTTGAAATGTGTGCACATCGATGATTTTCGAAATTTTGCTCAGCAGGTGATTTTCTTCTCGAATTATTGAGCACGAACTCGTTTGTTTAGAAGCAAAATTCTGAAAATTATGGAAATGCACGCATTCTGATTGATTGATCTTGGTGAAGAAGGAATATATGTTGAGAACATTTCCAGAAAAATTTCATCTCAGAAAACTTCGAAATCGAACACAGGAACAATATAGTACCTGAAAAGTGAGCCCAAATCCAGTCAAATTTCTGAATTGTGTCGGTCATTCTCAAACAGAATCTCTGCTGCAAGTAGTTTCTACAGCCAGTTTTATCGGTTTAGGATTGCCGATCAACTCATTTATTATTGACCACCATCTGCGAAACGAATGTTTATCAATGCTTCATCAATGCAAACTTTTAGGCTGAAGAAATGTTCCAGCATACTAAGCAAACTGTTTCACCTGGGCGGCAGACAAGAATCAAACTAAATTCCTTGCCATTTTGAAGATGTTGTCTCGCTGCTTTGAAAAAGGCGTATTCGAAGACAAAAAGAAACTTATTTCGATTCGATACATTTGCGGATCCGCGCCACTGGTATGCTGGATCGAGCATGTGGAAAAAAGCTGCTGGATTGGCTGTTAGCTGAATCCAGCATTACAATCCCTTATCCCTTTATACTCTTGATATAAACACATTTTTATGTACACTAGTTCAATTTGCATCAACAACTTGAATTTTTGAAAGAAATCGAAAATTAGATGACGAGATACTATGGTTGTTATGGAGACCCTTCAAAGAAGACCCTTCAAAAACTGAAAAGTTAACTTGCAGACAAATTTTGTGAACTTCAGGTCCACGTGGGCCATAAAGGGAACTTTATGCGTATAGGGGTTTAAACCACTGTTGGTAAGTAGTTCAATCAATCAATCAATCAATCAAATATGCTTTATTGTCAGAAGAAACAGTTCTTATCGAAAAAGTCATTGTATATAGGTATTTCAAGTTAAAACAGTCAAAACAATAAAATGGTAATGATACAGAGTTAATGATGGTAAAATGTGTATAGATAAAATGTACAAGCTAGTTAAAGTTAATACAAATTCAAACATTCACAACAATAAAATGGCACTGAAACAGACTTAATAATAATAAAATTTGTATAGATAAAATGTACAAGCCGAGTGCTAGCTAGTAATATGAATAAGTAGGTACAGCCACATAATGAAAACATATTAAAATAAATCCTAATAAGGAGACAAGCTTATATCAATGGCAACAAAAGGGTTCACTACTAAAAAATTCCTCCAAATTGTAGAAGGGATGAGTGACTAACAGTTCTTTAACATGTTTTTTGAACACTCCTAATGAATCAATTTCCCTTAAGCTCAGTGGTAAGCAATTATAAATTTTTAGTCCATTATATATGTGAGATTCCTTCACAAGATTGTTTTTTGGTAGAGGTAGAGGTAATCTCAACTTTTGCGATGATCGCGTGTTATGGTAAGAGGGCGCTGTAATATATTTGTCACGATTCTTGTGTATTAAGCAAGTGGTTTCCAAGATAACGATTGAAATTACTGTGAGGATTTTATTCTTTTTGAAAAGGTCTCTGCAAGAATCACGCGTTTTTACTTTACAGAGAGCCCTCAGAGCTCTTTTTTGTACAACTTGCACCATATGTAAGAGTTGCTTGTTGCACACTCCCCAGAAGGCTATGCCATAAACTAGGTGGGTTTCAATGAGAGCAAAATAAGCTGTTTTAGCAGCTGTAAAACCCAATTTATTCGATCGAATTGGTAATTAAACAATAAAACACAATAATGAACCAGTGAAGCATAATCAAATTATTAATTGCGACAATTTTCTATGAAAACAATACCTACATGTTTCGAACATATAGCCTTACCAGTATTGATATGTGATAAAAGAAATAAATTCACAGTTTCATACAAACTATACCTGGTTGAAAGAAGTTCTCTTAGTATGAACTCTCGTTACAAATGCAGATAAAAAACAACATAATAATGTAGAGTATCTTTCAAATATGAATGTCTTACTTCGAAAAATCGATCCATCCGGCCTCAACTCATCAATAACATCCCAAATTATACTTCGGTTGGTCCCATCCGAATAGATCACCTTGTAGTAGTACCTCTATGACTGAAATGCGCAAGTTGAAAGAAAGAATGATTCACGCTGCCCCTATCTCACGATTCCTCACTCGAATATCCGTCAATATACTTCTTGCGCTGAATGTGATAAGTTCTGTAGTGTAAATTGGTTACAAATACGTGAATTGAAGAAAATTTTCCATATGTACTATGGGAAACAAAAAAAACGATGCTCAGTGAAAACAACGTAGAAACTTGGCGAACACTACGGAAACTCGAGGAAAAACTCCGTTCCTACTCGTTTTTTGTCATGTTTTAGAGAAACCAACGAAATGAGTGGACATATAATTGGAAATAGATGAGACTGACAATGATTTCTGATCATTGATCATCGGCAGGGGCAATCTACTTTGTAGATCATTCTACGGCTGACCTTCAATCATCATATGCCATTTTTTTGTTCCTCACACTTCCTGGGTTGTGCATGCCGAGTGTCTCGCGCACGAAAACAATTTATTTTTTGTTGGCGCAGGTTCCAGGCCATCACAATACCTCATATCCACTTCAACTGAATCCGGTTGTCCAGACCTTTTTTCTCGGCATCTGAGTTGAGGTTATCTACTGGAACCTCAGAATTCGTTGGGCAAAGGTTTCTCAGCCCTCAGTACAGCTGTGCCTGATGAGTGATTGATATTTTGAAGCATTCAAGACTACTTTGTCTGACAAAGCCGGTGCTGATGAAGCATTATGCAACGTTCCTCCCTCGATGTCGAACCACTGGAGATTTCTGCTTGCACTAGACCTGAAGGTACAACCTTTCCCTTCAAAACACCTCGAGGGCTCATCGAAGTCATAGGCAATCTCAAAAAAAATCAACAGAGGAGGGACACCTCAAACAGACAAAACAGAGGATGGTGAGAGCGGTTCACGACGTACAACAACAAATGGACGAGGTAACATATTTGAACTTATACGCTGGTCGCATTAAATATTTGACAGCACGTGGCAATCTATAACCAACAACTCCAACATTTTGGAATGGGTTCAGAGATATAAAATCCATTTTTATACTCTACCTTATGAAGAACTGGCACCTGAACCCCGACAATTCCACCCAGCCGGCTAAACCTCTATTGTGAGAGTTTAGCTATATTACTGGAATTTGACTACATTGAACCAGTCGCCAATGTCAAGAGCAATTTTTGGTTCAGCTATTTTCTCAGGTTTGAGTCTTACTGATAGCCATAGTTTTTTTTTTGAATCTGAATCATTTGCATGCATTCATCACAGCCCCTCACTTGGAGCTGTGAAAAATCTGATGTCTGAAAATGGTTTTGTCAGTGGATTCGACAGATGCCGATAAACATAAGAAGTATTTGCGATTCCAATCTAGACACAAAATTTTTGAATTTAAATTTTTTGTGTTTTGACTCATCTTCGCACCTTATATATTTACAAAAGTCTCAGAAACGGTTATACATTTTTTGAGTTCGAATTTTTTTTGTATCTGTAAATATTTAGACGACATTTTTTCAATTAGTATTACCAAGATGGAGTGTTCAGGAAACATCCAACCAATTTGAGGTATCTTGGTAACCATTAGGATTCTATATTGATGGAAAATAAATTCATTTGACACTTGATTTCGGTTTGCCTTGTGATTGAATATAGGTGGCCGTCTTCAAAATTATTTGAGGGGCACCAATGTATAACCTTGAAGACGGGTCGAGGAGATTTTGACGATGTAAATTTCCACCGAGTCACAGTGACTTTTTGTTGGGCAACTAGAAGGTAAAACAAGGCCTGAATTTTCCAGAATATTACATGCAACAACGAGAAAGCCGAAGGTTTCAGTGAAGCAGGCCAAACTTCACATTGATGTTCAAAACTTTCAGACAGTTCTCCTCAAACTGTCCATTATTGTCGCATAGAGACAACAAAACCGTCAACGCACAGATCAACCGGAGGTATAGAATGAAGCACCCAAACCTCAACGGACAGGCTGGTGATATTTGGAAGTGGTGTGAAGAATTAAGCATAATGACATTCAGAAACTTGAGTTTTCTGGTGGACAATATTTATATATATATATATATATATATATATATATATATATATATATATATATATACATATATATATATATACATATATATATATACATAAACATTTTTATCTTCACAGCCAAACCCCATAAGTTATGCAACTGATGCATTACATTAACTTGGTCTGACACAAACATTTGTGTTTTCCCAGTCATCACCACTTCCACATTTTCCCCAGAATATTGAAAATGATTGAAGGGGACAAAGTAACATGTTTTGTGTTTCTGTTATCGCAGTCCCAAACTTGGTTTTCACAAATTGATATCAATTTTGAATTCCATTATATTGGAATTCAACAATATATAATTTTTTCAGTTTCGTTTAAGCACCTACATCCACTGTGGTGCCATCTCACCCTGGGTGAACCGATTTTGTCTGGCATTTTGTCAGCGATTCATACAATTTATTTTCGTCTCATTGGTGGATATTTGTGAAGGAGATGTGGATAAGGTAGATCGTCCATGGGTGCAGACAGGTAAAAATTTTAGTACTAGAAAATTACATACATCAGCTTTAAATCTGATATCTCATGCAGGTAGCTATGACACAATGGAAATGTTTTAGAGGGGTATTTTCAAAATACGATCCACTTTTTTCCCGATATGAAAAAATCTGGGACCCTTACCAAGTGTTGACCAAATTAAAAAAATCGGAAAACCTCATTTTGAAAAATATATCACAAACTTATTGTTATGGTTGCTCTAAAGCTTGCCAAAGCTTACAAATATGATTCAAAATCAGAATGAGTAGCATTTTTATTGTATGATCAGTAAAAAAAAACGTTTACCGGTTGACAAGTGTCGCCCTTCAGAGGTCGAATCTTCCGCAGAAAATGTATGACGAGGCCTTTTGGCGTGTGAGTCCCAGCACGGAGGCTCGATGGGAAGTTGAACCCGAGTCTTCCGCTTGAGAGGCAGACGTGCTTGTCTCTTCACTGCTGAGAACCAAGAGACCAAGAGAGCAACAACCACAAACATGTGGTTTTTTTTTCTCCATTTTCCACGGTGAAACGTGAATTGTGTATGACATCCACGATTTTCAATTAAAAAACCGCACACATTCAATTCGGTTTTTTTCTCATTTTTACTTATGAAAATCCTCATCACCCAGCTTCACCTCAGCTCTTCAGCCGTTTGCTGGAAATGAGTCTGCAATTTGGTGGTGTCGATACTGATCAATTCAATCAAGGCCACAGCACAAGACATGCTGCCACTTCTGCGGCCAACCAAATCGATAAGAGCACGGACACCATACGATCAAATGTAGGCTGGTCCGAAAAATAAAATACTTAAGGTAAATTCTACATAGACCATTAATTACAAATGGTACATTTGTGGATTACCTCCGCAATTTCATTAAACGGGTGGTAAGTTTTCTGGTTATTTGAGTTTTGCAACATCAAATTGTATTAGCATTCAAATACTGTTTGTATCAAACTCTTAGGTTATAGTGGTGATTTATATAAAGAATAAACAGTTCATTTAGACTACTTCATTAGTATGAGATCAGTCTGAATGGAATTTTGATCGCCTTTTAATAATTCTTTAAACATCTACAAGGTGATCTATTCGGATGGGACCAACCGAAGTATAATTAAGGATTAAACGACTTACTTGAAGGAAGTTCAATCCAAATTATACGAGGTTGGTCACATCCGCATAGAGAGACACCCACCCATCTCGAAGAAGAAAAAAAAATCCAATATAAGTATTATTTTTTCTGAAAGAATGTAGGCTTTCACGGCCGGTGTTGTAATATCGCAAGGTTTTCGGGCTTGAGGGCCGTGTATTGGAATTTTTAATTCCGGAGCTTTCGGCTACATCTGCGGCAGCCATCTTCAGCGGCGTAGTCGTAGGTCAACTCTCCTGTGCGAGTCTACTATGACATAGTAGACTCGCACAGGAGAGTTGACCTACGACTACGCCGCTGAAGATGGCTGCCGCAGATGTAGCCGAAAGCTCCGGAATTAAAAATTCCAATACACGGCCCTCAAGCCCGAAAACCTTGCGATATTATTTTTTCTGTCATCCCGACTCAAAAAGGCGATATCATCGCAAGGTATATTGACGGATATTCGAGTGAGGAATCGTGAGATAGGGGCATCGTGAATCATTCTTTCTTTCAACTTGCGCATTTCAGTCATAGAGGTACTACTACAAGGTGATCTATTCGGATGTGACCAACCTCGTATAATTTGGATTGAACTTCCTTCAGGTAAGTCGTTTAATCCTTGATTATTTCTAAAGAATACAATCAACCGAACACCAAACTGAAGAACTTGCACTGGAAGCGCGTTTCATCAGTCATGTTGATTATCAAGAGGATATAATCAATCAATTGTCCCTGTTGAAATGCTTGTATATATCATTTTCCCTAGTTCCTTCAAGAAGAAATCCTCGATTACTCCCGAATGTTGTATTTATATCATAAAGAGTTTGGTCCACCATCTAAACCATAATTCTTCGGTCCTAGTTAGTTAAGTTAACGAATTGATAGATGAGTACATAAAATAGGTTCAACTGTTCCGTAAAACAACATGTTCAACAGAGGCGAATTATTCAGCTCTCTCTCTATGTTCCTTGGTGCGTGTTTTGAAAAAAGGTTTCCGTTCAGTCTATATAAAACGAAGGGAATTATTTACATGAACATTTATATACTCTCAACCTACCGGACGCCAAAATTTTGAGTTCGTTTATTGTACGCACCCAGCTTATTTTCAATTGTTTTATTGTAATAACATCAGCTAATATAAAGAACCATATCACTGAATGCTGCCTGAATGTCTATGTGGATGACTAGAAGAATTGTAAATGACAAATTCTGTATGTCAAGGTTTTCGAAAATTACGAATCTCATTTTCTCTAGTTATCGTCGAGAGATCAACTTCAAAAATTCAAAATCTTCTAAGAAATTGGATTGTCATTCGTGATATTAGTGAATAAGTTCCCAATTTGACATTATGCTAGTATTGCTCCCCGCCTTTGTCCCTCTGTCAATTCTGAAAGCTCTGAAATAGTACCTAATTATGTAACCAGTTGAGGATTTCAGTTTCTTGTGAAGATTGCGACTTCTGCTAGATGATCGTTGCGAGACCCCGCAAAGTATCGTGAATTGCAACATATAATAATATACCTTCTTACTTCATGGAAATACAGATCAACTCGCCCTTGCTGATTCTGACAATTTTATTCCAATCCAGTGACTCGCAGAACTAATAGTAACGGAAGGAGTTGAAAATGTTTTTTTTTTCAAATAAAATGAATCGATATATCCTGGGAGTATTATTTTTGTATACAACTGGATTACTTGTAATCAGTATTTGAAAGAGCAGTATTAAATATGTTATCGTAAGTTTGCCTTTGTGGGTAATAGATCCAGTGTTCCACTGTGAATATTACATTGTAGTGCTGAAAATTACAGTTCTCAAGGGTTTCATGTAGCGCCATCGTTCTAGCATAAGCCTAATTTTATACGCCAAGACTAAAATATGATAAATTCGCTTCGGCAATTGATTGACAGACTAACTTCATGATAGATTAAATATTTTTTCAGAATTTCAAATATTGTTTGCAGCAAGTCAATAAAAGCGTCCAGAACATATTCATACATTCGGCTTACTATTACAGTGAAAACATTCATCAGGAACAAGACAAATAGAGGATACGCAAACACAGAATTCACAATCATTTTGCAAAATGCATGAATAATAATGTGTACATAGGGGGGTCTTCAAATATTTGTAAGCCGAATAGAAACGGTATCCAAGGATATGCTTTTTCACAATGTTGTCGAAGCTGATCATATTAAGACTTTTCAACCCGTGTAGAATGTTGTACATTCTGACATCCTGTGAGTTTATCTGAGATTTGTCAAATCGGTAACGTGTATTGCTGTACGAGATTTGAACTGAGGAAAAACAAAAATAACAAAAAATATCTTCTTTATTATCATGTATTTCCAGAATGGGAACGAATATGGAAACTGAAGGAATGAGCAGTCTCAAAATACTGTTGGCAGTGGTTTCAATAACCAGCATCAGCACCAGAATCAGCATTGATTTTCATAGTTTTTTTTGTAATTCGAATACCTTGTTGGAGAAATATTAGTTTTTTTGTTTGAAGACGAATTTCTCTATACAATCTCTAGCGAAATTCGTGTCGAGATTTTGTGAAAATTATCAAAGGAAACTGGAAACTGTGTAAGTAGGTTTTTAATTTGTTTGCAGATTCTCTTCAAAATTGAATCTATGTCACGATTTTAGAAATTCTTCAGAGAAGTAACGGTCATAAAGTCATGTATACCCAAACTCGAAAAATCATCTATAATATAGGGATGATACCCGTTGCATTTAAAAGCTACACCTTATGATTTCTCACTTGTTCAACAGAAGTTTCAGTATCCGAAACACTTGTACTACTTGTACCAGATCGGAAGGGAGCATCTAATGAGTTTCATATTCGTTTGGAAAACATATCCATGAAATGAGAATTAAAAATTGTTCACAGCCGTTTCACCATACCGTGCTAATATTAATTATAACGCTAATTTGAAAATGACTGTACCTCGTAGAATTAATCACAGTTCAAATTATATTTTCGAATTCAATTACATTAACACAATTAACCACCGACTGTGCGAAGCGCAATTTGAATTTACGGCGTTAATTATTCTCCTAACTTTTTGTTCGTCTGCTAACTTTTCTATTTTCTACATTAAACAGTCGCACCTTTAATAATTCTGTGTGACTCTGAAAAATTCTTCGAATCGGTTAAAATGATAGAGTGGTAAAGTTTTAATAACTGTAATTCAACAGCACAAAGGAAGTCGTAATTAAAAGAGGAATTTTTTTCGTCTGCTTTCTAATTCCTCTCAGTATGAAATTCGTCCACTTGTTAATTCTACCAAATGAAATATTAGAAGAAGAGCCAATCTTAGATGGTTGATTACCAGAAGAATGAATGTTCTCGATTATTAGTTTTTTAAACAACAAACATTTGCTTGAGTAACACGTTCTCTTGAAGTTGGTGGACTAATTCTCATAAGTGTCCCCAGGACCAGCGGATCATGTTCTCATCAGTGAGTATTGATAATATAAGTAAGTGACCATACTTTTACAGCACACACACATACTCTCAAGTTGTTTCGAAAACGATATTGATTAATTACCACCCAAGTGGAAATTCTGCATATTCATACAACAGAATAACAATTTCTATGAATACCCATCTGCTCAAATTCACCAATGAAATCCAATTTTTTGTTGTTGTACTCCCAACTGCGTTTCTCTAGATATACTATGATCACTTTGAAAATGAAATGATAAATATGTATTTTACATTTTTCCATTCAAAGCTGGCCCACGATATAATAGGTGATTGGGGACAAAAAGTAACAGTGAAGAAAATATGTGTAATATAGAAACGGATTTCGAGAATAATTCTCAGACTAGAACCGTAGGGGGTTATTCAATCAATCAAATGCCAGTTATTGACAGTAGTGCAGCCATGTCATACATGCGGCCAGTGGGCCGCAACGCGGGCCCACTGAGCATTTTCCTGCGGCCGAATCAATTTGGAAATAGTCAAATAATGCGGCCCGCGAGCATGAAAAAAACAATATGTAGTAGTGTTAGTTATAAGTACTTGTCTGTTCAATACCAAGATAAGAATTGGCCTGTAAAATACACTCAATAAAAGACAAAATACGTCGAATATCTAAAATGGGAAATTAATGTTTGTGTTTATTTGTAATCTTTGGAGTAGAAAATCAATAAATATAGTTGTCCTGTCAATATTTCCAATAGTTTGCCTTCTTTGAAATGAGGTTTTACGGACCACTTAATCTACGGTGTTCAAGCTTTTGACTCACCAATAACTTTGAGTAATGGGTATCTATATAAAATTCTGAGTTACATTCACAACAACAGAGGCAAATTGGAAACAGAAATTCACAGTTATTACACTCGAAATAGTTCCATTCTATATGGAGCTAAATGCAAATTATCTCATTAGACCTCTCCCCTTCATGAGGGTTGCAACCTATAATAAGTTACCAGTGGAAATCAATCGAGAGTTTCATAGTATACAAAAAAAGTGTGAATTTCCTATTCTTGCTATCGAACTTTCATGTGCTTGGTATTCTAATTGAGCAAGATAAAGTGATTTATATATAACTCACTGACCGTCGCGTCGTGCCATATAGACAAGGAAGTAGCTGTTTTGATGGACTATTTCTTCCTTTGTGAATCAATCGAAGGTCTATGAATGAAAAACACTTACCTACCTGTAAAACAGATAGTGTTTTTTTGCAGGAAATGTTATTTCTATTTTTGATTCGGGCATGAAGAAAGCCAATGAATAATTTTTCATTATTAATTTCATCAGTAGGTGTAGTGGTGTAGAAACAAAACGTCTGCTTGTCATTTTTATTTTTGTCAGATAAATGAATAATCCAACGATAACACGTGAAACAATAATTATGCTCTGAGATTATAGATAATTGAAATTCTTTGAAACTGACCTTATCATCTTCAAATAAAATATATCAAGAAAATAGTGACGAATGAAACCAACCGTTCTACAGACCAACGGCTAGATCATCCTACTAACTGTCATCTCATTGCTATGTCGCATTGTTTTTTTTTGTATCACTCTTCATAATCTTTGCTCAGCGGCTAAAACTCAAACATGATCTGGAGAGGACTGTAATTACCTAAACTGCCCGTGTGTTACTTGAGAATGAGATATAAGTAATTTGACATATTGGTACAGCAGAACAATTCCTACAACCGGGGGATGCCCTCTGAAATGGTTCTGGTAGAACCAAATATAACAGAAGGACCAAGCTCATTCCCACCTCTATTGAATACATTCAGGTCAACCCCTTTCCTGGAATGTTTTCTACCTACGGTCCTGGTATTCGAACAGGACTTCTCGCTAGTGAAAGAGCATCGAATGAAAAGAAAAATATTACCCCCGACTATTAGTTTCTATCAACATACTTCTGGATGAAAATATAACGCCTACGCCAGATGAATATTATTATGATTCCAAAAATACATATTTTCAATGCATTGAATACTATCTGGGGTTTATGAGTTGGGATTTACTGTTACTCAACGAATCGCTTGAAGCAATGCTGAACTCTATCACCTTCATAAACCAATTGACAGATTTTCAATTAGAAAATTCCTCAGATGATTCGAAGCAGTCTTCAAACATCTTATTCACCAAAAGAAAGAAGGCCATAAGGTGCACCAGAATTAATCAAGATTTTCCAATTTCCGTTCACAATTTTGAAAAAGTCGGAGATTGATTTTGTCGTTTTCAATAAGTTAATATCTGTTTTCAGGGAAAAATTGGTATATTTGCCCAGATACGCAGCTGCAATATACAAAAAATGCAAAATTGGGTGACTGTTTTATCAGTTACCTATCGTATTTTCATGAATTTGGAGATTCCATCAACAAATTTATGAAAAAGCGCATACTTTCTCCTGGCGACTTTTCGGATACTGGTCTGCCTTTCTCTAGATGCCTGTTTTGAAAATTTTGGATGAAATTCCAATTCTTGGTGCGTAGTGTCGACATGTGAAACTGACATGACTTTTATAGCATGACTTCTATATCAAAAGCCATACCAAGTGAATTGACGGCAATTTCTCATCCTGGATACAAAGCTATATAACAGATAAGACGTGTGAATGGATCAAAGTCTTCTGGAATCTTCGTACCTCCTGAGTACCCCAGGGGTCCCACCTCGGACCATTGCTATTCAGTGTGTTCCTGGATGGTGTTCAGCTCTTTTCCACCGATATATACTTTTCAAAATTTGCAGATGATTTGAGTAATGACTGTTTTCAGCTCCAAAGCGGATTGAATAAATTTTCAATCTGGTAAGACGTCAATGCTATGATGTCGCTCTATAATTTTTACCCGTTAGCGCACTCCTCTAACATACTCCTACTTCGTTAATCATGCATTAATAAAGAACTTGGTAGTGCTTCCGGACAACATCTTTTCATTTCAACTCCACATATCATCCGTCATTGAAATGTGAGACTTCCTAAAGAAGGGCACCCCAGGCTTCAACGATATTTTGTGCTCAAAAATCCTGTACTGTTCTTTGGTAAGATCTCGTCTCGAGTGTGGAATACATCATGTCATATCCATAAATCAGTAAATAGGAAGAAAATTCTTGAAATTGGTAGCTTTTAACTCTGAATACAAGGATAACATATACAACTACCAACAATTGCACTCGCTCATAAATATCCAACCACTCCGTGATTACCAATAAGATTGAATCTTTCAGTATTAAAGTTGAAACTTTTGTAGATATCAATTACCCTAACACCAAACTGATATTATTTGCGGTCGACGCGTGTTTTGCTAACAAGGTCGGCATCTTCAGGAGAAGAAAACTGATACCACCTCTATCAAGTACTGATGAGGATTTGAAGATATTCTTCAATATTATTCCGATAATCTAACTCTTTTGTATCACGGTCCATACGAACAGCAAACAGTAATGATCTCAACTTCATTTCCAAATCTGAAATTAATAAGGATCTGAAATCTAGATTCAATTTGTAGTTCTTGCTAATGGTTATCTATCACTGTAATCCGTATTAAACGTAGATTTTATTAATCAATTTATTTCAATTCATGTATCCTTATTCAAGAACTGACGTTCCTCATATTGTGTGTCTCTTTCTTTCTTTTTTGACTCCTTTCTTCATAAGTTATATTGTATGTTAATTGTTTTTTAACAATGTAATGTAGTCTACGAAATTGGCCTATTAATCCAGTCAATGACCATTTTCGCGTGTATTTATCCCATACAGCACCGATTTCCATAAAAATTTGGATCTAGCTTCAACTTACCATCTATTTCGAAGTCTACCCTTTGCCGGGGTTGTTTTTTTCCTAGGGGTGGATGCCACCCCTTCTTGGGGGTGAAAAATTATTCATTGGAAATAAGTGCGGAAATCTATGAATTGACTGATTCTAAGCAACTTTTGTTCTATGTAGTTTTTTTTTGAAAGGCAGACTTATTCGCGAGGAAAATTTTAGGTTTTTAGGCAAAAAACACGTTTTCAGATTCTTTATCGCAAATAACATGCATTTAAACGAAAAACCTGTAGGGAGCAATATCATAGGATATAAAAAACAGAGAAAATCGTGTACTCATGATGTATGCAGACCCAATACAAACGGAATTTTTGCTTGTTGGAAGTTGATTGGTATTTTCGAACGCCAAAATGGAAAGTTTTCATTACAATGACCAAAAACAAATGCACGTTTGCAGAAAATTCATTTTTTTGTATTGAAGTTCCTAGCTTCAGAACTAACCGAGGTATGAAGAAAATAATGTCGATTCCTATTTTTCGTTGGGAAAAATTGTGAAAATCTCACCCAGAGCAATTAGAGTATTTCTCATGATTTGACCAATTTATAAATTTTGTTTCTATCTTTTCTATCCCAGCCCCTGTTTTGTTTATCAACAATATGTGAAACTAATGTATTTAGAGTGATTGTGCTAGGGATATTGAAAAAGAAAGTGGTCGAAACGGAATTTGGGTGTGATATTCTGGGTTTAGTTTCTTCAATTGAGAACTTTCCATTCGAAACGTTTGGAATTGATTGCATGAAGAATTCGAAAGAATTATATATCTCTTGTGATTTTACTGAAAGTGAAAAGAGCAAGAGAAAGATTATTTCTCATAATTTGACCGGACCATAATTTATGTTTCCAACATTTTTCATTCCAATCCTTATTTTCCTGATCAAACCTCAACAATATGTGGAATTAATTTAATGCATTTCGAGTGATTCGAGTTGGAGTTTGTGAATAAGAAAATTTTAGGAACTCCAACATTATTCGAAATTCGATGTTTTCAAAGTAGTTTTGCAGAACTTATTGAATATGGAAGTGAAAGTAACAGAAGTAGGAGGTATCTCTCTTATTATTTATATAGGTTTTCAGGTATTCCTTGTGATTGTGTTGAAGTTATCGGCAAGCAGAGTAACGCTTACGATCTTCATAATCCGACCAATCAGCGTTATTTTTTTTTATTGTTTTCTTTTCCAAGCTACAGTTTTTCTGTAATTTTTTTTCCGAAATTCCCCCATCAAAACCTTGAAAGGTATATATTATATATATATATTCTGAAGTATACATTTTCCATGCAATTCATGTGAATGTGCAGGGGTTATTAAATGGTGTAGCGAACAGGATTATACATTACACATATTCAAATATGTATCTCCCAACTATTTTTTTTCATAATCTGTCAATATATAGATTCCTAATCTATGAATGGGAAAAGTATTGATTTATTCACTGAAAATGCGATTTTTTGTTCAGCTAAACCGTTTATTTCGTATTCCGAGCATGGTTTCGCATTTTTTCTGTACCACTTCTGAATCTATCAAAAAGTTACAAAAACTTTAAAAAAATTTATATACGTGATTCCGAAATACTGTAGCTCTTGATATAGATAAAAAAAATATATCAAATTTCGTGGTATTGGAGTTTTGACCCAGCCGCATTCCTTGTAACCCGTTCGAGAGGCTCAATTGTCATACTCATGGTGAAAAAAGTTCTTTTGTTATATGTAAATGCCCTTCATAATCATCAGGAAAGAGGTGAAATGCAAAAAAAATTGTCATGTGTGATTGTCCCGCATTGAAGAAAATATTTATGTTTATATGGTAGGGATACGAAACCGCATTCCTTGTAAACCGTAGAAAAAGCTCAATTGTCAAACTCATAGTGAAAAGCAAAAAAAAATACTTGTCATATGTGATTGTCCTGCATTGAAGGTAAGATTTATGTTCATATTTTAGGGATACGGATGGAGCACAATGGCCCTAATGGGGTCTACGTATGTAGGCTTCGCCTACCCTCCAATATTCCCGATCCAGATATGGTACATTTATTTAGGTTCATTCATTCAGTTTTTCAAGTTATCGATTTCATGAACAGGTGATGATGGGAATACTCAAAACAGTTCATATTGAAAATACATCAGTTTATAATTTACTCCTAAAGTGGCTCGGATTTCACTCTATAAAATGTAGGTCCCGGGTATCTCTTGCTCGCACAAGCCCTTGAATGTGCTTCTGAGTGGTTTTCTAGAAACCTGGGTATTCATTGAAAGAAAGATTGAGAATTTTTTTCTATGATCAGAAGAAAAAGTGATGCTATGAGTGACGGGTCGTCCGTCACATCCCAATGGGCACACGTACGTTAATTCAACGTTCTTTCAACGTTGTATCGTTGAAAAATACGTTACCAGTTGAATGGTCAAAGTTGTCACTTTGGTTATAACTTCTTACGTGTCAATAACATTGAAATCAACGTATTAATCTAATAGTTATTATTGAAACCTGGTGAGAATACGTTGTTTGTTCGTGTGATTTGAATGATTCAATATGATATTGAACGTTATTTTAACATTGTATTGAAACCATTCAGTAACCAGTAATCGGTACAACACGTTGATTAGACGTTTCATGATAACAATATCTATATCTTTCCATTTAACGTTGAAGTAACATATAATTCATACTCTCTGTTGATTTATTCGATAACATACACGTTTGTGTAAAACATGGTATCAACGTTCACATCAAACGTATTTTTCAAACGACTTATCAATCTTCTTCGACTCATTTGGTTGATAGTTATAATTAAATATACATTTCCAATCAATAATGAACCTACGTTTTATTCTTGTTATTGAATGACTTGAATAATATGCACTATTCTTCAAAGTGATTTTCACATTATCAAGCAACGTTATTTCAACATTGTATCAGATACTTTCAACAACCTCTAGTTGACAGGCCTAATTGATTATACGTCATACATGAATGATGTTATCATGTTCACATTAAATGTTTATATCACATGCTCCCTGTTGATGAATACGTAAGAGAAATACATTAAGGTTGAACATTATATCAACTTTCACTTTGAATGTATAATTCAACGCACATATCAACTAATTATTAACTAATTGTTGATGAGGATAAATAAAGATGCGTATTTGATCCGCTTTCAAACAACCATTCGATCCTGTTATCCCATTGTGTTGATATATTCGTTATTTATGTATTTCATTTGTTACTAGGGAACGACATCGAAACAAGTTATTGGATACATTCGAAAACCAGTGCTTGATAAAACACGTTGATCAAACGTTTCATTAAAACAATATCATTAACTTCCAAATTCAACATTTAAATTACAAATAATCTATACTCTCTATAAGCCCGAGCTCGTAGCGGTTATCGCGAACGGCAACAGGTCATGTTGACGGTTGAGTTATACCCACTTAGTTTGTGAAATAATAGTGTTGTACAATCATTTTTGAGTCGGTGAGTAATATTTTAGTATTCCAAGCACCTATAATAATTCAAATATTCTGAAATTTCAGTTCAGTCACCATTACTTCGTACCTACTATGTCTATTTTCCAGGAGATTCTCCACCATTTTGATTTTGTCAGATCGTCTGAGGTAATGAGAGACAGAGGGCTTGACCAGAAGAATGCTCCGATACACATTTCTGCCAATGTGGCCGAACTTTTCAATCGGAAAAAAAGAGATAAGATTCCTTTCGATTGATCCAAAACGAAGTTGTTGCTGTATCCTGGAAGGAAAATTGATACTGAAGGGTTATATTTCATCTTACATTCATTTTGATTTGAATATGTCACTATAAAGTTTGCATTGTGATATAATGTTAGTCAACGTTATGAAACAATGTTATCGTATGATTGATATATTATTGTAAGACCATGTTCTTTAAAAATATAGTTTATGGTGCAAATA
Organism: Zygogramma bicolorata; assembly: GCA_032362365.1. NCBI lineage: Eukaryota > Metazoa > Arthropoda > Insecta > Coleoptera > Chrysomelidae > Zygogramma > Zygogramma bicolorata. The sequence continues at coordinate 181,471 of JAVJAQ010005742.1, forward strand.
AACATTATTCAAATGTAATTGATTGGATAAATAAACTTGTGAGGTAATATAATATACATTTAAGTTGTGAATCAAAATTAGTATTTGGGTCAAGATATATTATTATATAACGTTGATGGACAACGTTTATCAAAGTTATAGATGATGGTGGAAATGAACATTATTTATTACATATATAAATTTGTATTATAATATAATATACCAACACCTTGTAAATAAACGTTCAGATCGCGCCTGAGGTGAAATATAATAATACGTTGAAACACAACATTTCTCAATAATATCTCGGTGCAAGAAAACGTTAGTTCCCGCGACATTTTTACTGTTTTTTAATGGTTAGTTATGTATCATCTTTTCAACGTGCGTGTGCCCATTGGGTTATGTGAGTCATACAAAACACATTTGCTTGTGATATTGTCTGTTTTATATTATTATATTGGAGCAATGTTCTGGTCCTGGCGATATGAGGAAAAAACGAAAATTCGAAACTTACATTCATGTAGAGATGTTTGTGACCCAAGTTTTCGTTTCAAGTTTACTGGAAACGTGTGATTCTGATAAAGTGAATGTAATGAGAGAACTGAGTTGTAACGATTTCACGGCTCAACGACTAAGTTGGAGACATGTTTTCGTAACTATCGTTCCTTACAAAACACGCTTCCACCCCAATCACCTCTTCACATAATATAATAGCGATCTCATTCAAATACATTATATTATGTTCATATTGATTTTTCCCACATGATGGAAATCGTCAGTAAAACTCCCCTTTCAGTATTACGACAACCCTTTTGAGTTCACTTGAACTGTTATACATGTGCAGTTCCACTTTAATTCTCCAGTAAACACTTGACAGTCGCACTATAGCCGTACAAATATTATATTCCTGAGCCCATACAGTATCTCGCCTTCTTATTGCTTCCCGCCCCTAGGCAAACTCTCTCAATATAATATCAATTAATACTAACAATAGAGTCTTACCAGAATGAAGGAGGCTGTTTGATCTAATGACAATGAGAAATAGCAATTCAGAGTGTGCCTTAGTCGTGGGGATCAATATCAAAATCCAAGAGAAACACAAAGCCCACCAACTTTCGTATCTTAATTGAACGAGTTCCACTATTAATTTGTCAGCAGACACTGGAGAAAAATACAGCTTATGTTGCATGCCGTCTTTATTGTCGTATAGAAGGCCTTAATAGAAAACCTTTTAGGAATCAGGTCGCGACATTGACGTACATATAAGCATTCGTTGACAATGGATTGAGGCACGTCTAAATGTTTTGGCAAATATCACACTCGGTAAAACGAATGTGTTATAAAAGAAGTGTCGTGGCTCTGATTCGATATTGATAAATAAACCTTTGGTCGGGGAATTGGAAACAAGTCCCTGATTGATCACAAAATTGTCAGATGTAGTCAGTGAAACGATTCTGCCCAATAGGGCAAGTAAATTCAGTGTTGTTGGGTTTTTATTTTGTAAGTATAGTTTTTATTTTGTAAGTATAGTTTTTATAATGAATGATTGTCGTTTTGAGTGAATGTGTAAATCAATAAAGTTTGTATTTGTGTTTTTACCAACTGATTCCATCCTGGTTATCACAAAGACCATCTGAGCTACTTTAACCCCAAGGAAGGACCAAAACTCCTACTTTACTTCCCGACATGGTGGAGGCGCCTCGCTTCGATTTCGAAGATTCATTCTTCATAATGAATCTTAATGAAGTACCCTCGTGAAATTTTGTTATATGAAGTCTTTTACTAAAATTTTGTGATAACCGCATGAACATTTGTTCTGAGTGTGTGTGAAATGTTCGATTCTAATTTCTCATTTTGCTCAATTTCAGTATGATTTTTGTGGTTTCTGGTAGTTTTCCGAATTTCAGCAGTTAACGATTAGCTGACAATTTTAGTTTGATATAAGTTTCTGGAGCAATACACTGATTGATGATGATTTTACGTCTTGAATGATTGATTTGATTGGCGTGAATGGGTTGGTATGATTTGTCTGATTTTTTAATATTATTGAAATTTTTGACTAGGCCTTTTTTTAATGGAAATATATGTGTTGGTATTATCGAACTTCAAGTTTTTTATTCGATGAAATAAAAACGAAGTAAAAATATTTGTTGAGATATTCCTTTTGCATTCAATGAGTATATCAAATAATTATAGTATGTTCAATGAGTAACGTAAATGATGTTGATTGATAGCTATAACGATTTGTTTGTTGTTCAATATTTTATCTGAATGAATGTAATTTGACGAATAATTAGATGTGTGAAAGGAAGGAAGGAAGGAAGGAAGGAAGTGATGAAAGGAAGTAATCGATCATTGAATTTGCAGGGCAATCATGAAATTATATTGGGTAGAAAAATAGTTGAGAGATGCATAATAATGTAGGGTTTTTCCTATGGTGTCAGTATATAAAAGGTTCAGATTCGTCAAATAATGAATTTTTCAGTAATTTTAATCTGTTACTTCATCACTGAGTTATTTGAAACACGATTCTTTGGGAATATCGTTTTTGAAAATACTTATTGATTTCTGAGCAAAAAAAAAGTTTAAAAAGTTGAAATGTACTTCATTTATCTCGTCATAAAACTCGTTATCGAACTAATTCATTTCCATTTTTGATTCAAAATAACAATCTCGGAGCAGAAAATGAATAACCGCAAATTGTTTTTCTCTTAGCGCGTAATGCGAAGGTTTTCGCTGTCTTGTTGACAAAACATAAACATTCAGGTCATTGTTCCGAATCGATATACTCACATATTTTATATTGGGTAGCAGTAATCATTCACCCAACGAGTTCATCGAAATATTTTCAAGGTCTAGTTTATGACACCACCTCGTCAATATTAATTATGCTGAAGTAGGCATAACGGAGTTCAAGTCACTGTTTTGAAAATATGAGTACCTATGTAATTATTTACGTTGATTGTTTTGTTACTCGAGTTGTAATTGAAAATGAAGAAATAGATAGTTATTCATTCAATAAAGATAAATTCTGAATTTTTACTGCCATTAATTTTTCTTGCCATGTAAAATGACGCCTCATATTCAAGAAGATGCTACCACCCGAGAACAGAGGCCAGCTTGTTGTTCAAATCCATGGACCATCGGATATGAATTCACAGAATCCGTGATGCTGTGTTGAAGGAACAAAGATAGGACGAATGATCAGCGGGCTCCATCCAATCTGGCTATTTGTGAACTTCAGTCAACGAGTCGCTCAAAGAAGTATGCTCCCAATGTTCAATCCAGCGCTATATTGGTCATTCGCAAACCAGACCGCAGGATGCTGGGGAGGAACACCAGAGCAATAATTGGTTTAGTTACAAGCCATCCAAGAATCCAAAGCAATACGCTGAACCAACCATGGGCATTGAATTGTCTTGTCATATTGTCCAGAGTTTGAAGCGGAAAGAGATCTGAAGTCATGTCAGTTCATTCCGGTAATATAACACAAGCTACCTATTGAGGAAACGGGCTGCAGAAGTCAAAAGCAGAAGGCAAGGGAGCGCTGCATAAAGATTAGCCAATTTCGTCAGTTGTCCAGTATCTTATTCCCATAAGAGTCTTCTCTAAATAGTATACAGGAAGCCAGAACAGTTATGGAGATTTGAAGTTGTCCACTCCATTTAGTAATCAAGATGAAGTCGAAAAGGTCCATAGAAGAATGCAGTCGCCATCAGACAAGGTGAATTATTTCCACAACCAGGGTGGCCAGAAGAGAGGATGAGGAAATGAAAAATGAGCAGTATTTTGCTTAGGTAGAAAATAGGGCATTTTGGGAGAGATTTTAGGAGTGTATCTAGATTTCTAGCCATTTGCTGTTTGTTGATATTTGTAAAACTATCTATTCTTCATAGTTCGAATGATGGATTCCATCTTTAATGATGGGGGCCATCATTCAGAACCGGGGGGCATATGTCGTATAGAAGGCCTTAATAGAAAACCTTTTAGGAATCAGGTCGCGACATTGACGTACATATAAGCATTCGTTGACAATGGATTGAGGCACGTCTAAATGTTTTGGCAAATATCACACTCGGTAAAACGAATGTGTTTTAAAAGAAGTGTCGTGGCTCTGATTCGATATTGATAAATAAACCTTTGGTCGGGGAATTGGAAACAAGTCCCTGATTGATCACAAAATTGTCAGATGTAGTCAGTGAAACGATTCTGCCCAATAGGGCAAGTAAATTCTGTGAAAATATCATTTCTGTTTTTCATTCTAGTTCACTCAGTACATTCATCATAAGTATAGAGCGGTTGTCATGAAAATATTATTATTAAGTGACATAATTATTTGTTTATCTGTATGTTCGTTCTTCAAATAAAACCAAAAGTTAAAGTCGTTTTGTAATTTGTCCATCTCTGAGAGTTGAAAGTCATCAGGTTATGGGCCCAGTGATGGTCAGTGCATAACGGAAGTTTGAAGATCTGAACGGAAAAACTCAAAATTGGAATTTTATTTTGAAGTTTGAAATAAACAAAAATGGCCACTGGAAACCAACTAAACATCAGACCATTTGATGGAAACGGTTTTTCCAACTGGGAATTCAGGATTAAACTGGTGCTGGAACAATTTGAAGTAATTGATGTGCTGGAGCAGGATTATCCATCCAATATAGCTGAATTGGAAAAATTCAAAAAGAATGATGCCAAAGCAAGAAATATTATTGTGCAGGATCTAGCAGATAATATACTGGAAATGGTGAAAGGCAAAATAACAGCTAAGGAGATAATGACTACTTTGAAGAATACTTATTTGAAAGTAGGAATAGCAACGCAAGTACAATTGCAAAGGAAGCTGAGAGCTCTAAAACATTCAGAAGGAAGTTCACTGAATACATTTCTTACGGAATTCGAACAAACTATCTATGAGCTTAAAGCAGCAGGAGGAAAAATGGAACAAAATGAAATTGTTTCTCAATTGCTATCGTCAATGCCAGAGTCATTTCAAACTGTTACAACGGCAATTGATGTGATGTTTTGCCAAGATGAAACAAAAATCACTTTGGAGTTTGTGAAAAATAAACTTTTAATGGAAGAAGCACGGCAAAATAAAGCGGAAGTTAGCAAAGATGTAGCTTTCTCCACTGTTCATGGATCTCGAAAAAGTAATCCTAAATATTTCGACAAAAGAAATGGAAATGATGATAGGAAACGTAACACTGGAACATATTTCCCATTCAAGTGTTATAATTGTGGGAAAATTGGCCACAAGAGAGCACAATGTAGAATTAAAAAGGTCACCGAGAAATCAAACATAGCTGAAACTGAAGAGGAAATATCTTTTATTACTACCCAAGAAGAATTTGAAACTAATTCAAAAGCTAGTTACCACGAAATCGAGTTCATCATTGACAGTGGTGCAACAAATCATCTCATCAAGAGTGATATGGGATTGACTCTTATGAATCCGGAAAATGTATATCATAGAATCCATGTAGCAAAATCAGGACAGACAATACTAGCTGAAAAACAAGGAAATCTTAACTTGTGGACAGAAGATGGTCAGCACGTTGTCATGAAAAATGTTTGGATTTGTGATGGACTTATATGTAACTTACTGTCTGTGCGAAAACTTGAAGAAGTTGGATGTGAAGTTGTATTCAAACAAAATGAAGTAATTATAAAAAAGAAAGATAAAGTCATTCTGAAAGGATATCTGAAAGGAAATTTATACAAAGTTGTATTGAAAACTGGAAAGCATGAATCTGCTAGTGTAGTGATAGATGAGCTTTTGCATAGAAGGATGGGTCATTTATCAAAGTATTCATCTGGTGGAGTCTATGAAGTTTGCTTGAAGGGAAAACAAACACGATTACCTTTTCGTGCTATACCTGAAGAAGAAAAACCAAAAAGAATTTTGGAAGTTGTATCATCTGACGTTTGTGGCCCCCTGAATCCTGTCACTCATGATAATAAAAAATACTTTCTCACGTTTATCGACCATTTTTCGCATTTTTGTGTTGTGTACCTTATCAATAAAAAGAGTGAGGTAAAAGACAAATTCGAAGACTATGTAAAATTTGTCGAAGCGAAATTTGAAAGAAAAATTGAGAAACTGAGATGTGACAATGGGGGTGAGTACTCCTCTAATGCTTTCAAAGAGTTATGTAAAGAACTTGGAATCAAATGTCAGTATACCATTCCCAGAAATCCAGAGCAGAATGGGGTAGCTGAACGGTTTAATCGCACCTTGATGGAAACAGCAAGATGTTTGATATTTGATTCAAAACTTGACAAGTCATTTTGGGGCGAAGCTGTCAGAGTAGCTGCTTATCTGATAAATAGAACAGAAACGTCTACTTTGTCGAAAGGTATAACACCAGCTGAAGTGTGGAATGGCAGAAAACCAAATCTCGACAAAATCAAACTGTTCGGTTGTCCAGCCTACAATCTAATTCCTAAGGAGGACAGAAATTCGAAACTTGATCCAAAAAGTAAGAAAATGATCATGATAGGCTATACTGAAAATGGTTACCGGCTGTGGGATCCAACAGAAAGAAAAATCGTGAATGGAAGAAATATTATTTTTGATGAAGTTGTAACGAAAAATACAATATCAATAGAATCCAAGGAAGACAAGGAAACAAAGATATGCCAAGAAAAGGCAGAGCAGACTACCGATGAAAATGAAGAAGAGGATAATGAGGAAATATTACCAGAAAGGATTGATTCATCAAGAGGAGTAGAAAGAGAAACGGAATTAAGAAGAAGTCAAAGGCAAAGAAGGGCTCCGGTATATCTTCAGGACTATGATCTTGAAAGAGATTACGATTGTCTAGTAGCAGCTTTGTCAGCTGTTGTTCCTGAGAGCTATGAAGAAACAGTAGCAGATGAGGGATGGAAAGAGGCAGTCCAAGAGGAGTTGAGTTCACTTGAAGAGAGCAACACATGGGAGTTGTTGAAGAAGCCAGAAAATGAGAAAATCATCGATTCAAAGTGGGTGTTTCGTGAAAAGGAGGTTAACGGAGTGTCGGTAAAAAGAGCGCGCTTAGTTGCCCGTGGTTTTCAACAAAATCCAATGCTAAGTGAAAATATATATGCTCCTGTAGCACGTATGATCACATTAAGGCTATTATTAGCATTGTATATTGAATTTGATCTATGTGTGAAACAGTTAGATGTAAAATTTGCTTTCCTTTATGGATCACTGGAAACTCCGGTATTTATGTACCAACCTAAAGGCTTAAAAGGGTACAATCCAAATTTAGTTTGTAAATTAAAAAAATCTTTATATGGTCTTAAAGAAGCACCTAAGTGTTGGAATGATTTATTACATAAAATGTTATTGGGTTTGGGTTTCCAGAGATCTCAAAAGAACCCCTGTCTATACTACATGAATGGTGTGTTTTTGCTTGTGTATGTAGATGATCTCATTATGTTTGGTAAAAATTTGAAATATCTTTCATTTGTGAAAGATGAATTGTCGAAACATTTCAAAATGAAAGAACTTACAAACAAAAAATTATTTTTTTTGGGTTTGGAAATCGAAAAATTTGAAAATGAACTTTATATCACCCAAAAAGATCTAATTAAAAAAGTTTTACATAAATTTGGTATGTCCGATTGCAAAATATCAAATTTACCCATGGAGCCAAAATTAGTACTTGTTAATGAAAATAATGATACATGTAATGAAAAGTTGCCATATCGGGAGTTGATAGGGTCATTGATGTATATTATGTTGGGATCAAGACCTGATTTGAGCTTTTCCATTACATATTTCAGTCAGTTTCAAAATTGTTATACCAGAGAACATTGGGGGTATTTGAAAAATATTTTACGATATTTGAATTCAACGAAAAATGTTGGATTGAAATTTACAAGATCACAGACATCCAAATATAAAATAATTTCTTTTGCAGATTCAGATTTTGCTAGTAATCCAATTGATAGACGAAGTATGTCTGGTTTTGTGATAAAAATCAACAATAATTTGATTCATTGGAAAACTAAAAAACAAGATATTGTAGCTCTTTCAAGTGCAGAGTCCGAGTACGTTGCACTTTCACTGTGTATTTCAGAGAGTTTGTTTTTGTCACAAATTCTCAAAGAAATTTTGAACATCGATTTATACCCCATAAATATATACGAAGATAATCAGTCTTGCATAAAAATGTCTTCTACTTTAGAAACAAGACGTACCAAACATATTGATGTCAAACATCATTTCATAAGAGACTGCATTAGTCAGGGTAAAATAACAGTTAACTATATTGCAACTGATGAACAAGAAGCTGATATTTTTACAAAGCAATTGGGGCTAACTAAATTCAAATATTTCAAACAGAAGCTGAATGTATGTGAAATTGATACTGAAAAGCAGAATTGCAAGGGGGTGTGAAAATATCATTTCTGTTTTTCATTCTAGTTCACTCAGTACATTCATCATGATAAGTATAGAGCGGTTGTCATGAAAATATTATTATTAAGTGACATAATTATTTGTTTATCTGTATGTTCGTTCTTCAAATAAAACCAAAAGTTAAAGTCGTTTTGTAATTTGTCCATCTCTGAGAGTTGAAAGTCATCAAATTCAGTGTTGTTGGGTTTTTATTTTGTAAGTATAGTTTTTATTTTGTAAGTATAGTTTTTATAATGAATGATTGTCGTTTTGAGTGAATGTGTAAATCAATAAAGTTTGTATTTGTGTTTTTACCAACTGATTCCATCCTGGTTATCACAAAGACCATCTGAGCTACTTTAACCCCAAGGAAGGACCAAAACTCCTACTTTACTTCCCGACAATATTATAATATATAGTGTATCAATGAAACCGGTCAACTTATTCATTTGATATTTTGTTCACGGACATATATGTAAGAGATTCTCGATGAATATATTGTATTTCGTCTGTTGAAGATTCAGTTGAATCTGGTGCTATGTCGAGTTATTTTTCTGATATTTATGATCAAATTAGTATTCGTACAAAGGCAATCGGAATGTTGTCTAATTTTGTCCCCTTTTTTAAAAAAATATTCACTAGAGAAGTATAACAGTGCAATCAAATTCGAAATAACTTGAAAATAAGCAAGAAAATTTTTCAAATTCATAAAGCAAATAGAATGGTGTGATGTCACATGTTCTTATCGCCGTTCCAACCCTTTCAGTGATATTGGGATAACAGCATATAAATACATGTATAATAAATAGTATCTCGCTATAATTTGTTTGCGATTTTGTGTGAGTAGTTTTTCAATAAAAAATAAAAAACGTGAATGTGACATCACGTTTCTCAAAATTGGATTTGATAAGTTAGTGAGACATTTCATCACAAAACCCAGGAATAAGAAAGAGATACACTAACAACTTTAGGAGACCTCTTACAGCAAAGCACAAAACCCCCAATAGAAATCAGAATTTCAATGTACGAAATGAATCTCTCTACAAATCCAATATCACAGAGCTGTTTCAACCTACCATCTCTCTCTTCGTATTTTTTAATATATCTGGGTTGAACTTGTCATTTGGACTATACTCTACCAGGAATTTTACTAGTAAACAAAAAATATTAATTATAGATTCATACATAATTTTCACACCAAGGAACAAAGGAAAACCATCGAAAGTGTTGAAGTTAACAAGATGTTCATTATTTGAACTCCTAACCAAAGTAATTGGCAACATTGGAACATGGTGTAAATGGGACATTTAATCATAAAGAGCAGTTACCCTAGCACTAAACTGATTTCTCGCCCTCAATTTTCTCCTCCAAAAAATATTGGCATTATTAACGAAACTCGTGTCGAGTGCAGGTCATAATATGATGTTACGGTATTCGTTTCTATTAGAATTTTTCCAAAATAGAGTATTAACATTGAGTAAAATTACGATCCTGCAATGTGGTTGTTTTGATGTACAGCATTCAAACACATTTTCAAAGAATATAATATTTATATTAAAAAAAATTAAAAAAATAAATTTAAAATTTGGGCAATTGATCTCTGTTAGAATTTTATTGACCTTTGATGACTTTGAATAATTTATATGTGCTTTCATAAGGAGATGTTACTCATTACTTGAACTGCCATCAAATGTGAAGAATGCCTCGCGAAGACTACCGCAACACGATTTTTTATTCATATCCAAATCTGAATACGATTGAATAGACTAGGGAGCAATTAAGCCGCATAGAAACCTTTTATTCCAGAAAGTCACTCATTCCGACGCAATTCCAACAAATAATTATTGTGTTTTGAAAATAATGGGATCTTCCCTTCAAACATTTACATGCAATTAAATTTAATTGTCAAGTGCAACTTTGTTGAAACTTTGGAGCCGCGGACAAAGGACCTAATTAAAACAGAAGCGATGGAGAATTAATATGGCATGATCTACGGGGATTACGATCGGCAAACATGAGAAGCGCAAAAGCCAGAATAAAAAAAGGATTGGTAGTTAGTGGAAAGCTACGTTGGGTCTCTTCAGTCACGTTTGGGTACATGTGAGGGAAATCGCTTGGGAGACTAATGTGATTATCATCGAAACTTGGATCCGAATAATTGGTTTTGTCCTCTACAGTATTTTCGCACAACAAGTAAGTCATTTGAGATGTTTCCTCAACTCACCTGAAATTCAATGCGAAATTGATTCGGAGCTAGGGAATTGGCGGTATGGTTCTGTATCCGGCTCATGATCGAGATGTTACCGGCTTGATCCCCCAATGGGGTAGAGATTTGTCTAATTGGTTAAGGCTTTCGCGGCCGAGGTTATTAGTATAACTACTATTCTTCGGGCTTGAAGGCCGTCGTTCTTTGGAATTTCTTCCTGACGTTTCGCTAGCGCGAGTGGCCAGCTTCTTCAGAGGTTCACTCATTTCCAATGACTAAACGTCTCGATTTCTCCAGGCGTATTTATATTGATGCAGGTAGTCTGGAGTGTTGATTACTTCTGTCGGGTTTGGGGAATATTCATCATTATTAGTTGCCGCACTACCTGCCGTGATTTCATTAGTTATTCTTGATTTCCTCAGAAAGGGATTCCAAATTCTATTTAGACTCAACGCTTCTTCCTCACGAATTCTTGTTCTGATTGAACGATGTGGTGCTAGACTAACCCACAGAGAATACCGAAAACCCACGCACACGGATAGGTACCTGCACGCACTATCGAACCACCATCCCAGTCAAAAGAGAGGAGTCATATCTACCCTAACCTGTGGTAGAAGTCCATTGTATGTCAAAGTGGAGTGTAAGATTTACGATGCAGAAAAACTCTAAGTCGTCTCCACAATTTAATATTCAAAAGATGTCAGGAAGGTGATTTAAATTTCACCATGTGATTTTTTCATCTCCATGTAAGTAATTTTATACTTCATAGTATCAACTAATATTATATTGCCCTTCCTTTATTGTAGAATTGAATGTTAATTCAGCTGATGATGAACCTATGTAGGTTCGAAACATGTACTGAATCACCTTCCTGACATCTTTCGAATATTAAATTGTGGAGACGACTTAGAGTTTTTCTGCGTTGTAATATCTACCCTAAGTGAACCTGCTCGAAGAATTTGTGAACCAGAACATCTGGAGCAGGAACTGGAACATCTTCAAGTGACCTTGAGGTCAAATGGATACAGTGTATCTGATATCAACAGGGCCATGAAACTGAGGAGTCCCACGGTTCATAACAGGGAGGACTCTCAGGTAGTTGCGAATGCATATCTGCCATATATCCCGAGGGTCACTCACAGAATTGGGAAACTCTTGGGGAAATATAACATGAAAACGGTTTTCAAGCCGACCAAGAAGATCCAACAAATCCTCAGGTCGGCTAAAGACAAAAGAGACCCACTGTCAGCGGCAGGGGTTTATCGCATACCGTGCACCTGTGGGAAGGTTTACATCGGTACCACGAAAAGATCCATGGGAACAAGGCTCAAAGAGCATCAAAGGAACTGCAGGCTGGGGCAAATCGACAAATCGGCGGTGGCATAATACGTACTGAGTGAGGGTGACCACAGGATTCTGTTCGAAAATGCAAAACTGATTGCCTTCAACCAGGGTTACCATAGCCGACTGGTACGGGAGGCAATAGAGATCCAAAAACATGCGGACAATCTTAACAGAAAGGAAGAAGCGTTGAGTCTGAATAGAATTTGTAATCCCATTCTGAGGAAATCAAGAATAACTAATGAAATCACGGCAGGTAGTGCGGCAACTAATAATGATGATTATTTCCCGAACCCGACAGAAGTAATTAACACTCCAGACTACCTGCATCAATATAAATACGCCTTGAGAAATCGAAACGTTTAGTCATCGGAAATGAGTGAACCTCTGAAGAAGCTTGCCACTCGCGCTAGCGAAACGTCAGGAAGAAATTCCAAAGAACGACGGCCTTCAAGCCCGAAAAAAAGTAGTTATACTGAGAGATATGTCTCTTAAGAATTCAACATTGTGTTTCTCCTGTATGTACAAGACTTGTAATTTCGTGAAACAGGTTCCAGGACTTCGTGTTTTGAAACGAAGTATCCATAGCGAGCATTACTGTGCAAGCCTGAAGAAAAGTAGTTATACTAAGAGATTTGTCTCTTAAGAATTTAACATTGTGTTTCTCCTGTATGTACAAGACTTGTAATTTCGTGAAACAGGTTCCAGGACTTCGTGTTTTGAAACGAAGTATCCATAGCGAGCATTACTGTGCAAGCCCAAAGAAGAGTAGTTATACTAAGAGATTTGTCTCTTAAGAATTTAACATTGTGTTTCTCCTGTATGAACAAGACTTGTAATTTCGTGAAACAGGTTCCAGGAGTTCGTGTTTTGAAACGAAGTATCCATAGCGAGCATTACTGTGCATTCACTCATTAGCGGCCAGAAGTGATTTGCCAACGAATTTCGTTCATATAGGTAGGGTTCAAAAAATATTAAGGAAAATTCAAAATCTCCATTCTAACCTCCCTGATTAAATCTGAAGTGAGGAAAGAAAGAGCAGCCTCCATGAAACTTTGGGCTAAGAGTTGCATTTTCTGGAGCCATTCTCATCATTGATATTCAGAATATGACTCTAATTAACTACATAAATGCATATCAACTCCGCGCAATACATATCATCTTGCCCCAAACTACCACAATATATGCTTTCTCACCTTTAAGTCTGTATTTTCTCAATTTTTCATGTGATGGTGATGGTGTGATAATAATTCCATTCTGCCAGGGGGGGAGTTGGTGCTATGGTATGTCTGAGGTATGGCGTTCGCAGTCATTAACAAAACTACTTACTGAAAGACTCCGAAAGAAGTCGATGGAGTTTGGTAATCTCATAATCATTTTGTAAGAACTCGAAAGTTCACAAATAAATAATAATAGTTACCGTTCCTGAATTCGCCAGCATTCACAAACAAAAGGTATACTTTCCAAAAAGAGTACACGTGGCCTGACCTTGTCGATCGACCTAGTGGCATTAGTATGACTTCCTAGTTTCACTGATTTCTGCAAGATCTCTCGCCAGCGTCGAACCTACGGAATTTTCACCCTCGGTTAGGTCGAGAAGTGGACTTGAGATTACCCTATTGCGAAGTTGGAAACGATTCGAAGTAGGGGACCGGGAATGAGGGTTACTTCAAAGAATTTCAATGTAGTTATTGAATGAAGGTAAGCCGGAGAGATATTCCAGCTAATATGACCGAAAGAAAAAGGAATTTTCCTGAGAAACTCTTTCGAGAAAGCCCGACGCGATGTCGAAAATGGTTAAATTATATGGCTTCAAGAATGTCTCATAAACTGGCAGTAACGTGTCAAATCTGGAAACGGCTATAAGGTCATAGGTATTGAAGAGGTTCTAAGGGAGAAACTGAGTAGGTATATCCTTTCTGTACTGACACCAAGTGTTATATCATTCCAGAAATGACTTGTTTCATATGACAGCCATGGTATGTACACGTCAGTGGTGTTCTAAGCACCTTTCAAATTGCAATGAGCGGAATGATGTTTCAAATAAAGTAAGAAGTAATCTGGAGTGCGCCAGTCAACCATGCGAGCCACAAAAACTCTTTTTTATTCGGATTGCACATGCTTATTTCCCACTTAAAATATTAGGAATGGAAATTAATGAATGTGTTAATCAAACTTAGAAATAATCACTTTCATTGCCTCGGTAGAAGAAGGAATTACTTTTGGTGCAGGTAGAATTTGTGTTTTTGCATATATTTTGTTTCATTCATTGACATTCTTGAAATGGAAACTTGTTGGCCATTAACATTCCATTCAGGCTAGTAGAAAAAATTGAAAACCAATTTTTTTCTCAGAATATCAAAATAGTAGTTTGTACAACGATAGCGGATTAGGTGGCCATATCGCACGAGGACGAAGTTTGGACACGATGCGATGGCGAATATCCATTCGGGTTGTAAAGTTGATTTTTTCTTCGAAAAGGTAGATATTTCTCTCTTGAGTTTCATATTGATAATCGATTATAGGTATGGAGTATTTATGAAAAAATCTCAAACGAAAGCAACTTCATTCAATTCAATATTGAACGATACAAATTGAATAAGTGATGTCAAAATAAAAAAAGGATAAAAAAAGTCGAACCCGCCTCAATAAAGTAGTTCGTGTCAGAGGGCTAGCGCTTAAACCACCATGTCACATTTACTGTAAAATTTTAATTGCTTATTGGTAGGTGTGCAGAGTACATGTGAGTCCTTCAATTCCACAAAAAACATAATTCGTAACAATTCGAACTTGACTCAATAAAACAGAGAATATTTCAAATATAAGTACGATTATTCATACTTAAATGAAACAACTTGCATTTCGTGTTTGTAGGTAAACAGATCATAATTGTGACGTTTCTACGACGTTGTCCTTGGTAACCAGGTATTTCGTTCTCTGTGATTGGTCAAATTCATATCCTAACTGTGTGGATATGATATGATATCCATTCAGTTGACTGGAATCGCTAATCCGTCTAGTGAACTATAAAGAAATCAGCATATTCACGGGTGGGAGTAGGAAAAAAATATAACCTTTGAGACTTTCAGTAACTATTACAATTGACGTCTTCCTCACATACCTTCATAATAGTCATCTATTATGAAGCGCATATTGCCTTGAATTTATACTCGTCCCTACAAAACATAATGAAGTAGTTCGTTTCGCCATTGTGAAATCATCGGATTAGAGCAGTTCTAAATAATGTTCACCAAAAACCATAAAGACAGACACATAAGATTGATAACTTGAGAGTGGGAAGACGTGTGACCTCAGAAGAACCAATCGCAGCGCTGGCTTTAGGCTCCAGCAGCTCCAAAGGTAATTTTGTTTCTCGAAAGACGGCGAGCTCCCTGGAACGATGCGTGGCGAGCTGAACGACTCCAATATGTTTGTTACTATGCGTTTCTTATGGCATTGTTTCTTCACCGTCATACGACGATGTGCCTGGCGAATGACGCGGCGATTAGCTCTGCTCCACTATGTTTGTACCCTTAGTGAGTCAGGTAGGTTGGTAGGTAGTAGCATTATTCGCCGATTCTTTGATATTAGAAGGTCTACCATTGATTTCGTTGGAAGAAGAATAACTACAAATATCTATTTTTGAGTCAATAAGTAAATATTCTGAATACTTTCCCACAAAACTTCCAGTTGTGATCAATATTCATTTAGCGTAAGTATGAATACCCCGGATACTTCAGCAATAAGATCCAACAAAAGGACTCTGTCAGCCTTGAATTTGGGTATATTATTTATTATTGAGGACTCGAATAAAAAATTAGGTTTGCAATAGTGCATACCTTTGTTCTTAATAACAAACAATATGTTCGAATTCCGAGGTAGCAGAGCCCTTAATGAAAATATTGCTGGAATTTATTGCTAGTATCCGAGGTAATTTGAATTCAAATTTTCATGGGGAAAATTATTGTAACAGATTACCGGCGTTGCCAACCTTACATTAATGGGATATTAACGTATAAATGAACGAAGTTAAATTCAATAGTGAGAATTTTTGGATAAACTATGTGTTGGTACTTCAAATTAGAAGAGTCATTTCAAACACTGAAAATTGCCGGTGAGCATTTTTGCTACTGTCGAATTTTTCGAATTTCGGGACAATAACCGTGGGAACCAAGCAATATCCTGCTAAGTCTACTTTTTTCACAAAAAAGTGAAAATAACGGAGTCATATTCAGGCGGTTAGAGAAAAATGAAATCAGTCGAAATAATTCGTGATTTCAGTTCACAAAGTTAAAAGTTACAGACGATCACTAGAAAGGTGTTCAAAGTTCCCTCAAAGAATCCTTCTAGTTTGGTGAAATAGTACTATTTCACAACCAGATTAGCTCTCTTCGTAACCCTGAGAGTACATGGAAATAATAAAAGTATTCCGGAATTTTGGTTGGTTCCAGGAGCAGGGCAGCATTATTGTGTTACAAAACAAAACAGTTTGTGAAATATGCCCATGGTTTTTCGACACAACCCCTTTGCAGCATCGAATATGAAAGACGAAATGGAGCCCGTACGCTTCATAGGTTTCTATGGAAACAGATTAATACGGATAATTTTTGCCGCAAGGTATATAATGTACATGGGATTTACTCTTTCCTTTAACGATCGCTGAAGTTTAGGTCGGGTTAAATCGGAATTTTCTCTAGGTTCAAATGAGAAGAAAATGAGATTTTGTATTCAGGTTAATTTTTCACTATGAGGCATTGAAAATAATGGTAATAATAACAATTATAGGTCGTAACCTTCCAGAGCAATAACTGATAATTGACTTATCAGTGGGAATGCTTTGGAAATGAAGGATATTATTCAAATATTTACGTTTCCAATCCAGAAAAAGTCTATAAATGATGATGATGATGATAAATCATTTTCAATGTACCTGGTAAATATACAATCTATAAAAAACAACAATAGTTGGAAATTATTTTCATTGTGGGAAAGATGAAATTCAGTAAAATTCATTTTTTGCTTCTTCTCTTCGAATTAAACATCAGAAAATCAATAAACTCTCTCTGTTGATATGTTTCGATCAAACTTCTATGATACACATCAACAGATACTGTTTTCTAATTATCCTGTTATTTCTTTCACAGAAATTTTGTAATATTATTACGAATTTAAAGAATAAAAATTCAAAAAACCAGTAGGCAAAAAACTCTCGTGAAAATACAAGATTGAATCGAAATCCCTGGGTAAAAACTTGGTATCAACAAGTATATACAGAATAATATGGCTTTTTTGAAGGATGGATATTACGAAATTTGCAGAGACCCATATGCATAAAGATTGGCACTATAATTACTATATGCATTAATATTGGACACTATTTTCACACTCGAACGCCATTTTTTATTACCAGAGCTTCTCTTTCAACTTCTCCAAATAGTGATTTTTTATACATCATCTGGTCTCAATGGGATATTGCCTCAAAATTCTGAATCTTTTCCATTTCCTAATACAAAATAGCGGTGATAGAATTCTGTAGAGGTTGAATCCGAATAATTTCGAAACAAATAAAAATTTTTAGAAATATTAGGAAAAACTCAGTGAAAGTTTACGGGGGGCATATTTCAACGCCTGTACTGAATTTCGAAAGATAATAATAAAGATATTATATTCACCTCATATACACAGATGGTACATGACCCAAAGTTTTTTAGAAGTGTTGCCAAGATGGCAACATTTCATTCATCTTTCAATTAACTTCACTACTGAGATGAAGTGGAAAATTCTATGAATATAATATGCGTGATTTCCAGTAAAATATATAATGAAGATCATTTTGTAATCGTCCGTAAATCATCCAATACGGACACAGTTATACCTAATTCATCAACATATTCAGGACTTTCGATGTTCTACTTGATAAAGAAATCACCAGTCTCAGCTAGGACTTCACCCTTCAGAAAAAATATCACGAAAATCGAAGTAATCGACGGATTTATCTCAATGCTTATTTCTTTCGCAAGGGGTCCAAGTAGTTTCATTTGCTCGTATGTACGGTCAGACAGACGGACGAACAGAGAACCCCAGGTATTTTGTGCGGAACCCGCAACTATAATGTCGATTACGAGAGTTTAAATGATATCAGAGATTGTAATGAGTTTTTTACAGTACATAAATAACCGATTATGATTTTAGCGAGGCTCTGAAGAGGTTGAAACCTAAGAAGTCAGCAGGTACAGACGGGATTCCGCCTTTATACTGAAAGGCTGTGGGGATTGGTTGAGAATTCCTTTCTTCACTATTCAATCTAATCATCAAGGATAGTCTTATCCAGAGATATGGAAAACAGCTATAATGACGCCAATATTCAAATCGGGGGACAAGATGGATGTTCAAAATTATAGAGGTTTTCTTATGTCTCCCCAGCGAAATTGTTTGAGCATGTAATTTTCAGGAAACTTAGTGATTGCATTAACAAATATATGTATCGCAACAGCATGGATTCAGAGGAAGAAAGTCGATCAATACAAATTTACTGGAATTTGTAATGAGGCTTCCAAAGTTCTTGATAACAAAATGCAATTAGACTTTTTTACCGACTTCCATAGGCTTTGACCAGGTCCATCATGATTTTTTTAGAAAAGCTGTACAAATATGGGATTTCAACAAACTTCACAGAATTTTGAAAAGCTTCTTCAAGATCGCTCTCTGTTATAAGGTTTATGGTAAACTTTCAGAAAAATATGCGTTAATCAGGCGTACCTCAGCTTCCATTTGGGACCACTCCTTTCTTTTTTCATAATGATTTCAATCTCTTTGAAATACTCGTTCTTCTCTTTGCTGATGATTAAGCTCTTTAAGCCGTCATACAGTGAGGGACTGTGTACATTTACAAAAAGATATAAATAACATCTTGGACTGGAGTTCAAGAAACAAATTATTTTTCAATCTGAAAAAATGCTGTGTGATTCTTAACTCGCAAAAAAGAACCAATTTTCTTCAGGTTGAAATGGATGATGTGGTTTAGAAAGAAAGACAGAAATAAAAGACCTGGGGTTGAGATTATGGTCATTCTCGTTTGCGGCTCACATAAGAGACTTGTGAAATCTGCTATCGAACTTCAGGCTTTGTATTAGACAAACATCCTCTTTTCCAATTTCATGTATAAAGTTGCTTTTTTCTTTGGTTGACCAAAGTGGAGTTTGTAGCCTTGTCTGGTTTGGTGGTTCAAACCCATTTGAAAGAACTAGAAAAAATCCAAAACAAGTTCTTGAGGTTCTTTTTTTCAATAAATATCACATTTGACCAAACAATAACATAACAAGATCTGCAGATCTACGACTTGAATTAAATTTGTCAGCGTCGAAATTTCTTCGATGATTTTTACACGAACTCTTGAATAACAATTTGATTCACCGAAATTCTCTTTTCCCTTCATTACCCCCTCTCGCCCCGTTTTCCCTCATGTTCAATATAACAAACATAATGAAAGCACCATTGATGTCTATACTCAAATTATGTTCAATATAACAAACATAATGAAAGCACCATTGATGTCTATACTCAAATTAGCCAACACCTTGACCAGTCTTATTGATTTGGATTGGACTCTTTCTCCCTCGTTTTCGTAGAAGAATTCTGAACATTGTTGAACATTGCAACTTAGGGCGTTTTGGGCCATATCCCCTTGTTTTTCTTTTATGGACAATGTCAGGAACTGAATGAGAGAGTTCTTCATCTTGGTTTTTTCCTTTTGCATTCACTTTTCCTCCCCCCCTTTCAGTTCTGGTAAATAGTTAGGTAAATAGTTAAGTAGTAGTTTAAGTTTTCGAATTGATCAATTACAAATTATTTATCCATGTAATCAGGCTCTAATAGCTTGTGTGGGTAATAAATAAATAAATAAATACCCTGAATTTTGTACTCGCTCACTTCGCTGCAATACTGATATCACAGAGGAATTAGAAACTCATTTCCCCCTTAGATATTTCTTTGGTCATTAGCCATTGCTCTTCCGACATATCGTTATTTATCCGTCATTTGACTCAAATGCTGATATCTCCCTAGAACTTCTCAGGATTCACTCGAAATAAACCTAGCCAGTTTCCCGCAGCTTGCAAATTGACAATAATTAACTCCATCCCAAATGTTCGCAAAGGCACTCCGAAGCAAATCCACTCTACATATTCGATATCAATACTGAAAAGGACATTAAACCATCAACCCCTTGATCCAGAATGCTAAATGTAAGGGTGTAATATATTTAATTCGAAGCCTGTCATAATTCGGCATAGGCGAGAATAAACCCTGTTGTTGTGAACATGAATCTGATCATCCGAAAGATATATCAACATTCCATAAATAAATCATCAAATCGAGTTCTGTCGGGTCGATCATATATGTGGGGTTGCCTCCCTCTCAGGATTTTCTATGGCTCGCTCTCAACTGCAATTTAGTTTCCTGGACGTGTCTCAATTCATTTCCGGCTACTTCATCGATTGTCGATTTTTCTTCGGCGTTCGAACAGTGGCGTCATGCAGTGTTTCATTTGAGGAAATGGCTTGGAGCAACTGTTACTTCTTTCTGGAACGAGCAGTTCGTATAAATTTTGATTGTGCATTCATAATGGGTTTCAATATGACTCCTTATTAGATTCTTTATAGCCCCCTCGAATTTATAATCCAGTAACTGAAGATACGAAACTAGGGAAAGCTGTGAACAAGTCTGCGTTCTTCACTTGTGGCTCAATTTGTAGGTCGTCACAGATGTTTTCAAAGGACCCAAAACTTAACACGATTGCGTTCATGGCAATGGCCGAAAATGCCCCCCCAAACCCAGAAAAATGGGTTTCCCGCCAATATCTGGCTCAATATACGAATTAGAGAATTTTCGTTCGTACAAAAATTAAAGATCGTCTCATTATCTACAAAAATGATCCCAATCATTTTTTCCGAAAACTCAACAGTTTTCGAGATAAAGGGACCCAAAACTCTCCTCATTTCAGCTGCCGCTTTCTCTATAGGAATTCTGTTGTCTATGCATTCGCTTGGAGGCGGGCGGACGAATTGTTTCATAACTCAGGCAAAAACTGACATTTTTCAATGATTCAAAGTTCAAGATAATGAGGAAACCCGTAGCTATCATTCCATGTATTTCGAAGTTCTTTCTTATTTGGCAAAAAGATTTAATAAGCTGTGAGAGTTTTTTTTCCGCACCATTTCGACACTGTTTCATTAATTTGTTTACATTTTTTTCAAAAATAGTCTTTTATCGGAAATTTTTCTTTATAATGGGTCCTTGGGGGGTCTTGAATGATCTCTGATTTTTTTTGTTCTTTCTTCGCGTTCTGATAAATGATCCATTTGTTTATTTACATTTTTCATGCGATTTCGGAGTTATGTAGAATCTGCGGAACAACCGCGAATTAAAAAATTATTAGCCATTTTACCGACTTGCCATGTACATCGTTTCGAAGCCAAGATGCTCTAGTTTCCGAATACACATATATTTTTTATGGCTGATAATTTTTTAATTCGCGGTTGTTTCGCAGATTCTACGTAACTCCGAAATCGTATGAAAAATGTAAATAAACAAATGGATCATTTATTAGAACGCGGGGAAAGTACAAAAAAAATTCAGAGATCATTCAAGACCCCCCAAGGACCCATTATAAAGAAAAATTTCCGATAAAAGACTATTTTGGAAAAAAATGTAAACAAATTAAATGGTGCGGAAAAAAACTTTCAGAGCTTATTAAATCTTTTTGCCAAATAAGAAAGAACATCGAAATACATGGATTGATAGCTACGGGTTTCCTCATCATCTTGAACTTTGAATAATTGAAAAATGTCAGTTTTTGCCTGAATGCATAGACAACAGAATTCCTATAGAGAAAGCGGCAGCTGAAATGAGGAGAGTTTTGGGTCCCTTTATCTCGAAAACAACTGTTGAGTTTTCGGAAAAAATGATTGGGATCATTTTTGTAGATAATGAGACGATCTTCAATTTTTTGATGAACGAAAATTCTCTAATTCGTATATTGAGCTAGATATTGGCGGGAAATTCAATTTTCTGGGTTTGGGGGGCCATTTTCGGCCATTGCCATGAACGCAATCGTTTAAACTTCTGGGTCCTTTGAAAACATCTGTGACGACCTACAAATTGAGCCACAAGTGAAGAACTCAGACTTATTCACAGGTTTGTCCCTTCATGTACTGGACTATTTGATGATAGTGTGAGAGAGAAATTTCCTCAATAAAACGATGAGATCGAAACATTTCTGATTGAACAGATAGTATACAGTTTACTAAGTTTCCCATGAGGCCAACTGTATAATATTTGTTCAATATGGATTTTCATCAATTATCAGCAACTTCCATTCAAGATCTGATTGATCTAACGAATGTTTTTTCAACCGATACTTCTGATACACGTTTATGACTATTCTGGAAAATAGTGCCATCCTGTTATATACAGATCCGAAGCACTTGCACAGCAAATTCATAAAAGTCAAACACTAGAACGAAAGTTTGTCATGAATACGCCTTCATCGAAATGTAAAGCGCCTTAATCGAAAGAAGGGCTTCAAATGATGTTCTATGCGGCCAAAGTTTTTCATTTATACTCCCCATTGTCGAACTATCTCGAAAACGTCATTGCAATTCTGTGTTTCCTTTCTACCTGATGAAAACTTTTCTCCCGTTACCCTTCTTATTTTCATATTCTCTCATGCTTTTTTAGCTCCAGATATTATTCCGTTCTGACGAAGAGAAAATCGTTAGTGCCTATAGGGTTGTATCAATCCGCCAAAAGATCGTGTTTTTTTTTGTCAAATTTTCCTCAATTCTTGTTCGTTGCTGTTCGTATTTGCCACGGTACGGATTTCATAAATGTGTATTTTTTCTTGGCCTTGAGCTTTCGGGGCATCTGGCGAATTCACAAGCGATCAACTGTAAGCATTTCGAATATCATTCTAAAACTTGTTCTGGAGCTTTCGGAGCATCTGGCGAATTCACATGCGATCAGTTATCAATTATATCATTCTCAAAATGAAATCATTTGTATTTCTCCTATATTTGAGATAATATGAACTGTATTTATAGGCGCTGCGATGTTTTATGCAAGTTGAAGCATCTCCAGTCTCTCATATACCCGAAAATATACTTTTCCCATTTTCAAACCACTAACCTTCTCTCAGAGAACGTTCTGTCTTGTGGAAAATTATGTCGATTAGAGTTGGAAATAGAAGTTATATTAATTCAACTCTACAACAAAATACAATTGTGACAATAGATTACAAAGTGACAAATCAGTTAATTCACGAAGTATGCAAAGACAGATCAAAATCTGTCAATGGAGATATTTTTTATTTTTACACTAACAGTAAGACACCATCGTAGAAACCGGATGATGGGAACAATAAAGTTGTCTGAACCATCTACAAGATACAGATACGACCTGTCATGGAATATGGTTCCCATGTGTGGAGCGTGGCACCAAAACATTCATTGAAGGTTCTTGATTCTATTCAGAGAAAAGTGTTGTTGATGATTCTTCGCTCACTCACTCACTCAATTCGTTGGAGCATCGTAGAAGGGTCGGAGACTTGTCGCTCTTCTATGGATATTTTCACTGTCAGTGATCTTCTGCAAGGTCTTCAATCGTTCCACACTTGGCAGTATCAACACGGATGGACCTAACGAATGTAGAATTCTCACCACTTTGCTTGAGTGTGGTTGACAATATTTCTTGCTGAGTGGTATTGGTTCGGACTCCTATTGTCTATATTATAAGCTGTATTGAAACCTGATGCTGAGAAAAAATTAAAAAGGGAAAAAAACTCGTGAAATTACAATTCGAATAAAATCATATTTTGAACAATTCGTTCCGGCCAGTCGCGAACTATCTACACAGTAGGTTTTGGCAGGCACCTGCCAGAAAACAACTGCTCCCCTGGCTAATACCACGCAGGGCATTGCATTATATCCGGCCGGTGTCAGTGCAGGTTTCTTCACAAAATAAATTGAAGGAATTGATTTTCAATTATTGGGACGGGCACACTGGCAGACCAGTTTCCGGCGCTATTTGGCCACTCATCAGTAGCAGGGTAGCGTCATCATCAACATAATGTCGATGACTACCCCTAATTAATAATCGAACACCTTTCATAGTATCAAACCTCTACCAAAACTGATGCAAACAACAGGAAGTCATTGCGTCATCTACCTATGGAAGAGGTATCCCAGAAACGAATCGAATTCGCCCATTCCTTCTGGGAGGAAATTGCAAAAACATTCGACATAGTCGATGGGCATACTTAAAGACTGTCTTTAAATCAAATCATTTTTTGAACAATTCGTTCCCGCCATCCTCAAAATTCCCACACAGTAGGTTTCGGCTAGCACCTGCCAGAAAACAACTACTTCCCTGGCTAATACCACGAAGGGCATTGCATTATATACGACCGATGCCAGTGCAAGTTTCTCCACAGACGAAAATCCTGCAATTTATTTTGGCGGTACAAATGAAGAAATTGACCGGTTTCGGGCTATTTGGCCATTTATCAGTACAAGATGCATGGATTTTATGTTGATGATGGCGATACCTTACACTGATGAGTGTGCAAGTGTGCCCGTCTCAATAATTGAATGCCTCCATTTGTATCGCCAGAAGAAAATGCAGGGTTATCTTCTGTGAAGAAACCTGCACTGGCA
This sequence comes from Zygogramma bicolorata, assembly GCA_032362365.1. NCBI lineage: Eukaryota > Metazoa > Arthropoda > Insecta > Coleoptera > Chrysomelidae > Zygogramma > Zygogramma bicolorata. The sequence goes on from JAVJAQ010005742.1 coordinate 206,093, forward strand.
CCAGCCGACTAAAATGCAATGCAATCGTGCTATAAGTCAGGGAAATAGTTTTTTCCTGACAGATGTGCACACCTGCTGTGTGTGTAGAAGAGTGGCTGGAAGGAAATATCCAAAAAATGATATGATTCAACGCCAGTCTTCAAGTATGCCCATCGACTATGTCGAATGTTTTCACAAATCGGATAATAAAGCAATCAAATCCAAACAAAAAAGGTTAAAATAGATTTTTGGTCCAACAACGAAATCAAAGATATTTCTTGTGACCTTGGAGACCTGTCAAACATTTCTTGCTCTGAGATAGTTTCAATAGAACAATTTAACTTCGGAAGTTTTTGCCGAGAGAAGTTTCTCCTGATGCTCACAAACTTCAATAATTCAAAGTTCATATGAATCTGAATGAAAAAATATCAACAATCCTCCTAAAACCGTGATCAATCATCTCATATAAAATGCGTCCGTCCCAAACGTAACCAATGTACGGAGGCGTAGAAGGCACCCTAGTTATTTTTTTGGTTTTTCTGACCTCAAACTCGGAATTATATTTTTCCAACTTCCAACTCAGTGATTCCAAGTTTTGTTTATCTTACAATCAATTAATTAATATAATCTGTTCAGGAGAATAGTACAGAGGAGTTGATACAGGGTAACTTTTCTATAGGATTCTAGCATAAGAATATATTCTAAATTTGATGATGTTTTGAAGTTCATGCAAGAAGAGATTGAAAATCTTTTCAGTTAAATAGATATAGATGGTTTCATCTGAAATGACTGCAAAACAATTCAGTAGTAATGCAGGAAGTTGTTCTGGAATAATTGTGGAATTTGAATCCAAAAGAAATGGAAACCCGTAAATGTGAACGACTGCAGAGAAGACAATGTTTCAATAAATGTCCCAATTATTTGTGGCACATGGATTCATATGATGAGTTGAAACCATATAAAGAGCACACGGAGGAAATGATGAAAGTCTAGTTTTTACCAAATTTATCTGAATACATAATATTTTTCCTCTTGAAAAATTGCGAATCTTTTGGTACCTGAACGACCGGGAATATCGATAACGTAAATTCGAAAATACACATAGTCGGAAAGAAAGATGAAAGGTGATTATATTGCATTCCGAGGGATATCTTCTGAAAGGCCGGTCTTATAGCTAAAACACGTGTTCACATAAATAAAATATAGGCCATTGAAATGTTACATTTTCAAGACCTAAGCGCGCGTTTCTCAGAGAACGCAATTTTATTTTTTGGTTATGTGGGAGAGGTAAGGGTGAGCTTAAATTCGAATTCGTGGGGTTGCAACCCTTGTCCCGCGGCTGCCATTTTAAAAAAGGGTGCAAATGGTTTTTGCGCTTTATCTGCCAAACTATTCTCCCTACAGAAAATTCACAGGAAAATCTTTTTTGAAAAATTAAATCATCTACAACTTTATTATCATTACTTTTTTTCTTAAAATCTGAAATGAAATGAAAATTTGTAACATTTTTTTATTCGGCGGAATAATTTCTCCTCTAGTAATTTTACAATAAATGACATCAGAACGTTTTCATAGAAGGGGTTTCAGCAAATAATTTCCATTGAATTTTTTCATAATTTGGTTTATTCATTACAGTTTTAAAGCGCGCCGAAGTTGATCGCATTCTCAGGTACATATATATATATATATATATATATATATATATATATATATATATATATATATATATATATATATATATATATATATATATATATATATATATATATATATATATATATATATATGATGCGTTGTTTTTTCGGGTTTCATTCCGTGTTCTGTGGTTTTGATCCTCTGAAGGATAATTCTCACAACGTTTCGGCAAAGTCTCATTTTCCATCTTCTAGGTGATGTCTTGAGTTTCGATCTCCGAACTCGACTAATTAATTCGAGTTCTACTTCTCAATATATAGGGGTGATCATTGATGGTATCTTTGATCTGGGCCCCTCCCACTTTTTTCGTTGGTCCGCCTGCATTTGTCATCGTGTCTGGGTAATTACGTGGTAAGGTCCGATATTGTTCCTCTGGTGTAATCGGCTTGTCTTTGTTTAGTGATATAATGGATTTCCACGTTCTAGGTAATCTTTGGGCGTCGTCTCTCTTGTTCATGCTACTCGGTCGTTTCTCAATTTCGATAGCCTCTCTGATTGTTCGAGAGTAGAAGTTTTCATCGCTTGCTAATGTTTTTGTGTTTTTGAAATTGATGGTATGTCCTGTCTCCAATACGTGATTGAAGATGGAGGATGTGGTAACTTTTCCTTTCACTGATAGCTCATGTTCATCCTTGCGTGCGTTGATCCGTCTATTGGTCTGGCCGATGTAGGACTTGTTGCAGTCTCGACATGGTACTTCGTAAACTCCCTGGGACTCCAGTGGTATCTGGTCCTTCGGATTACGGAGGACCAGATACCACTGGAGTCCCAGGGAGTTTACGAAGTACCATGTCGAGACTGCAACAAGTCCTACATCGGCCAGACCAATAGACGGATCAACGCACGCAAGGATGAACATGAGCTATCAGTGAAAGGAAAAGTTACCACATCCTCCATCTTCAATCACGTATTGGAGACAGGACATACCATCAATTTCAAAAACACAAAAACATTAGCAAGCGATGAAAACTTCTACTCTCGAACAATCAGAGAGGCTATCGAAATTGAGAAACGACCGAGTAGCATGAACAAGAGAGACGACGCCCAAAGATTACCTAGAACGTGGAAATCCATTATATCACTAAACAAAGACAAGCCGATTACACCAGAGGAACAATATCGGACCTTACCACGTAATTACCCAGACACGATGACAAATGCAGGCGGACCAACGAAGAAAGTGGGAGGGGCCCAGATCAAAGATACCATCAATGATCACCCCTATATATTGAGAAGTAGAACTCGAATTAATTAGTCGAGTTCGGAGATCGAAACTCAAGACATCACCTAGAAAATGGCAAATGAGACTTTGCCGAAACGTTGTGAGAATTATCCTTCAGAGGATCAAAACCACAGAACACGGAATGAAACCCGAAAAAACAACGCATCATACTTCGTCCGTGAGAATCTTCATGCTAATATATATATATATATATATATATATATATATATATATTTCAAAAAATGAAGGACAATTGACAAGTTAGTCGAATTGACTCGATCCCAGAAGAGTTTTCCACTGTGGGCTTAGCATGATCTTTCGTGACCGCTAAAATCTTGTTACAATTCCAAAAAACATGCATTATAAGTGAATACAGTTGTTTATAACTGACCCCATTTTAATGTTAGAATTTCATGAATCATTCGATTTTCAAAGTCGTAACAACTCGAAGGATTCCCAGTGTATTGGAAGCAATTCCATTGTTCTTTTATCTTAATACCGGTAGAAGAATCCTGCGATTATATTCCCGTCCATTCGTATGTCCGTCATTTTTCATTCGGTTCCACAAAGAAAACGACACACCGCTGTATAAAAGTCTTTTATACGAGACGGCAGATGGTTAGAGAGTACAGTTAGCCTCTGGAAATGAAGTTGAATGGCTTCTATATCTCTCTTGAAACGAGATCAAACGAATTTTGAAATTGCACCGCATCGCAGTGGTTTCAGTTTTGTTTGTATAGGTAATCTGAAAGAATCTGGAAAGACAAAATGAATATTTCAGATCGTCCAATGAGATTGGTGAAGTGACACAGGGGAAGTATAAAATAGATTGTTTACTAATGAATCTTCACCGCGATAAGCTAATATCAAAATTAGAATTAGTTCTGTACCAAAATGTTTTTGAAAATCCAATCCAAATTCGACAAGAGCCCGATTAGGGAATCGGTAATTCAAGATGTTTGAGGCCTCAATGTCCTGATTTTACAGGTGTGATATGGATATCATAAAATATCAAAAATATTCATAGCATTTTTCTGTACGACGCTATCTGTCAGCGTGAATCAATGTAAAACCTGGCGATGAAATTGATCAGGTAACACAGTGAGTATAGAATTTTTTGTGCTACATCTACCACAGTATACTCCACAGTTTCACTTATTCGTATAGGATGGAAAAAAATGGAATGAATACAGTATCACACTACAAAAAGGGATTAATGACTCATCGCAAGACTTATCTTGTGCAATGATATTTTCACCATTGATCATTTGTGACTCCTACGTCAATGTTAATTCGAACTGCTAATGCCTTTGCAGTTATTAACAATAATATGCACTAAACTGATCAAACCGAAACACTTGCACAATTGAAAATCCCATGTGGATGCCAATTTCTATTTAGAAATTTTTTTGCAGTGCAAAAAATCTGTAAATGAGTCCCTCAAGACTCAATTATCATCCTCAATTATTTGAAAAATGCTTGCTAATGTCACTATACTTCCATCATCATCGCCAGCCCAAATACAATAGATTCTTATTTGTGATAAATTCACAAGCGATGATATCTTTCCCTCATCGAATACAATTCTTTGGTGCTTTTCAATTTCCTAATGGGCCAAGGGATTTTTCTTGACAGGCGTCGAATGCAATCCAAACAAATAATATTTGCGTCCCCCACATATCCATTTTGTTGTCAATGTGCTTGTTTTCTGACGACATAAATTGTGTTTTGAAAAATGCACTCCAGCTCGTCCGTCTCGGCTCTCAATCACTTTCTCATAGGGGAAATAAATGAAAGATAAGGGACAAAAAAATGGAGGTGAAAAATAAGTGTACGATGAATATTAAAGCAAGACAATGGGCGTCTCTCAGTTCACTACCTTCCATGTAATATTCTTATAGACAAAGAAATTCCATACTTGAAGCATTGGTAGGTCATCAGTCATCTCGTCTGTAGCAGTTCCATTGACTTTAACCGAATCAAGTTAGTACCCTTTGACTATTTACAACATCGAAACGGGGCTTTTTCACCTACCATTCGAACAGCGGTGGATTCAAAAATCAATAGGGCTTCTTTCTGAAAGTTACTTGTATCTTTCAAGAAACATATTCGCCAACTCGTTAGACAAGTAGTGAAAATAAATCTTTTTGTATCTCACACAAACTCTTTCAGCAATTCAAAGTAGCAGAGGGGATCATCGAATTTTCTTTACAAACTAACGAAAACACAGTGTAGTATGCGAAAAAGCAGCACAGTATGCCATTGTTTTCATCGTATAATAGTAGACTATGCAACGATCATGTAATGATGGTTATTGATATACAAGCATTACCCAGGGTACGAAACGAGCCAAAGGTGACTTGCGTATGGTTTATGCGACTATATTGATAACCATTACATGAGAGCTGCATACGCTTTTTTTTCTACACCCAATAAGTTATGATGAACTATAAATATAATTTAATATTTGTATTTTGCGTCTTATTGATCTGGAAGTGAAAGGAATATTAAGATTTGCTTCATTATTGCTTGTCTGAATGAAGTAATAAATTGTATTGAAATAGCTGATTTCAATCTGAACCGAATTTTCATTGTAGCCTTCCGCCACTGAATTGGATTTGTAATTGATTAAAAATCTGTATCGTAGTGAGGAATCTGTATCCTAATGAGCTCATTAGGATACACATTTTCAATCCTTCTCCTAATGGATATCATTATGAAACGGATTATGGGCCTTTGAATGTATTATTATAGTTCAGGTGCAGAAAATAGTATATTATGTAACGATCATGTAATGATGGTTATCAATACGCGTAATCCAATCAAATTAACTGTTCAACAGCCCAAAATGACGATTTTCGCCTACCCGAAAAGTAGCTGTGGATTCCGGCAGACACATGTGTCCTTATTATCCCTTAGAGTTTGCGACAGATTCTGTCCGTGCGTTTAGCAACAATTAACGGTTGAATGCCGGAAATCATTATTTTTTTTTGTTTTTTGCTCATGTAATGAAAACTATTGGTCGGATCGAAAAAAAGTTGAATTGAAAGTTGGAGATAACTAAAAAATCTATTGATTAGCGTTGGCCCGATGTCGATATTCTAATTTGATGCTTGACTATTGCGCTCGGAATTTAAAAAAGGCGTTTTTTCCATTACTCTATTAAAAAATGTTAAAATGCATTTGTGGGTTGCAACTGAGAATTTGAAAAGCTTTCAACTAGTAGAAACTACAGTTCCAATTTGGTTGAAAAGCAATTGATAGGTTAGGTTAGGTTTTTTTAGGTAAATACGATAAATAATTATGGAAAACAAATTCTGCTGGCTTGTATGGATAATATGACTCTTTCCTGTGCAGTCGTCAAGGTCTCGTTGCTTCATATAAATAAACAAAGGGAGGGGGAATTAAATTTTAAAAAGTGTTATCTCGGCTCGTAATTATCTTGGAACAAAAGTTAGGTTGGCAAAAGTCATAGAAAAATCGTAGCTTTCCAATGCATTTTGTGGCATTTTGATACGACTATAGTGGACACTTTTTTTAGTAAGAAATTAGATTGTTGCTAACCTATCAATTGTTTTTCAACCAAATTGAAACTGCGGTTTTACTAGTTTAAAGCTTCCCGACTTCACAGTTGCAACCCCCAAATGCATTTCAACATTTTTTTATAGAATAATGGAAAAAACGCCTTTTTTAAAATTCCGAGCGCAGTAGTTAAGCAAAGAATTAGAATATTGACATCGGGCCAACGCTAGTCGATAGATTTTAAAATTATCTACAACTTTCATTGGAACTTTTATTCGATCCGACCAATAGTTTTCATTATATAAGCAAAAAACAAAAAAAAATATGATTTCCGGCATTCAACCGCTAATTATTGCTAAATGCACGGACAGAATCTGGCGCAAACTTTAGGGGATAATAAGGACACCTGTATCTGCCGGAATCCACAGCTATTTTTCGGGTAGGCGAAAACTTTACAAAAAAATTTTATTTGATTGGACTAGCGAGCATTAACTGCGGGATCCGAAACGAGCCAAAGGTGATGGTTTATGCGAGTGTCATAATAACCATTACATGGTAGTTGCATTTTTTTCCTACATCCGATTAATAATTAAGAACTATGAATATTATATTTATATTTGTGTTATGGATCCCACTGATCTGGAAGTGGAAGAAGAGAAAGGGAGTATATGAATCCATTCCATTATTGCTGGTTCAATATTGTTTTGAAAATGCTGATTTTATTCTGAATCCAATTTTCAATGTCACCTTCCGCCACTGAGATGAATTTCCAAATGATTAAATATCTGTCAACGAAATGCCATCTATATCCATAATAACTCATTACGATACAGATTTTCAATCCGTTCCAAAATGGTCCTCATTATGAAACAGATTATGGGCGTATAAAAGTATTATCTTGGATATGATGTCTCAGACAAAGTATGAGGAAAAAATTATATTGTGATATTTTTAATTCTTTACTTTGTGCTACTCGCAATGATTAGTTATTGAATTAATATCGAAGTTGAGTTATCAAAATGTTTTTCACACCCCCAGTCAGAAAAGGTAAATCAAAAACTGATTCGGAGATATATTTTCGAACAAAAATATTCAGTTTGAGAGATGTCAGTGATTTTATATTTGAAATATAACTCTTTTTTTCTTCGTTTAGTTTATGGGGATTGAAATGTGTTTTTTTCAAATAAACTGCTTTTGAGTAAGAAACTATATTCATTCAAAATAACCCCTGAATTATTTCAGGAGGACATTTTCATATGCTAAATTCGACCTGTTTGAGTATTCGCCACTGCTGCATTCCTCCAGATTAAACTGGCAGACTATTGATTTGATGCTCTCCCACACCAATGAAATTTTTTCAGGTTTGAATTTTAAAATAGTTTATCTCCTGCTGTATTAGTCACAAGATTTCTTTCATTTCTGAAGTTTGAATATGGATTTTGACACATTAGTCAACATTTTAGGTTTACACCAAAATGATAGATTTTTATTTGTAAAAAGCAATGACTTATTATTCTTACATTTATTGAGAACAGTATATACTTCATCGGTACTTATTGGGCAATCGAGAAAAGGATGTTTTGCATCAAAATATGTGCTGTTATCGATCATTCTTGGCGGATAAAAATCGCTATAAAAGTTCTCCCAAGCAATATACGGTAAACCAACTGGTGTGCAAGAACCTCGAAATTCTCTTATAGTTTTCCAAAAAATCTTAGTGTCTCTGACATTGGATAACCTCAATACTATGGATTTATTATATTCAGACTCCTTAATTCGGAGAAGATATTTATAGTTGCGTTCAGTTGCTTGGTATAGTTTTCCAAAAAATCTTAGTGTCTCTGACATTGGATAACCTCAATACTATGGATTTATTATATTCAGACTCCTTAATTCGGAGAAGATATTTATAGTTGCGTTCAGTTGCTTGGTATTTTGTTTTTGCTTCTGGAGAAAAGTTCTTTTTTTTACAGTCCTCCAAGTCCATTGTCAGTTGTTTTTTCAAATTATGGCATTCACTGTCAAACCAAGGTTTCGATTTCCTCCAGTTGAGATGCTGATGTTTGGGTTTTTTGAATAATTGTAAGTTTAGAGTTTAGAGTTTAGAGTTTAAGGTTTCGGAGGTCTCATAAATAGCAAAACGAAAGTTTGAATAAGATTCATCGATATCCGTTATATCGTAAGCTCTCGGGGAGTGAGTGTTTCATATATAGTTTGTACGACAAAAGTTGTGAACCAGACCGTTGCAGTACTATCAATTCATTTTGAGCTACTAAGGTGTTTTTCGGAATAAGGTCTTGCGGGAGGTTCAGCAGGCAAGTTATCGGAAAATGATCAGATAAGGTGACTTCATCGGCCCTAGTATTGAGAATATGGTCTAAACTGGATCTTTTTGTATAGAGGTTTGAATTTTCTAGAATGTATTCAGGGGTGTTGGAATGATTAGAAACGCGACAATCGAAATCACCACCAACTATAACAGGAACATCACTATATGACTCCGTAATTTCATTCAAAGATGATTGGAATCCCTCTAATATCGGTGATAAATCAAGAGTTGGTTTGAAATATAAATTACAAAGTATGAATTTATAATGTCGAATTGAAAACAAACATATAATCCACCAGGAGCTCGAATCGAGTGTGATAACATTGAATTCTTTTTTATAAAACAATAAGCAACATCATCGTACATCCAGTCTTTGGAATGTTTTCGTTCATATCAACTCTGTCTAAACCGAAAAAAATTTAAATTTATTTTCTGTAGTATCTTCATGATTATTAAAACATCAAGATAGAGTTAGGAAGGGAAACTCTGTTTTCTCTTCGACATAACACATAATCGGTATAAATTCAGTAAAATGAAGTGGAGTGATCCATATCATGTATATGTTCTTGCGTTCGTTTACAAACTGTAATCCCCGTAAAGAACATCTTTCCATATTTTAATAAAAATTCTTTCATGCACTTCACATCCGACAAGGACGCTATACTATCGTGTCATATCACGAAGTATTTGCATAATAAATTCTCCCTATCCTCCTTCCATACATACAAAGCCATTATCCTCTCCACACAATATGAGAGACCTCGTTCCTGTCTGTGCTCTTTTCCATTCGCCAACTTCAGCAGAACATCATTATATCCGAACAAATATGTTTGTTTTCTCCAATACTTCAGATAATTCTTCTTGAGCGAGGGATTAAATGAATAGGGGTGGATTTGACTACTATTTACCGAGTGATTTAACTAGTTTCACGATGAACCAATAGGATTTCTAGACCAGACTGAAACTGGATTTTGACGTCAATATAAAATACATTCTCGAAGTGATGATTATTGGAATCTCAAGTTGAATGAATGTTTTCTCAAACGACATCTCATCTAATATCAAAACATTAGTTCAGTGAAGAGCAGACCGAAAGCTCAGCGATTTACTTTATCATAAATATGAAATTCAGAAATATAATATCAACATTTATGTAGGAATGATAGGAGGACAAAAAACATCTGAATATAGAAAAATAGTTTGGGATTTTTCCTTAACCAGCTGACGTCCCTTTACGAACATTAACCCTCAAAAGTCAAAAATTGTGCTAGCTAAGGATTAACAAAATTCCAAAAGTCCTGCCAACCATCCCAATATAGTCACGATTAACGCCGTTTCACTATCTGATGCTCGATGAAACCCGACTTAACCCACTGCTTATAACAATATTGAAAAATTCAGATTGACATTCAATAGGCTAAAAAAATTTGAGAACGATATTGCAATGTTTTTTGCCAGACACTTCATGAGAGAAATACCCAGATAAAAAAGCTTACGTTTCGATAATGAAACTTTAGTCATGATACTACAAAATTTCGCCTGTTGCGGAATTTCGGTTTTAGGGAAGCACATGAACAGTTGAGAAAAGTTTTGGTCAGGACGACCATAACGAGATCCTGCGAGATATGGAACTAATGTACTTGACTTTTCCAACAGATTTTATTCATATTCTTTAATCACAATGAAAATTTTGTTTCTATAATTTTTCAATGTTGCATACCAAAACAATAAGAATGTTCAACAGTTTTGCGAATGCAGGAATTTGACTTTCAGAAGGCGGAATGATATTTCACGAGTTAATTGAATTTTAAGAAATCATATCGTTAATTGACAATAGTAAAAAATCAATGCAATACTGTTATCTATATGAAAATCCCAATAAAATCAAAATCTATTTGAAATATATTTCTCTTGTTTTTTCTCTCAAATTTGCGTCCTAGTGTGACATTCATAATAGTTCACCTGAAATAGTTTCAATGAGAAAGGTAAAACTACAGTTAATCTTGCTCTCGAGGTGAATTCATTTTGTTTGAAAATGCAGAGCAATAACACCGGGGGGTTTGTGAATTTGTTTTGTTATACGTTATAATTGATTCAGAAGACCCGTTGGAAGAGACCGGAGAATTCATTCGCTAATAATGAGCAACAAGTTGATGGGTTTTATCAGGATTTTATTATGATTGGAATTGCTGAAATAGAATGAAAAGTGAAAATTCACAACTAAAAATTCATCACGACTTGTTTAGGTCAAAAATGAGACTGGGCGATATATTTTCTATGTATTATTTATTATCTATGCAGATGTACTCGAAAAGGGACTTGGCACCTAGGAAGTGTGTTTTTTCTCGAAAAATGGTCGAGCCTATTATAATATTTTTATACTTGAGTAGAAATAGTACAAAATTATTAGAATCTTCCGAAAATAGTCCTTCGGGAATAAATCCGTGTGCAACTGTCCGTGAAATCATCCATTCCAGAAATATAAATGTTTATGTTCATGTGTAGATCTCCTGTCGAAAAAAACACAACATTAGGTACAAGAATACATGAACCAGAATTAATTTTCTCGAATGTTTTCCAGCGTGTATGAATATGTGAATCGTAGGTTTTCCGATTTCCTTTTTTCAATGCAATATTTGCTTGAGAAGGAAAAGTATGGAAACAATCACTTTTCAGATGCGAGCAAGAATAGTTCGAGGAGCAGCAGGAACTTTTGTTTCATTTTCATTCTGCATAAACGGAACTTGGCATAAAGTAAAGGTCTAGTTTTTGACAATAAAAATTGTTATCATAGTAAAAAAAAACAAATTTTGACATATAAAGTGCCCCATTTTAGAATTGACGGAATTTTCAAAACGCCTCGGTTCAGTTATATCACATGGATTTCCTCATACGCTCGTTAAAGTTAAGAATAATTCATTTATAACATTTATTTTCAAACTTTCAATATAGTTGTATGATACAAATCTCACAATCTTAGCAGAATCTAAACCTTCAATATTTGACTTTCAAACATTCCAAGGAATCAATGAATCACAAATATTTCAAATTGTTACAGAAAATCCTCCTGCACTATAGTCTTTACCTTGTCACTTGCTTGTTATCATTCGAAACGCCTTCAGAAATGATCAACGAGAGTACAGCTTATCCAATCCATCTTGGCACAAAGTCCGATACTTTTCCAGTTGCACACTGGTAGTGTTGACCATGACGAAAGAAAAAACATCTTCTAATAATAGATTTCAACACAATGAACACTTATAATAGGTGTTTCTTTATATTAGTATACTTCACAGAGATTGCTGGACAGATGCGTCATTAGTTCTGTGCCAAGATGGATTGGATAAGCTGTACTACATGACAGCAACTAGGTAAAACAACAACTTGTTTCATGGATATAACAATAAAATTAGTATTTGTTTCGCTCAGTTTTCTGGGTTTCTAGCCAACCACAATCAGAAAAAATAAGAATTGATATTCAATTATCCACCACAAAATAATGACGTTCAAACAGTACCAATTCTCATAATGTTGAACAATGAATTTTCTTATAATATCATTTTTAATTCAATTAACGAAGAAAATGAAACTAGAATTGACTACATGTTCAAATGCATACCGACTGAACTAGTGCAGTAAACTGAAGATACTTAGTGAGCATCTAAAACAAAAGGTGTTTGTAGTTTATAAATTATAACAAGAAAAATAAATAAAATTGAATAAAATATAAAAAATTGTCAAATGAGAAATTTTGTTTCACCCTGTAAAAAAGAACATAGACCTCGTCAACTTTGAGTAATTTTTAGAATTTTTACTATACTTTATCCATGATTACTATCATGATTATCGTGCAATAAACATAACAGTGCAAAGCGTTTTCTGTCGTCCTTTCCGTTTCATTCAGTAAACCTGTACTCCAACCACTGTTCCATAATTTTCCTTTAGCAAACATTCAGTCCCAGTTAAACTTCATACAATTGTGAAAAATTGCGATCTGAAAAGCAACATGTTGAACAAACTTGATCTTTTACTCTTTGAAAATTATTAAATTATATTCTTCTATAGAAATTAGAAGAAACCTGGTATGTAACACGATATAAAATTGCATTTTGTATAACTGCTACGTATGTCTCTCAGAAATCGTGTTCGTTTTAGAAAATGTAACTTTTCTTAACAGGTCACATGAATAGCTTATCCACGTGGATTTTGCCCCTGAATTCAAATTTTATACATGCTTCATTCTATATATAATTAATGTGGATGAGTAGATGAAAAATGCAAGTGTAAACGGGATGTTAAATTGGAAATGGCGTATATCATGTCAGTTTCTGGATATATCAACAGCATTATCATTGGAAATGTTTCTCTGTTACTTCAGTATATTGTATCGTAATTGAAACATGTAATGTCATTTACTGAGTTATTCTTGAAGTTGCACTTACGAGATATTCGATTGAAATCATTTCATTTTTCTCATTTTCATGAGAAAAAAATGACACTTCGCCCTTGTACATATATAATCATTTACATACAACATTTCCTTCACCGTTCAACTAAATTTCATGTCGGCAATATTAGTTAATCTCGAAAACTTTTCTAGTAATTTTCTAAACTCCCCAATGGGTATATCCGAAAATCCACTAATAGTAATATGACTCTCCCAACAAAGATCAAGTATGAATTTAATTGAAACCTCGCTCCTATACACAAACTGGCTATGAACTCGACTTGAAGTTTCAGAGTTAATCGTCGGGAGTTAATTAACTATAAGTTAGATGAACAGCAAATTTACCTCATCCTTCCTGTTTCCGAAGAAACTCATAAAATAGAATGTTGAACACTTTCGCAATATTCTTTGTTGGACTCAAATATGGTTGGATGTTTGGTAACCAGTTTTGTTGAATGAAAATAAAAGGGATTTCATTTTACTCATCTCTCAATCTGTTGAAGTTGGCGGCCAATGTCGTTTGGTGAGAAGAAGAAGCGATAAGGAGTATAGTAAAAAGGACTTTCTTCAATTAAGCAGATTCACACGAGAGGCAAGCCCTCTAATGTTCAAAGAACACCGCATGAATCAAGGGATAGGAGATATGAATTAAAATTCACTTCGAATTTTTCAAGTTTGTAAGCCTCAGGAAAAACCTCAAGAATGCAGTTATGACAACTTGGGAGAAGTCAGTGGAACCAAAACCCTCGAGCAAGTCTGTTTTCGAAAATCAGCAAAAAATGGATCTTAAGACTGCTTAAATCAAAATTCAAAAAATGAACAATTTGTTCAGGCCACCTCAACTCCCCTCCACTGTAGGTTGACGGACTAACACCTATTAGAAAACAACTCCCCCCCTGCTGTCCCCCGAAGGGCTTGGGTTCCATCCACCGGTGTTTTGTGGGTTTTTCCCAGAAAAAATTCCCCATATCCTCTTGGCGATCCCCCCCCTTTTTTTTCTTTTTGGGCGAGACCCCCTTCCCGCCCTTTTTTTTTTTTTTTCCTCTCTCCGTGCAAGGCCCTCCCCTCCCAACATGTTGATTTCTCTCCCGGGGCGCCCCCGCCTTTTTTTTTTTTTTTTTTTTTCTCTGTCTGGTCTCGGGAGATTCTCTTTTCGTTTTTTTTTATTATGGGAATTCTCTTTTTTTGATTTCCCTCTCCCTTGCCGGCGAGAGGTCCCAGACCCCGAACCCCGTCTTCCCCTGTCCCCCCCCCCAATTATATTTTTTTTTTTTGGGTTTCCCCATGTTTTTTTTTTTTTTCTCTTTCCAAAACCCCCCCCCTACCACCTGTTGCCTTTCCCCCTTTCCCCTTTGTGGTTTGGCCGGGGTTTTTTTTTTTTTTCTTAGTCTTCTTCCGCCACTTGGGGTGTGGGTGGGTTGTGCCTTTTTTCTTTTTTTTTTTTTTTTTATTTTTTTCATCCAACCCCATCCTCCTTTCTTCTTTTTTTTTTTTTTTTTTTCTTTTTTCGTTGAGGGGGTTGCCTTCTTCTTTTCTTTTCTTGGTTACTCCTCGCCGGCGGGGGCTCCCGCCTCGTCGTTTTTTTTTTTGTTTTTTTTGTCGGCGTGGTCTTGGGTCTTCTTTTTTTTTTTTTTTTTTTTTGGTTTCTTTTTTTTTGTTGCTGCTGCCCCCTCCCCGCACGGCGGGGAGCCCACCCCCCCCCCGCTCCTCTCCTCTTCTCCCCCGCATGTGATCTGTTCTTGTGGTGTATCGACATGTGTTTTTGTGTTTCCTCCTCAAACACCCCCACTCTCTCCCCTTTTCCCTCTTCCCCTGTGCCCCTTGGGGTTTTTGTTTTGTGGTGTTGTTTTTTCCTCCGGGTTTGTCGGCTGGCCGTGGGGGGTGGCGGGGGGGGCCGCTCCCCCAATTATCCAGTATCTTCGTAGTAATAGTTCCAAAGGGAGTTTTGGATTTAAATCCAAGTTAATTCAAAAATGGCGCGTTTCGCTAAGAAGGTTAGCATCTTCAGGAGAAGAAAATTGATACTTCTCGTGTTTAAAATTGTTGAAAACGACCTTTAAAGAGGCATAATTCTAATTTTAATAGTCTTTATTTTTCATCTTAACAATTTTTGTATGGAACGCGATGTTTTCGAATTCAAAACCGTCCACTCTTCAATCGAAAAATGACGATTTCGAAAAAATGTATGAAACAATTTTCATTTGAATTTTGTTCCTTCATTCATTTACTGGGTCATTTTGAGTAGAAAAGTTTTACCCCCTGATGGAGTGGATACCACTCTCTGAAAATAAAAAGTATTTAGGAAAAACAAAAAAATATATAAGCTTTTGAAAAATTTATGTATGAAACATAATCCAGAAGTTTTCACATTCATTCTTTCAGAATAGTTGGATAACGAAGTTGTCATGTTTATAAGCACTTATATCACTATCAGTATCTTGAAATCTCACTTGGTAGCTCGGAATTCATAGAAATCTGACTTATTATCAGCCATTCTCCAAATTTCGTGATATCAAGTAGAGGAGATGACAAATAAAGTTGATGCTATGGAATTCCGAGCTACCAGGCCAGAATTATGAAATTTAGAACTTCAAGTCGGAATTCCTAGATGTTAAGACAAACATTTCATAAAAACTGATTTATTGATGCCATGCCATCCTTCTTGGGCGTCTATGATCTCCAATCAATTGTTCGAATTCAAAGCAGCATCTATCTCATTGAAAATAATGATAACTACGTGAGTATCCCAGCTAAAATACACCAAATGAAGCAGCTTGAAATTCAGAAGTGAAGAATAGTCGAACTATCATGCAACTTTCGATCCAATTAGTCTACTACGAACGCCTACGTGTTAAGTCCTCCACAAAATCGTATAAAACCTTCTTTTTACTCGAAGTTTCATACTGAACTCACAACTTACAATGTTGTCAAGAGCTCTACTCTCTTACAAATTTGCTAAATACGTAATTATACTGGAGAACAAGCCATTCGACTGCTTGTCAGGAAGTACGGAAAAGTTACTTTTCGAGGAGGCGATGAAAAGTCCGCAACTTTACTGCTAGCGAAAAGTAAGCAAAAGTTCTCTCGAGTGGATATACTTCAATTTCATATTCAAGCGGTGGATTCAGATGGTACAAGAAAACGAACATGGCAAAATTTCACAGGAAATTCTTGATTCAAAGTAGGTGAAAGATGCAGTTCACAGGATGCTCTTTATTCACCGCCTTGAGGTACTGATTGTTCTGATATTAAATGATCAAAATTGTCCTGTTGTATATATGTTGATAATATATAGGAAAGATATTAGGTGAGAAAAAATAGAAACTGTTGAAGGTACATTAAAGTTCACTCATCCGAAGAACTGAGAAGGTGGCAGAGGGCTTGAGGATGAACAAGAAGACATTCGATGATTCAAGCTTTACCGCGGTCTAAATATGCTAAACATGCTAACTCTTTACTTCTTTCAATATATCTGCATTAAAACACAACTGGGCAGAAGAAATGGCAGTATAAGTGCTTATTATGTTTTTTTTTATATGGAGATTCACACGAAAGGGAAGCTCTGTAATGTTCAAAGAACACCGCGTGAATCAAGAAACAGGAGATACGAATTCACATTCACTTTGAATTTTCGAAGTTTGTAAGCCTCAGGATAAACCTCTTACGGAAAGGAGTTCCAAAGCTCAGCTGTTCTGTTGAAAAAAGATTCTTGAGCAAAAGAGGTTCGACAGGTCTCCGAATTCACAACAAAGGGGTGGGAGTTTTTTACTCGTAGAGTGATCCGTGTAGATATTGCCAAGGGTGGAACGATTTATAACAATTCAGAAGAGCACCGACCGTGAAAATATCTATTGAAGGGAGAAAGTCTCCGACCCTTCTGAAATGTTCCAAAGAAGTGAGCGAGTCTGTGAGCAAAGAATCACCAACAAGACGAAAGCCGCAATGAATGTTTTGGTACCGAACTCCACACATGAGAACTGTATTCCAAGACAGGTCGTATCTGATCCTTGTAGATCATTAGAAGCTGACGAGAAGTGAAGTATTTGAAATAGAAATACAAGTTTCTGGGAAGCACCTCTAGCGATCGATCTCACATGTTTTTTCCCAACATTAAATTTCACCAAAATCATGTAACCCCATTCTATTATTTTTACCAAGTCATCGTTTATTTTATTGACGTGAATGTTTCTTTGAAATTTTGTTTCTCGAGCTGGTTTGGGGACTCTGGAAGAGAAACTACTATGAAGAGTACTGTCGTCCGCATAACTATGTACTGAATAAGATTTTTTCCCGAGAGAATCATTGATATGAAGCAGAAACAAAGTGGACGCCAGAACTGAACCCTGTGGAACTCCTGCATTTATTGGCAGAATATCATATGATACTCCATCAACACCCACTAAGTCACTGGTTGATCTTCGATGGTGAAACCCGTATTGTCGATCAATAATTATTCCTGATTTCTCTACATATTTGATTAGCTTCATATTGATTGATTTTTCCATGACTTTGGAAATGATAGAAATCAATGCAATTGGTCTATAGTTACAAGTTCTCTTCCCTTTTTTAAGAACAGGCTGAACTCTTGCTGTCCTCCAGGACTAAGCAAAAACCCCCAAGTCATATGAAAGGTTGAATGCTTTGCAAAGTACTGGTGTCAATTCGGAGACACATGCTTCAAGAACAATTGCTGGGATTCCATCAGATCCGCAAGCCTTATTCGTCTCTTGAAACAAACGTTATTATCAAAAACCTTCTCGAAGTCGAAACGTCTAATTGATCATATCACCCTCCATAAAGGCAAATTATCTCAAGATGTGTTGAATTTGATTAGATAAAATATAGTTTTCCTCAAAGGCATATATTTTTTGAGAAGGAAACCCCAACATATTTCTGTATTTGTAAAGAGAAATTCATTTATCCATATCAATCAAAATAGAGGCAACGACTTTCCATATAACAGAAAGCCAAAAAGCTATTTATTCATATTATTCATTTTCTGAGGAATAAAAATCTTTCAACCCAACCCGTCTCAAACCCAGAGTAGAATGAAGAATCGATGATTAGGAACTAATATGACTCTGTGGTGGAGATGTTCTGAAAAAATCCCAAATGATATAAATCGAGAACGGAGCCAGCATAATAACAATGAAAACAAAGTTGTTGCATTTCACCCCGACCTCCACTGATCAAATTGCTGAATATTAGATAATTATATCGATTGAATATTTTGGCCTCCATTTCTAGTTATGATCACGAACACTTCATCGCCAGTAGTCCATCAATTGAACTCGCTCTTTCTTTCAATTGGAAGTATACATAAAACAGTTGAACATGAAACTGTGCATCAGAAGAGAAAATCTACGTTCGTCAATAGTTCTATCTACGGATATTCGGCCACTACTATTTTTTGCGTTCGGACAAAAAAAAATCAACTCTTAAAAAAACACTTTCGAAATCAGTCCCTGTCATGAATTTCTTTGGAAACTATCGAATAGCAAAACCATATACTGAATTGAAACCAGGTATAGGAATACATTATTTTTAGCAATAGTCAACACTTGGCAAAAAACTTCAAGATACTCTAATTTTATTTCGATCAGAGATAGGCACTGATCTCATCCACTTTGATTCGGGTGAGCGCAAAACGGTTCAAAGATTGGAACTCCATCATGGGAGAACGAGAAGTATGTAATAAATTTGATAAATCGACCCTGTGGTTTGAAAGTTTTGATACAGCAACAATAATCCAATTGTGAAGATGTTCGAAAACAGAATCAATGAATTCTCCGCAAAATGGATTATTTTGTTTGTTTCATATTTTGAAGAGATCATTTCACGAAAGAAAATCTCCTTTTTTTAGTCGTCTGACCAATGGCAGATTCTTAGGAGGGTATCAATAACTTATCATAATGGATTGAATTCGGCAAAAACAATTCATAAAGTCATTTAAATTGAAATCATAATAACAGACATTTTCCTATAGGTTCCCAAACCGGGACATATGTTTGGCTACAGAATAGTTTCTTCAGGCAGAATTTTCTGCTGACACTAACCTGCGGAAACTTCAAAAATTCAAAACTCGATTTTTCTTTGCATTATTGTTTCCGACTCTTGCCAATGAATCAAGTTATTTCTGAAGGCTACAAATTTTGATTATATTTTTGTCCCTGACATCAAGTGATCTTCCTTAATGTTGAAATATAATATGAGCGATTTCATATTCTTATCCAAACGAATGCCGTAAGTTCAACAAGAGAGGAAGCCTCATTTGTTGGACACCCTATCCACTCTTCTTCTTCATGAAATATATTTTTTCCTCTACGGTCGAGAGTAATCGATGTTTCGTGACTGGCTCAATGCCACATTATATTTGACGTCCATGTATTTCCAATCCAAATCTTCAGTTCTATGGTTACGTTCTACTTGTGATTCCGCCTGCACTGAGAGTTTCATTATTTAAACTTTGAAGATGAAATTTGTAATAGGTTAATAGCTGAATGCAGAAAATTGTATTTCCTACGACCACATAGAAAAGTGACAGATATCGAACTCTCTTCTCCCATGGAAAGTGACCTTTATTCTACTCGTGCGGAAAGAATTTTCCACACGGCTGTCAATAAGCCGTCAAACCCCTGCATCCTGTAAGATTCACAAATGTGATTATTAATTGCTTTTCCTCATTGAGACGATTTACATTAATCTTATTGTGATATTTCTTGTATTAATTTTCATGGCTCCAAATAATTCAATATGTTCCTCAGTTGTATCTAATGAGTATTTAGGTACTTATTGTCATTTTTTCAAATGAACGTTGATCAATTATAATTATCGTTATTTCTTTATTCCACTATAAAAATAATAGTAAATTAATGTGCTCTTTTCACAGAAACAATATTCAAACATATACTGTGAGAACAAAACGTAAGATTAGTCAGGCAACTCAATACACACGATCTGATATTTACATATTGTTCAATAAAATAGTCGTAGGGAAATTAGTATGCATAACTTGTGCAAAATTGATTTCTCAGAAGCATCATACGATTATTCGCGAACCCGTCATCCATGAAATGTGGCAGTTTCATTCCCCAATGCAGAAGGGAATCGATGAAATCAAGAAAATAGGTTGATTGATAAATATTGAGGAGATCTAGCTTTCATACAAAACACCGTATGAAGGATTTTACTTTCAAATACATTTGAAGTTCAAGTAGAAGAAGAAAGTATTGAAGTATCAGTTGATGTACACCATCATGTTCGAAAATTCCTGTAGAAATGGGACATCGCACCCCGCCACTGGATATTGACTCCTACTAAATTGTGTTCAACTGCCTTCAGGAAATGAAAAAAGGAATGAAACTTCTTATAAAACGAGCAAAGACTCGGTGCAATTAAACTGACGCGGTGCAAGCACGAAATGTATCTTTTTTTACAAATTCAGGTGTTGAACAAGGCAGCTGTCTGAAACAGTTGAAAACTTCACAAGACATGGTTGACTCGTTGAAAGATCTGATGATGGATAAAATCGATGAGATGAGAAAATTGTTTCTTGTGTTATTTTTGATGAAAGATGATGTTCTTATGGACTCACTGCAAATATTCAATTTGTCATTGAGGGATGGAAAAACCTGCAAAAAGTGATACATAAAAGACTGAATTGCTTTTTACTGTTGTTTTTTTTTAGAAAACTATTAGTACTGAAAAGTGTAATATACTACCATCATGAAAAGGTGAAGATTGTAACCTTTTTTTTGCGACGAAGTCGCGGGCAACAGCTAGTTAAATATATAGGTACTTCATAAGTGGATTACATTCATTGCTCTCTGAGTTTGGTGAATACAGTTTTGGATAGTTCCACGGAAACGTCAATATATCAGAGGTCACGAGTCACGAGAGGTTTGTGGCAATCATTTATCAAACTGAATAATTTTATAGCAGTTTTATTTCGTCCATTTTCACATGCGTAGAAAATATCGCGGAAGATTTAGTTTCAAAATGATAATGCTCTCACTTGCAAATATTGATTTTAGCGTGCTCAGAAGCACATATTGTGCAGGTAAGATCTGGCCGTGAGTAGCTGGAATATGACATAATATAAATAGTAATTTCCAACTCCAACTTAAAACTTTTTCCATCGGCCCATTTGGATTCTTAGTTAAAGAAACTTTTAAAATTGAAATCGCATTATGAGAAGTTATGATTTTGTTACTTATTTTATCGTAAAATCTCCAGGAAGGTGTGCCGAATTTTCAAATACAGACACGTAGACAAGAATTTTCAACTTTCTTCTAGGTTCAAATAGGTTTTCTATTTGAAATGTTCGTTGTCTGTTTTCTGGTTGCTTATCCAAGGATACGCGCGGTGGATACCGAGTTAATGAATGGTTTCCCTATATTTTTGGAATTTCGCAAAACACGTGTATACCACAAACTAGTATGTTATGATACAAGGGCAAAAACTCAAGTCTTTTATACGCCAGTTTTCAGTCGATCGTAATATTCTTAAATTCAGTGAATTGCTTTCAATCACATGATGGTACACAATTTTTACAAATAATGGTTGAAGGTTTGGTGGTATGGATCTATTAAAGTTCATAACAACCGTGACTATTACCTATCGCATTGGAGAATACGGCCATAAATTTATTATCATATATGTGATACGGATGAAGTCAAGGTCGTTACGTATCTTAAGTGGTACATGGTGATTATTAAAATAAAACGAAAGACGAAAAAGAAGTTAACGAAAGAAGCGATTCTCTTCAGAGTGGTGAACGTAAATTTTTAACAGCAATATATAAGTTCCTTCGTGAAATTGTTCGACAAATAAAAATGTAGAATGCAATTTTTGCATTGGAAGATGAGGAATATGCCTTCACAGTCCTTTTAATGTTTCCAATGAAAAAAACTACATCTCAATCTTGAAGGAAACGCTGAATCTCCTTCAAACAACTATCTCGAAAAACAATCTTTCACAAATCCCTTATCCCCTTTTGCTCACATGTCACAAAAATAAACCTTTGAATGGTATCAAGACGAATGTACTACATTTCATTCGATCTTGGAGATACTTTCAACCCGGTCGTTTCTCAGCCTGACATTTGAAATAAACAGCAGCTTAGTCGAATAGAACTTCGGATCGGTTTACTTCTCTGTTTATATCTGAGTGAGCTCAAAGTGTCGAATTATCGAAATATATAAAATCGCTCTTTCAGAGATCTCGAAGGTTTGAAAGATGGATTGAATCTATTGTTTTCCTACTCTTTATTTTCAACCAAGATATATAATTCTGGTTATTTTGGGATTTCCGATAATTTCAGTTGTGATCGATACAGAGAAACAATCATGAAGAGAATAGATGAAGAAAAATATTTCTTCCACGGCTATAACACAAAACTATCTCAACTGTTTTTGAAAGCACAATGTGGTACATTGTATGTCTTCAATTTCATTTCTTCACCTGATAAAACAATTACTCTATTGTGTTACAGTTGTAGTTATTATTACACAATAAAATAGGTCTCTATTCCCTGCGGCTCATGCTGTGAACTTCATAACGAAATATATACAATTCCTAGCTCGTTAAACAATATACTACAACAGTTGCTCTGCTGTTTTCTATTCAGAATACTTACCACGTACACCAAATCGATAACGCGAACTACAGAGATATACAAATAGTGGAGAAATGATGGATTAAAATTCTAAGAAACCTTACGTATGATTTACAAGAACTGAAGAAATAGAAAGAACCTAAAAATGAACCAGTAAAATCAGAAGCTGACAGGCAATACAATTACTTTCGGATATAACAGGAATTATATAACGAATGAATTGGAATGATAGGACAAAGTTTACTGAAAAACGGACCTTATGTGAGAAAAGATAAACAGTGATAATTTCAAAGGCATTCGCCAGAATATTGAAGAAGAAATCTTAGACGATTCAGATATAACCTTGGAAGACACAAAATCAGGGCCGTATAGAGGTCAGGCTAGAGTACAATATTTTTGAACATGACAGTATTGTTATCTATAAATTAACAGAGAGAAATCAATATTATTTTCATAAATCTGGCAAGAATGTACGGTAAAATCCGAAGGCAAACAAGGCAGATTAAAAGAACACAATGTCAATAACAATCGAATTTATTGTTTTCAAGTGACATTATACAAAATATCATTTCAGCATTGTATTGAAACCAAATGGCAAAGATCAAGTTTTGTGATGAAACATCATATAACATAGTATTCCACAACAACAATAACTCATGGCTTCTGAATGAAATATTCAGAATATTCCAGCTTTCATGCATTATAAATTATAGAACGAGAATGATGGATGGGGGTTATCGGACCAATTTCGAGCGCTTTGTTCAGTTCTTGTTTCGCTCAGAAAGTTTGCCTTGTTTGGGAGGCCAACAATTTCGAAACTTCATGACTTGATAACTACCTTCATGTGACCCCAATAAAGTCATATACGAAACAATACTAGTCACAGTTGTCAAGATATTGTTTTTGTTCGAATCCCGATGATTTCTTCATTTAAAAAAGTTACTAATGATTTGATACAGGAGCAGAGGAACAATTCGACAAAACCATTTTTTCCAAATATTCTTGCATGCAGTAACAAGCGCTGGTGATTTGAGAAAAATGTAAGAGGAATGTTGAGTCATCGTATGTATGAGCCTCTAAAGAAGCTAGCTACTCGCGCTAGCGAAACGTCAGGAAGAAATTCCAAAAAACGACGGCCTTCAAACCCGAACAAAAGTAGTGATACAGATGATGAAAAGTGTGTCGGAAATGCAATCCGTTCTCGAACTACTCAAGAAAAATTCGTTTGATTATTTCACTTATTTTGCCTGTAATTATAAATAAATGTATAACCTTGGTGTGATATTGAAATACTATATCGAAACAAAATATATTTTTTCGAATGCCGAAGTATAATACATTCATATTTCACTGTTCAGAGTGGAGTCCCAATTAGATCGAATGCAATAAAAAGTATAAATTCTCAAACTATTTTTGCATAGTTACTTTCAATTTCTGGAAATGTTTTTGTTTCCTGATGGAATATTCACTTTCATGCAGATCACACGAGTAATTCAAACTTTCATACTGCAAGGGATGTCGCGTTCATTTGCATAATAATTCATTTCCATTGCATTTCCAGGATTTGCATCAATACGTGGTCAAATCTTCAAATTTGTTTTCAATTCAGCTACATTGCGATACCATTCATGATTCAATTGCGTTTGTGATGATTTCAAAAAACTCCGGAATCATTTTGTCGTCGTCGGGTTCGAATGAAACGTAATTATTATCAAACAAAAGTAGAAACTTCCAAAGTGTCTCTCTTAGCGAACAGTGACAAAATTCCCGAGCTTCTGAATAATATTCGACTAGGATTGCTTACGTCATCAATACAATAAACAATGCAATGAATTCTAGACCCTTGCACGTCTGAACCAGCTTTCATCTTTCGGAAATCTCTCAAGGGTTTGGCCCATCCATCCAACAATGAGCTTCTTCTCTCCACTTCCCATCTGTCATTCACAGGAAAATGTTATAATGAAGGAAATCACTCCACCTAAATAACATCGTTGTGCTTGTTACAGACAATAATATACTCTTCACCACTGTCTATCATCCGTAATGAAAATAGCCCAACTGTGGGTACCTTTTGAGAAGTATTTTGAGATTGTTTTCTTGCGAAATGAGCCTCTTCAATTATAAAAGAATTTCGACTATTGAAATGCTACTCCCATATGATAATGTGATTATAATAGGTTCGTTTTGGTTTGTTTTCCGGACTGTTTCAAATAGTCAGAGAATAGTCGTCCAGTGGTCATGGTGTGAAGAGTCCATCCTCCAACCCGGACGATTCAGGTTCGAATCCCGAGAATACCAGAATTCTAAAATTCGGTATTTGCCGTCCAGCCACGGAGCCAGAGTGGTTCATATGTCACTTCATGAACTGTAGGTCACGTGTATCTCTTGGTCGCACAAGTTAAGAGCTTTCTGAGCAGTTTCCTAGAAACCTGGGATCATCGTTTGAACGAGATTTTAAGAATAGAGCCTAGTGTAATTCTTCTCCCTCCACATCCGACTTACTGATTTTGGAAGATCCTAGACAGTATATACTGAAAGCACAAAAATGGTTAGGGCTTTCGCGGCCGAGATTATAGGTATAACTACTTTTCTTCGGGCTTGAAGGCCGTCGTTCTTTGGAATTTCTTCCTAACGTTTCGCTAGCGCGAGTGGCCAGCTTCTTCAGAGGCTTACTCATCTCCGATGACTGAACTCAAGGCGTATTTATATTGATCCAGGAAGGCTGGAGTGTTAATTACTTCTGTTGGGTTCGGAGAATAATCATCATTATTAGTTGCCGCACTGCCTGCCGTGTTTCATTGGTTATTCTTGATTTGCTCAGAATGAGATTCCTAATTCTGTTTAGACTCAACGCTTCTTCTTTTCTGTTGAAATTGTCCGTATGTTTTTGGATCTCCATCGCCTCCCGTACCAGTCAGCTATGGTAACCCTGGTTGGGGGCAATCAGTTCAGCATTTTCAAACAGAATCCTGTGGTCACCCTCTCTCAGTGCGTGTTCCGCCACCGCCGATTTGTCAGTTTGCCCTAGCCTGCAATTCGTTTCATGCTCTTTGAGGCTTGTTCCCAAGGATTTTTTCTTGGTACCGATGTATACCTTGCCACAGGTACACGGTATGCGATAATCCCCTGCTGCTGACAGTGAGTCTTTTTTGTCTTTAGCCGACCTGAGGCTTTGTTGGATTCTCTTGGTCGCCTTGAAAACCGTTTTTATGTTATATTTCCCCAAGAGTTTCCCAATTCTGTCAGTGACCCTCGGGATATATGGCAGATATGCATTTGCAACTACCTGAGAGTCCTCCCTGTTTTGAACCGTGGAACTCTTCAGTTTCATGGCCCTGTTGATAACAGGTACCGATGTATACCTTCCCACAGGTGCACGGTATGCGATAAAACCCTGCTGACAGTGGGTCTCTTTTGTCTTTAGCCGACCTGAGGCTTTGTTGGATCTTTTTGGTCGGCTTGAAAATCGTTTTTATGTTATATTTTCCCAAGAGTTTCCCAATTCTGTCAGTAACCCTCGGGATGTATGGCAGATATGCATTTGCAACTACCTGAGAGTCCTCCCTGTTTTGAACCGTGGAACTCTTCAGTTTCATGGCCCTGTTGATAACAGGTACCACAAAAAGATCTATGGCAACAAGGCTCAAAGAGCATGAAAGGAACTGCATGCTAGGGCAAACTGACAAATCGGCGGTGGCGGAACACGCACTGAGTGAGGGTGACCACAGGATTCTGTTTGAAAATGCTAAACTCATTGCCCCCAACCAGGGTTACCGACTGGTACGGGAGGCGATAGAGATCCAAAAACATACGGACAACTTCAACAGAAAAGAAGAAGCGTTGAGTCTAAACAGAATTTGGAATCCCATTCTGAGGAAATCAAGAATAACTAATGAAATCACGGCAGGTAGTGCGGCAACTAATAATGATGATTATTCCCTGAACCCCACAGAAGTATTCAACACTCCAGATTACCTGAATCAATATAAATACGCCTTAAGAAATCGAAAGTTTGGTCATCGTAAATGAGTAAGCCTCTGAAGAAGCTGGCCAGTCGCGCTAGCGAAACGTAGGAAGAAATTCCAAAGAACGACGGCCTTCAAGCCCAAAGAAAAGTAATTATACTAAGCCTTATATATATCACCAAAAGAAGGAATGATATTTGCCCTTGAACTCCAGACTTTTTTTCCAATATAATAGGTATTGATGAGAAGTTTGATATTACTTTATGATTGATGAAAGAATTTGAAAATCTCCTCACCGGAATCTAGACATTTCATAAGAAATCGTAGAGAAAATCAAAGATATTTAATTGAAAGATGGCAGATTATATTCGTATCATTCGATGTACAGCTTATCTAATCCATCTTGGCACAGAACTGATGTCCCGCAATCTCTGTGAATTATACTAAGAAAAAATAACACCTGTTATATGTGTTCACTGAGTTGAAAGGTGTATTTCCTTTCGTCATGGTCCATACTACCAGTGTGCTACTGGAAAATTATCTAAGTTTGTGCCAAGATGGATTGGATAAGCTGTAAGTTCTTTATTTCCAAGCGTCCAAGCTTTGGAGTGTTCAAGGGATTTTCCATAATCGAATAAATTAGCGAATGACACTGCTGAAGAATACTTTCGACTCACTAAGCTTTCTGTGGAATGAAATTGTTTTCGATTCAATCCAATTCAGTTTTTTAGGCACCGTACGAGGGATCAGCCATAGGTAACCCATTGTCTCCATTTATAGCGAAGCTCATCAAGAGTAGGTTTGAGACGGATTCTAGGAAAAAACTCAGTTACTTCCTTAGGGACTGGATCACATATGTTGATGACATATTAGCCGTGGTAGATACAACGATATAGAGAATGTCCTTTCAGCACTGAACACCAAGTGAAGTAAAATAAAATTTATAAACGAAGTAGAAAAAAAAAAACAACAGTTGCATTGGTCGTAAGGAACGAACAGAATGGAATAGAGTTTGACATTTATAGGAAAGACACGAACACGGTTCAGGTTCATTCCTCAAATAATTGTCCACAACATAAAATTCTAGCACTGCAATTTCTCATTCATAGCTTATAAATATTACCTTCGCAGAAAAATAAGTACGACAATGAAAAGAGTGTGATTAGGTAATTGCTGAAGTGAACGGTTTCAGCCCAGAGATAGTCGATAATAACTAGAAAATATTAATTCATTTCGGTACGCCTCTGGACGACTTCTGAAAGATTCCTAATATCGCGAATATAAACTGAATATCCGATATGCAGAATAAAACTCGATGGAGCTCGTAATTCATCACGGACTTGAAAAAGTAATTCAATCCGGATAGAGTAGAAAGCCATTTTTAGAAAGTTACTGGAGAACAGGATCTTGAGTTCCAGTGCATCTTGCTTCACGCTTCATTTGAATTTACCTTCAGAATTCAAAAGTGAATGGCAATCATTTCAAACTGTGCTTTTTTCTCGTTTCAGTATTGATATCGATGCGAAATGAACAGTTTGTAACGGGTTCTATGTTTTATATATTTCCTCGATCTCATTCGAAAATATGATTTGTTCTTTTTCAAAAATTTCAAATATAGCCATCAGGATGGATAAAGAAAATCATTGCCCACCTTTCTGAACCTTTAGGTATTTTGAAAACAACGCATCATATGAGGCATTTCTCTAAATTAAATACTAAAAAGTATTTTCTGTCTTTAGAGATAACGCCCGCCTGTCATAGTAGACTGGGATTCTATTTTCCGTCACGGAACCACCGGGCTGCAATTCACACGTTAAAAGGTAAGGCCTCATTAACCAATTGGTCGCATAAATATGAACCTATGACGGTTGACATTCGTAGGGCGACGTCAGCTGGTTAACGGAAATACCTATTTCCATTTTTCAAACTAACTAGAAGGATGGGCTGTTGAGACCGAATTGATGATGAGACCTCATAAATAATACGTAGACAGTGAAATCAGTTGGCTTGGAGTCAAGCTGGTTACCTGTCTACGAATCAGTTGAATATTGGAGAGTGAGCATAGCTCGATGGCACTTAGACATCATTAGACCCACCGTATCCCAATATATAGGGAAGTATGTTGATGATGGTCGAAGGGTATCAAGTAAGGCTACCCTCATCGAACATGGATCTCCTCCTTCATATCATCGCAGGGCAGTCACATATGATTCGCTTCACACATTCATCTCCCAGCAAATTAATGTTAAGTCATCCACCCCTATTCTGGGAAGGGGTTGTCGTAGCTAGCAGTCCTCTATCCCTATCATGAACTCTAAGTTATCCGGAGATTCTATTATATGAGAAAGTTGCTTGTCCATTCGCACAAAGATCTTTCAACTCTGCACCCATTTAAACCTCGTTTCACTTAGTGATTGATGAGAATCTCGATGTTATTTCTCAATAACAGTATCACTGAGGCCGCAGAAAATGCTAAAATGCTATAGCTGCTTACAGACAAGCCCATGCATGGAGTATTCTTCTAGAACATCGAGGACCATGGCTTGTCTGTTAAGCTGACATTTGCCTTCATCAGGTCAGGTAAGCTGAAGTCGGAAACAGAAGGGTTCATAATGGCGTGGCTCCCTAATACTATATGCAGGGCCTGCCGACAAGCGCCCGTGACTTTGATGCATTTGCTGTCATCTTGTGCAGTTTATGCGGCCTCGACTTATATCCATCGCCATAACGCGGCTGCACGAGTGCTATACTACTTTCTTCAGCACTCGTATGAAATGAACAGGACACCGGTACTGCTAACGCTCCAGGGGAAATTGAGATCGTGGTGGAGAATGAAAGGTGGCGGAATTTTTGGAACTTATCATTCCCCATCCTCAGGCAAATACAAGCCAATAAGCCTGATATAATCCTCTTCGACCACCGAAGTAAGTATTTCGTTATTGAGTTTTCGACCCCTGCCGAAACGAATATCTTCCAAAAAGAGGCAGAAAAACAGACCAAGTATCAGGATTTACTTTACGAACTCCGCAGGCTCCGCCCGGACTATTCTGTCTAATAAGTGGTTCTGATTATAGGTGTTCTCGGTGGTTCCAGACCAATGCTACTTTCGGAGCTCAAGGCCATACCGGCATGCCATAATGCGGCAGAGATCTTGGCCGGCCGCATGCAGAAGGCCGTTATTCTCGGTTCGTTGCGTCTGCTCATGACTCACGATTCCCGGAGATAGTGATCACCCGCGATGCGGCGAGTGGTTATTTGTTAATGATACTAGCGCGTTCGCCCACTGGGTCGGAGCAGTGGGGAGTACAGACCCGACTGGGTTTGTTTAGACGGAAATAATAATAATGATAATAAATAAATACCTGGGTTGCCATTGGTTGCCATGGTAACGCGAAACCAAATACGCATTTTATTGGTCGAAAACTGTTGGAGCGAAATTTTCAATATTAATATTATAATATATTATCATAATAATAATAGGTAGCCGGGCGCGAGATACTCGACAGATTCGAAAATACATTCTTTTCATGAAATTTTTCCAGAAAGTTATACGATATTTTTCAATTCTCTTAACGGAAATTGATTGATGTTTGGTTCTGTGTAGTGGAAAAAATTTAAAAATTGTATATTTTATTCATTTCATGTTTTTATTGAATCTGAAAAAAAAACGATTTTTATTCCTTCATTCATTAGTTTTCATTTTTGATGCCTAATTTCATTTATTGTCCTGTCACTTCTGATGGATACCCAATGCTATATTCATTTTCACATATATATGTATGGTTGAAAATTCTTGTTCAAGACGAAGCTGTATATAATTCAATTTCATGCTGTTATTATTGAGTCAACTGAGGGATTTCGAGTCGTTCAATTCAATTTTCCCATTATTCTTGTTCTATCGTGTCCAATAGCTATAACTCCAATGGAAACTATCAAGACTTGTTCTAGTCCCACTTCATCATTTCCGATTCTCACGAACGGATGCAACGAAACATCCACTTTAATATGCTTTATCGATGTTCTTTCTGCAAGGATTATTCCCATTCATTCATCCATTTTCCAAGAAACATATATTATGTTTATATAATGAAGAATAAAAAACAATTATTAAAATTGGAAATAGTATGAATGAAAAGCTAAACTATTTCTAAATTAAAGTAATCATGAATCATAATACTTCCAAACAAAAAAGTAGTAGTTAAACAAAAACTACAACTCAAAATGATAAATATTTTTTCAAATTGTTTTCGAAGTTATGTTTGCCACATGATTTTGAAAAATTTGGTAATTCGTTGAAAACGCCTTTGAAGTAAATCGAATTTCGACCCAAGCTTGTTGATCTTTTTGTAGAGATCAATTACCCCATTACTAAAATGATAACCTTCTTAGCGAATCGCACGTCGAGTGCAAATAATATCAGTTTGTCTTTAGGGTGAATGATCTCTATAAACAGTTTTCTACTTGCACACCAAAAGTTTCAATCTCGAATAGAACAGATGAAAGAGGACAACAGGGAGAGGCATTTGTTATTACTAATGTTCTGGAATAACTCATCGATCAACCCACTCGTATTCCTGATACGAATAACCATTTTGCCAATACACTGGACTTGTTTCTCAGGACTCATCCCGATATTTATCAGATCAAAATTCAGTCCCCCTTGGGTAATTCTGATCACACTTTGATTACAACAACTTGTTCGTATTTGGCTCCAATGAGTGGTAAGTTACCCGCACGTCGTGTCTGGCAACACAAATCAGCAGACTGGGACGGTCTTCGAATGTTTTTCTCTGATTTTCCTTGGAGAAGGGTCTGTTTTTCATCTGGTGATCCCACGCTATGTGCCCAAGAAATCTCTGGTACCATTGTTCTGGGAATGGACACATTTATTCCAAGTAGTACAAAGAGGCCACAGTCTGAGAAACCATGGTACAATAAAAGCTGCTCTGAGGCTGTCACATCCAAACAAGCGGCATTCAATCGCTGGCGCAAAGACCCCAGTTTGGAGACGAGATATGATTGTGTTAACGCAAGAAAAAGGTGAAGGGCAACAATTGAAGCTGCTAAAGAATCAGAAAATTCGTACAAAACTTGTTGAATGTCCGAACGGTTCTCGTTCGTTTTGGTCATTTGCTAAAGCTGTTGCCAAAGAAGATGGATCACAAGCCACCACTGCCCAACAAAAATCCAATTTATTTGCAAATATGTTTGCTGGAAATTCTACTCTGGACTCATCGAGAAAAGATCCCCCGAATATCACGCCTCTCGACAGTCATATGCCTGAGATAATTTTTCATCAAAAAACTATAAGAAATATTTTAATGGACCTAAAGACGAATAAGGCTGGCGGATCTGATGGAATCCCAGCAATTGTTCTGAAAGTATGTGTCCCTGAATTGACACCAGTAATTTGCGAATTATATTATTATCCAATGTCATGGAAATAGCAATGAATATGAAGCTCATCAAATATCTAGAGAAATCAGGAATAATTAATGATCGACAATACGGATTTCACCATCAGAGATCAACCAGCGTCTTATTGGCTTATGTTTCTCATATTTGACAGTATTCAATCGAGAAATTCGGAGAAACGATAGCTGTCGCACTCGATATTTCAAAAGCGTTTGATCGAGTTTGGCATCGGGGTTTCCTTTCTAAACTGCCGTCTTATGGTTTGCCTCCTCAGTTGTGTGCTTCGTTGAAGAGTTTCTTGTCTGATAGGTCTCTGTATGTGGTTGTTGATGGAGTATCATCTGATATTCTCCCAATAAATGCAGGTGTTCCACAAGATTCAGTTCTGGCGCTTTCTTTGTTTTCGCTTCATATCAATGATTTGCTCGAGAAAACATCTTGTTCAATACATAGTTTTGCGGACGACAGTACTCTTCATACCAGTTTCTCTTCCAGAGTCCTCATACCAGCTCAAGAAACAAATATTCAAAGAAACATTGACGTCAATAAAATTAACGACGACTTGGCAAAAATTATATAATGGGGTAACATGAACTTGGCGGAATTAATGCTTCTCAAGAAAAGTCGATCTCCCATCATCAAATATTCAGATGTCAGGAGTGACTGATCCTACAAAATCAAGTATCTCGATGCTAGGAATTACGATAAGTGATAATCGCTCATGGGAAAACCATGTGAGTTCAATCGCTAAAAGTGCTTCCAGAAACTTGGATTTCTATTCCGTGCGAAGAAATACTTCACTTCTCGTCAGCTTCTAATGATCTACAAGGCTCAGATACGACCTGTCATGGAATACTGTTCTCATGTGTGGAGTTCGGCACCAAAAGATTCATTGAGGCTTCTCGATTCTATTCAGAGAAAGACAATTCATCTTGTTGGTGATTCTTCGCTCACAAACTCGCTCACTTCATTGGAACATCGTAGAATGGTCGGAGACTTGTCTCCCTTCTATAGATACTTTCACGGTCGATACTCTTCCGAATTGTTATCAATCGTTCCCCCTTTGGCAATATCTACACGAATGACTCGACGAGTACAGAATTCCCACCCCTTTGTTGTGAATTTGGAAACCTGTCGAACCTCTCTTGCTCAGAGATTTTTTTTCAATAGAACAGCTGAGCTTTGGAACTCCTTGCCAAAAGAGGTTTTTCCTGAGGCTTACAAACTTCAGAAATTCAAAGTAAATGTTAATTCATATTTCCTGTCCCTTGATTCACGCAGTGTTCTTTGAACATTACAGAGCTTCCATTTCGTGTGAATCTGCATATAAAAAAAAATTTTTCATTTCTTCAAGTTGATTGTCTGTTCCTGGTAGTCTTATTTTACATTTCTTGTGAAGAAAAGTCAATTTGGTTTAAAAAAAAATGTCCTTTTTTCAATTATTTTTTCGAGTCAAAAAAAATGTATTGTCCCGTTCATAAAACTTTTTACAGCCTCAGTATATTTTCATCGATTGGAAAAATGAAGGTTTTCTAGTTTCCCGAAATGACGAGATGGTGACAAATGTATTTTGGAAATGACCTATATGCATGTACACCTTATCTGCTCAAAGAGAACTTGAAACCTCAATCTGTTGTATAACTGTACTCTCAGGTTAAAACGAGTCACATTAAAGAAGTCGAGAAATATTAGTTCTGTCATATCAACTTCAGTTTTCAGGACACGTACAGGCTTATTCATGGAGTAATTGGTTTTTGCCAATATATAATGGATTTTTCAATGTTGAAAATTTGAAGTATTCAAAAGACATCTTCAAAAACGATTATTGAGAAAGTCTACTAGATATCTACTACGGAGCTCACTGCATAATGCTGCCAACTTATAACAATTAGTTATTGTCTCTTATATTGTATTGTGACCAAATTTGAATTTAGGATCACAAACAGTGAAATTGAAAAAGATTTTTAAAAAATTCAAATTGATTTTTGACCCAGAAATATCCTTCCCAATTCAGCGTTATACTAGCATCATACACATTATTATGATATGATTCTCTACTTCTACTTCATCTTTCACATCTCCACCTTCTATAAAAATATGCAGAATAGCTCAACCTGAAACAATTTCACTTGCTTTCAGTGTAGAGTTATGGAAAGCACAGTGTGAAGGGCAATATCAGCAGTGAGATTTAAAAATTCTTATAAGTTTCTCAACTGTATCGAGAATACCCCCTAAAAGGATTTGGAAGATATATATTCTATCAACTTTGAGTAGTTTTTTTTTCAAGTAAGTAGATGATTCCTGATCCAGCATCATGCACTGATCCTATTATTCTCTCATTAATATCAAGTATCTTTATATCTGCATGCAAATTTATTTAGACCACAGGAATGAATTTCTGTTTTCTATTCTGAAATAGAATCTCAGGAAATTTTTTACCATGCTTATCTAGTTTCAGCTTGGATCCTTGTAAGATCCTCAATAACACCAATTATTCCTGCAATAAGGTCTATTTAGGTCATGCAATTGCTACCAATGCTATCCATGTAATAGAAAAACCAAATATTTCTCGTTTTTTCTTCTATCGATAAGATATTTCACCTGAACTGAATTTTTGGTTGAAATGATATACTGCTGCTTAACTCATAGGGCAGTCAATATCTTGCCCTTGATAAGAACCCCGAGTATGGTAGTGAAGAGAACATAGAACAATAACAGATGCAGGATTTTATGTTTTCCTCTTCGCCTTCCCAAGAAATGGAGAAATAGTATCCTCATTTCAAATTTCAATAACCAATTGTCTGTTGTCGTTGCCAAAGTAGAACATCGAATAGAACATCGAAAAATTACAATGTGCTCCTGCATAAGAAACTACCACATTTATTGGTTATTTTTGGGTAACGAATAACCAATGTACTCCTGAATGAGGATTATCGTTATGTAGAAAATTGTCGAACTGAAACGAAAGTAGAGTGGTAACTTACTTGCCCTCCAGATCTCTATCAAACACTGATTCAAATTCAAGAATTGGATTGACTTTGTTGAGGAAATTTCTACAGAGACGATAAGTTCAATGGTTCTTCTGAAAGTTCAGTTCAAAACGCACTCAAATGTATACAGTTGAATGCTTTCCAGAACGGTCGTCATTGTCTTCTTTGCAATAATATTTTGAGGGAGTTATTCATTGCAAACACCTCTTTTTCTATACATCAGCCCTGCGAAGGAGCTGCTAGAGAAATGTTCACTTCATATTATATCACGTATCCCCACCACAAATATCTAACGGCTTTATATCAGACAATCTAGCGTGCCACTCTGTAGTATAGGATCACATCTGCATCGCAAACAAATTCATTATTTTTTAGTTCCGTAGTGACTCATTTATTGCAAAGGAGTGAATGGAAGACATTTCAACAGTTTATAAGAATGGATTTAGGTTTGAAAGTTTGACATTATGATATTCACCATTCATTTAACATTTCCCGACAACTAAAAGTTTATAGCTTTCGAACAG
This sequence comes from Zygogramma bicolorata, assembly GCA_032362365.1. Classification (NCBI taxonomy): domain Eukaryota; kingdom Metazoa; phylum Arthropoda; class Insecta; order Coleoptera; family Chrysomelidae; genus Zygogramma; species Zygogramma bicolorata. The sequence goes on from JAVJAQ010005742.1 coordinate 241,797, forward strand.
CTAATCCCATTCTCGATTATAAAGTGATGCTAAAGAGTATTGCAGTATTGTAATTGTATTAGAACATGAGTTGAAAGGTCCAATCAAGTTCCTTCATAGATTCGATAGAAAGTCTTCAATCTCTCCTAGAAATTATTTTCAGGTAGTTCATGAATTCTTCATATTGATGAAAACATAACTGAATCTAGTTTGTTAGTTCAACATAAATTTCGTAACCTGAAAATGCTAGCTTGGTTAGTGAAATGCGCGTCGAGTGCAAGCAATGTGAGTTTTGATGCAAGAATAATTGGTATATGTTGGAAGTATTTATTTTCACACCAAAGATTCCAACACTACCGATTTTTCAATATGGTCAGGTTTAGCGTTTGCTTGAATGTGGGTACACTCGAGTACTCAACTTGAAACTTGGTTTCAATATTTATTAATAATAATTCATTTATTTTTTTATTTACATTTTTGACTAGTAATTCACATTTGATACCTCAATTTTCTTGTCACAATATTATTTCATTTAATATTTTTTACTTGATTTGTACTTCATTCCTTTCGTTTTTAGCAACAGGTTTCAATACAGTTGATAATGTAGACAATGGAAGTCCGAACCATTACCATTTTTCAGGTTAAGCCTTCTTCCTGCGAATATTTTTCTGGTTACGGCCATAAATCCTTGTATATCTATTCATATGATTAGAGTTGCCAGAAAGACTTTGTTATGATTTCGTTTTCCTTCGACGTAATTGCACCTACGAAAACTCATGTTTTCCAGAGAATCACATCTTGATCACCAGCTTAGGAACAGCTCCTTTAAAATTCTATCTTCTGTAATATATTCAGCATGCTCTGCGCTGCCGTGAGGTTTACATCGCATTCAAATTTCTGCGGCTATTCACCGTGAAAATTATTCTTCCTGACGTCTTATCCTCCGCTTTCCGTAAATATGTCCTTAAAAATCCCGAAATTTGTTGCGGGAAACTCGAAAGACGCCATAATATGAAAGATGAAAAGAAAAAATGTCGTTACCCATGTTTAATGTGTCCGCAGGGGTGTTTCGTTTTACTTTGGTGCGAAGAGTTGGTGGTGGTTTTATGGGAGCTGGGAGAAGTCTTTATGGTTTGAATGCTAGCGCCAATTGATGGGGATATTGTGTTTTTTGGGGATTACTACGTGATAAAAAGTTTTGGTGTGCACCAACAAAAGAAATAAGTGGGTCCTTTTTCAGGATTTAACACTTCAATGATCAGAAACATTATCATCATTATAACCATTTTTCAAACTTTTTCAGATCTACACATAAAAAAAGCATGTTCTATTTCACAGAGTCGACTACAATTGACACAAAGTTGCATCTAGAATTTTCTTGTGTGTGTTTCATCTGAAAAATTTTCCTGACATTGCATAATTTTCAATAAGGGCCATATCGATACATTTTCAACGGCTTTCAATTGAGTTTACTATCACACTCGAATGTCTTGAGGTGCATGTCTGGTTTCACATTCTACTCACCAACTATTGATGTCTATCTTTGTAAACAAGTGATATTTTTTTATAGAGACTTCACGATTTGATAGTGTGCTAATATATTTCATCAGTTGAAATTTCACATTTTAGATATTTGTGGTATGTGTTGCACTGATATCATTTTTGTATATATAGTTTAGTATACACTTGAACACACACGAGGATAAACTGTACTGTACCCTTCTCTTATTGTTGACGTTCTGCGCATTTTTGACATCACCCGAAGACGATTCTGATACCAGCGATCGAAACGTCGTGAGTAACTCAACTTCGGTTCATATCGGTTCATATTTCTTCATATATTTCTGTATTCAAAAAAATCTTAACACTGCTATTTCATTTTCGATATCTCATTTTTGTCAAAATATCAATTTCTTTGATCAATCAAACCTTTTTTACCAAAAAAAAATCATTTTAACCTTATTTTCTGAATTTGATTTCCTTATTCGATTAGTATTTTTATATACATTTTTGGTTTGTTTTGCTCAGTATCATTGAATGAAGACAATATTACGCTGAAAACATTGAAAGATTCTCACAGCCAGATACGTTTTAAAGTCAGTTCCTTCTGAAATTCCCACAATATTTGCCTACTATGGCAGCCACGGATATGTGTCTGCCTTCATAACAGTTTGGGCGCCACTGAATTATTTGGATGAACCGCGTGAGCTTTGATTGTTTTCAAGTTTTCAAGTTGATGTTGCTCCCCCTCCAAATTGCTTGAACTGGAGATCAATCTGCTTACCAAAACCTTGTTTTTTTCTTGCCAAGAAAAACATCACATTTTTTTATATCTTGATGACTTTAGAGTCAGATACAAAACCGATCTGACTCAGAATACTGTTCTCGCGTATGGAGTCGACACAGAAACATGCATTGAAACTACTGGATTTCATTTCAAAATCAAATTGTCTTCTTGATGATGCCCCATTCACAAACTTGGTCTCTTTTCTGGAAATTCGCAGAAAAGTCGGCAATATATCTTTAGATATTTTCATGGTGATTAGATATCATCGATCCTTCTGAGTTTTCGTATTTTCATCTTGGATCATCATACGAATATAGTACTCCCATTCTAATGTTATAAGCATGTAGACATGTCGAATCCCCCTCTCCTAGGGTTAATTTTTTTCAGAGAACAGCCAAAAAATGAAATTGGACCATCAAAAATCCAAAATGAATACGAAAGCTTCCGGTTTACATTCCATAATGTCTTCGTGAGTTTAGGTAATAAATAAAACAATTTGAATAGGGAAGACGTTTTTAGTTAATAACTGTGACAGCATAAGTCGATGTTCTTTTCTTCAAGCACATATTTTGTAAAAATGTGTCAGTGATTCAACAATAAAACTACATGGATACCATTTTCTTTGGTCTACAAAATGGTGGAGGAACTGATAATAATGGCGGATTAGAATATGCGATGAAATGGTGGAACAAACGGATCATTTTTTGATATCATTGTGTAGTTGAAGCGCAACTGACATTCATTATTTTCCCGGATCCAAATGTACCATTCAAATCCATTCAATAAAAATGATCCAAAACGAAAATCTCTTTGTGAAATGAATGCCGATCCGTTCCAAGTCAACTAAGCGTAAACTATGCACCTATTCGCGTGAATATTGTTTTACTTCAATAAACGCATATCGAATTCACATGCATCTGTGATTTTTTCATCACCTGCATTTGATTCCGAACAAAATGAATAAATCACGTTCGACATATTAATTTACGATTTCCGCCAGTTCAACATTCAATGCAATACGAGCAATAAAACAAAATACGATATAATTTAATCGAGATATTTTGAAGCGGTTTTACTCGCTCGGATGTATTCCGATTCACACGACGTTTACTGAATTTATAGCCTTTCATGTTTCGAATACAGTCGAAAGGATATTTTCAAGCGCAGTTGAATAACCGGAAATTCACACGAAATGGTCCTTACAGTTGAAAACGTATTTGTTTTCCGTGATTGAACATTTTTATTTCAGTTAGGTTCCAATCTGATTATTCTTCGAATACAATCGATGAATTAATTTCAAAATCAATTTATTTTTTCGGCGTATGGCACCCAAAATATACATTTTGAAAAAAAGTTTATATTCCTCCATTTTCTATGGCCATTATCAAAAGTTAAAAAATTTCTTGTAAATATTTTGAATAGTATTTCACCTGTATGGGACGATGTAATTAGATCTGATTTGTATATTATTGAATAGAAAAATGTATATACGATTCAGACCTGAAATCTTTATTTCGTTTTGTTCAAAAATGATATCATTTGAAGCAGGTACAAGCCAAAATTTTTATACCGTACGAGACAGTTTTTCAATAGAAACAGAAATGTCACCTCTTTTATAGTATTATTTCATAGTTTTTCTCAGTCAGGTATTCGATAAAGAAGTCAACTTCAATAGAAAAACATGCAATCACATAATATGCACAACAAAGTAACACTCAAGAGTACGAATTTTTCTGTCAAAGCATCCGTAGCATTTTTGATAACCCAACTTGTCTCGTACAGCGATGAAATTTGGCAAAGGGCTTTGATCTAATCTCCGAGTGTTTACCTAGTGTCTTTCGAAAGGAATAAAGGATTCGTTTACGGAGACTTTGATCTCCTTTCCATCACAAATTCTTTTTATCCCAAGCCTTTTTGGGTGATGCTCTCGATTTCAACAATGGCAACGAACTTCACATGATTATCTTGTGTTTCGCGTTCAATTCGAGAGACGTTCCTTCAGCTACAATGAAGCGAATGAGAACTTTCACTGTTGTTGGAAGGCGCTATTGTTGATTTAGTACGAGACTCAACTTGATATTTAAACGAAAAAAGAAGTTTCGACATTCTCCAATCGTTCGAACGACTTCAAGACTACGAGATTGAAATAAATAAATGGTACCGTCTCTTTATCAAGATTGTTCACATGTTGTTATCATGGCATATGACAAAAAAAACGCAAACAAAAGTTGAATAATATTTCACGGATTATATGATTTGTATTCTATCTAATATCTAATAAACTCGTGAGATTAAGTGCAAATCGTAAAGGGCGGAAAACGATGCGTAACCCCACGATGGTAATCTTCTCAGAAATCAGAAAACTGAATCGTTCTCTCAATGTACTCTTTCGAGGAAGTTGGTTGAGACTGCCTTTGGATAGAGCTTACAGTTAGCAGAAAAGGTGTATATGGACCATTACACATGTGTTCCACCGGAAAGACATACAATAAGTCATGTGATGGTCGGTTACTTGTACTAAGAATCAAACGTTGAAAGGAAATGCCTCGTTGATTCTACGCTAACACAAAGAGATATCGGTGAAACAGATAATCAACAGAAAAGCTCATTCCATCTCTCAATTCGTATTAACGTTAGGTAGTATTCTAGTTACTCAGCACCCGGTCTATATAATACATGAATTATGAATAGTCATTTAAATTGAATTAATAACATTGATGGTTGGATATGGCGATGAGAAGCAATCAAATCTATAGTTCAATTCATCTCATAAGTAAAATATAGATTTATAACGTCTTTTCTGTATGCAATATATTTTGATTGATTCTCCTCACACCATTGCACTGTAAATAAATGTATTTCGAGAATTCCCATGAATTATTGAATACACTTCATTGAAGATGAAATGAGTTAGTGAAGCATTCCCAGTTTCGATCCTCATACGTTTAGATTGAATACTTATACCTGTCCCACAGGTCTCATTTCAAAAAGCTTGTACATCTCACAGGTTAATTGCTGGATGTTACTCAATTCAAATCAATTTCATTTGATCATGTCATGTATAAAATGAATTTATGACAAATCCAAAAATGTATTGAGTGCTTATACACAAGAGAAATATATTTACAAAATCTCGTGAAATATTGATTAGAATTTGTACCCCAAATAAAATGGTTAAGGCTTTCGCGGCCGGGGTTATTAGTATAACTACTTCTCTTCGGGCTTGAAGGCCGTCGTTCTTTGGAATTTCTTCCTGACGTTTCGCTAGCGCGAGTGGCCAGCTTCTTCAGCGGCTTATTCATCTCCGATGACTAAGTAGTATAACTACTTCTCTTCGGGCTTGAAGGCCGTCGTTCTTTGGAATTTCTTCCTGACGTTTCGCTAGCGCGAGTGGCCAGCTTCTTCAGAGGCTTATTCATCTCCGATGACTAGCGAAACGTTAGGAAGAAATTCCAAAGAACGACGGCCTTCAAGCCCGAAGAGAAGTAGTTATACTAATTATACCCCATATAAAAGTTATCATTACCAGCCTCAACTAACACTGGCAATTGTGAGAATATGTAACAATAAACATAAAGGTAAAATACCGTTTTGGAGTTGAAAGACAGTTCTTTACTTAATTTATGTTACGCTTACAATTCAAAAGTGTTATTAAGATATACAATTGAGATACCTAGTTTGCTACAGAAGATGCATACATTCCATCAATACATTCTTCCTAGTTTTTTGGGTTCTCAACCTAGCTCAATCTGAAGTGTAGCAGGGCAGATTCTTAATCTACTCCGAAAAGTTGCTAGGTTAATCAAACAAATGCTTCTGAGTGGAACACGTTATATTAATGAGCAACTTCTCGTATATGACAAATTGTCAACTTTTTGAAATCAAATATGCTCTCGTTTTCAAAACTTTTTCACAAATAGTTCTCATTAGGTTAGTTCTTGGTAACTGTCGAAGATTTTATATTTGACATATGATTTTATCTTCCAAGAGGGCAGACATGTCCGACTCATATCAACAGAAGTGGTTGAGATGCAAATGTCTTAAGACAGCATGATAAAAGCTGATTCCCTAAAGTTCCGTGTCGTGTCATTGCTCTCCCTTGTCATCACCCAAGTGTCACTCCAGTCGACTGCGTGATCTCCATTGGCAGTGAGAATGTGTTCTGATAATTTGGAACCAGAAGTCTGTCTGTTCTTGATGTACATCTTGTGTTCACTATTTCGCACTTTCAAAAGTCAGGATGTTTCACCGATATATTTTTGACGGCACCAACAAGGAATTTGATAAATACAATTCTCTGCGTTTTCTGTTAAGTTATTTGGTTTAGTGTGTATTAGTATTGAGCGTTAAGGATTTTGTTTGTTTTGATAAAGAATTCATCCACCACAAAAAAAAATGACTTTCAAACAGGAAATGAATACCTTATTTCAATATATTCCAAGTGAGACAGATAATATTGTAGGCAATACATTCCACCTAGTAAAATATAAGGAATCAACATAGATATAACATATCGCGATAATGCAGTAAGGTATTGGTGATCCCACAAGATAAGTACTCGTCTACGAGATAAAAGGTACGGTTCAGAAATGATTGCTTGATAGCTATTTTAAACTTGAATAAATAGATATCTTTATTGCTTGTGGGTAATAAATTGTTTCCATCTCAAGTCAATTCCTCATGTTTATAAAAAAGTTTTTATTCCTAGTAGAATAATTATGTACATCCTTATTCGTTTTCTATGCTTTTGTTGGTGGATATGAATCTCAACGGGACAATAACGAATATAGATTGCAGATAATTACATTATTTTGATAACTATAAACAGATTTTCAAAAGAATCTCTCAATCCCGATTTTGTTAATAGCCTGACCGCTCTCTTCTGCAGCACGAAGACCCAATTTGAGTAAGAGCCGTTCTAAAATTGTTCTAAAAAAATGTTCGTTTCCGTTAATCAGCTGATGAACGTCAACCCTCAGGAGTCGAAACTCGTGCGAGCCATGGATCAACGAGGCCTTACCTTTTAACGTGCGTTTACCCAGCACGGTGGTCCGACAGGGATTCGAACCCTGGTGTTCCGCTTGAAAAGCGAATAGGTTAACCTCCACTACCAGTTGCACCAGTAAATCATTCCACCACTCATATGGAAGTGGAAGAGAGGGAGAAATATGACATTTTCAAAACATTTGTACTAAGCAGCTCAATGAATAATTGAAACGATGGCTTCTTGCAGAGATTGTCAATATTATTTATTGGCCCATTTTAGTTTGTTGTCGAATGTGATGCCTAGAAGCTTGACTGGAGCATCTTCTGTATTCATTGTATCAAGATATTGATTTTGTTCTGTATTGTACCAAGTTATTAGGAGTGAGCCTTTCGTTGATCCTATTCGAAGCCTCTATATTTGTATTCGTCTATTCTGGACGTTAATGTTTGATTTGGGAAAAAATGTTATTCGTGAAAATAATAAATAAGAGCGGAACTAACACTCACCCCTGAAGTACACCTGATAATACTGTTCGAAACACTTATGAGTGATTGTCATGAAATGCATACTGGTTTACATACATATTATCCAAGAATCGAATTACTGGACCCAGAATAGGTTGTCGAAGCCTCACATTTGCAAAGTATATGACGAGCTGTCTTTATCAATTTGTTGTATTGTTTGCACCACAAGTCTCTATCATACAGCCATATATCTTACTCAGGTGTCGAATCGATAATGACAGTCCAGAGCCTTGTTTTGTGAGAGTATAAAGTCAGTATATTACGGTCTGCCAGACACTCCAATTCTTCACGGCATTCCCACACCAGTCTGGATACAAATCTGGGGTTTATTCAAGTATCCCATATATCTGGTTTCTAAAATTCGATTCCGTGCATTTTCAAAAGCAGATAAACAAAAAACTCAAGTTTTTCCTAAGCTCAAAATATTTCTCGGGAGTCAACCTAAATGAAAATTGTTTTCGAATTATGATTTATCTCCAGAAACTCCTTTATAGGTACGTATTGATACATCATTTGGTCAAAAATTCTCATACTCCCTGTGCCATTGTACAGGGGAAGTGATTCGAAAAAAAATTGTACGAGCTACAGAGCGAAAGTTCTCGTTCAGGCAAAATGTATGTGTAAAAAACATGATATTCAACCCTTTTCTCTCAATAAGTTTATGTTGATGATGGCACTGCCTTGCACTGATGAGTGGCCAAATAGCCCGAAACCGGTCTGCAAGTGTGTCCGTCCCTATAATTGAAAATCAATTCCTTCATTTGTATCGACGAAAGCAAATGCAGGATTTACTTCTGTGAAGAAACCTGCACTGGCACCTAGTCGGATATAATTCAATGCCCTTCGTGGTATTAGCCAGGGGAGTAGTTGTTTTCTGACAGGTGCCAGCCGAAACCTACTGTGTAGGTAATTTGAGACTGGCCTGAACAGATTGTTCCAAAGATGATTCAATAAGTTTTGGTTATTTCCAAGAACTGTTTTGTACAAAGGACATTTCGGTGTTTGAGTTATAGAGAAAGAAATGCCAGTTCAGCAATGAGACTTCAAGTGAATTTTGAACGCTTTCGAAGTCTCTTTTTCAAAATTGTTCTGTGAGATGCTGAATCCGATTTCAGTACAACTTCTTTTCATTTGAACCCTCAATTTACTTTTCGAAAAATAGGCTTCGTTACCCCTTGCAAAAATGGTTCGTACATGGAAAATATGGGTATTCCTTAGTTCAAATCGTTATTTTATAGCATATCTACAAATATTATATATGGGTTCAAATTTGCATCCTCAACAGTAGATGTAGAGGTTTAATTCATGAAAAGCTGGACAGAATGTACAACTACTTTTCTGGAATGCTGCAGAAAAGAATAAAATGTATTCATCCTGTTGATTTAGAGAAACGTACTGCTTCTATCTGGGTTGACTTTTCAACAAATTGCAATCGTTTCCCAAGCAAATATTTCCCAAGGCCCAAAATCGAGTTGACACGATTTCCCACCTCTTTTTCTCCTTTTCCTTGGATTCTACAAGATTTCCTATGAAGCACTGGAATAACTTTTCGTGTCAACTCAATGATGAAAAAATCACCACGACACTGACTGAAATCATTGCGGTGCAAAATGAAGCTATTTTCATCATCTTCAAAAGTGGAGTGAAGTTTTCTTACCGCCCTCGCTGCCGCATCGTTCTTGCGGCAACGCGAGCGACTCCTCTTATTCTTTTCGAGTCGTACGAACAACAAAAGTTAATTTATAAGTAAACGAATTTGAATGTCGAGCTCGAGGTAAGTTGTTTCCTCGGGGATATTTCTGTCCCCTGTTCGCGCATACGGTCGCCTTTCGGAAAGAAACCTTTCGTTGATTTTATATTCCACGTTAAACTTTTATTCGGTCCTAAATCCCGAATTCCCTCGACTGCTGTACTTATCTTTCACCTTTTATATTTTATTTATAGCAATTACGTTACTTTGTAGAATTTGTTCAGCCATCGATTAAGTTGTGTATCCGTTCTGCATGAAGCAATTCATTCACTGAGTGTTAATGCTACCGATGAGGATTGAATTGGCCCACCGAGATGCATATAAACCCTGGTCTGTTAGGCTTTTGTTTAGTTAATTCCCCTCGATCTGATAAATCGAAGCGAGAACTTACATTTTCTGACGGTAGGTGATGATGGAAATGCGATTTCTCAAAGCTGCAATTCCAATCAAGCGACAGCTCACGAGAGAACTCTGATACCGACGGTCTCATTGGATAAACTCTGGCGGAATGTTTCGTTCACCAATTGAATCATCAGTACACAAAATTTGTATAGACAAGCCACATTATAGAAAGCTAACCCATTAAATAACTTCGACAGTTTGATACTTCGATTTGAAACTTAAATGTGTATGGAAGTTCCGATAAACTCAATAGTCGATTCTATCTGTATCTGTAGAGTAGGGAGGGTGAGTGTATGCCCATAGCACTACCGACCCACATCCTCCCGAGAAGTCTACCTCCTGAATTCATTCATTTCACATTGTACTTTTAACGTTTTTATCGTTACTATTGCTACTGTTGAATTAATTTTTTACCTCTAGTTACTTTCGTGGTTAAACATTTTGCATTGTTTATGTGTTAATAGGGCCGAATCTAATATCCATTTCCATGATATATATATATATATATATATATATATATATATATATATATTTGTGATGTATTCTCGACCGTACTTTATAAACTAGATTTGGAAGTTCTCAGTTTTGCGGTCTGTTTACTAATAAAACTCATTTGTTCTTGATCTCAATATTTCGCTAATGTTTATTAGCTTCATCAGGAGAAAAGCTACAAAGAATGTGACAAAATTGTACAAGATTGAATCGAAAATAACAGTTCTACTTACAATCATAGAATTAATATTCTTGGTGTGTTCATTGCCTTGGGAAGCTGAATCGAACTACCCATGCTCGCATAGTTACTGCCTCACTGAATCAGCTAGGCAAAATTCATGTTAATAGGAGTCCCTCAGCTGTACCAGGCAATGATGTAATTAACGTAAATCTAAGGGTTTTTATAAGTAAGCACATGTCTGTCCTTATTTTTAAATATTACAAAAGTGATTAAATAGAACTCAAAATATTGCAATAAATGTTACTTAACTGACCTGTATCGGTTTTATAATTAACTGTATTTGGTTTTTTGTTAATGTGGTACATTTCAAGGAACAACCTGGTTTTCTGGTTACTGACTCTGTCTAGGATTTTTACATTCGAATAATCAAATTGATGGCCGGTTTTTTGGGAGTGGTCGACTGCTGCACAAGAGTTTTTTCCTAGTCGGGCATCGCTCTTGTGGAGGGCTATTCTTTGTTTGAGCCACTGCGAGGTCTGTCCCACATAACATTGGTTACATCCACCACACGGGATTTCATATATAACGTTGCTGTTAAGTGGGACAGGTGTTTTGTCTTTGACTTTTGAAAAGAGATCCGAAATTTTTGTGGTGTTGTATCTGGCTATTTATATCTGTGGAAAATCTTTGAAAATATTTGTATATATATATATATAGAAATAGATGTTTTCACGGATCTTCGATATGCAAGATGGATTTTCTGGGTTTTTTATCCGTTAGGTATCTTCTGATTTGTTCGACGTTTCGAATTCCATTTTGAATTCATTTTCAAGAACTGTGAGACGAATATCGAAGATCCGTGAAAACATCTATTTCTACATAATACCTGGATGGGCAGGATACAACCTTAGAGAGCGGCTGACGATATAATCATCAATAATATCGGACCTAGTCGGATAATAACTGGAGAGAATCATTATAAATACCAGTTTCCATGGAGAACAGACAATTGAAGTCTTTGCTTATTCTTGCTTGGTTACTTCGTAAGGGGAGTGATTGACCAGGACGGTATGGACAGATATTCGTCTCACAGTTCTTGAAAATGAATTCAAAATGGAATTCGAAACGTCGAACAAATCAGAAGATACCTTACGGATAAAAAACCCAGAAAATCCATCTTGCATATCGAAGATCCGTGAAAACATCTATTTCTACATAATACCTGGATGGGCAGGATACAACCTTAGAGAGCGGCTGACGATATAATCATCAATAATATCGGACCTAGTCGGATAATAACTGGAGAGAATCATTATAAATACCAGTTTCCATGGAGAACAGACAATTGAAGTCTTTGCTTACTCTTGCTTGGTTACTTCGTAAGGGGAGTGATTGACCAGGACGGTATGGACAGATATTCGTCTCACAGTTCTTGAAAATGAATTCAAAATGGAATTCGAAACTTCGAACAAATCAGAAGATACCTAACGGATAAAAAACCCAGAAAATCCATCTTATATATATATATAGTTGCTGCTGCAGGTAAATTTTTTCATAGTGATAGATAGTTTCAACACATATTTCGACAATAGAAGATAGTTTTGAAGATACCAGATTCAAAATGTATGTCAATTGATAATAAAAGAACATGGGATTTTTCTGACGATGAGGAAAACAAACTTCACCTTGAATGACCTTTCTCTTAATTGGCATAGTTATATTTGTGTTACTTACTGATTGTTTTCCAGAATCTCCCAGTCTAATATATTCTTTCCCGCAGTCATGACTATGGTTGTTACGTGCCTAGTTAAGAAGGATCCAAAAACAATAATTAGGAATCATAGAATGGAGATTTTTTCAGGCGAGTGTTTTATGCCTATAACCTACAAAACTGCCGTCGGACATGCACGAAATTTTTTTTTCAGAAATTGTTCGGAATCAAGAATGCGAGATATCGAAAATTTGGAGGATTGTATGCATCTGCTGGCCCACCTGCCACATTCCATATCTGTAAAGTCAAAGGTGTATGAAGTTTTACGATGTGACTCTCAACGCTCGCCACAAAAAGCATCACTTTCACTACTAACACCATATATTATTATTTCCTCATATGCAGTTAGGTGGTAAATTAGTGAAAATTCTATGAGGCGCCGTTTGGGTCAAAAGTGTTTTGCAAATGTATGTAATTTCATGTCAATATATTTATTAACTTTAGCAATATTTTTATTTTGTGTTCCGATATATTTATTTTCTACCGAACATAATATATTTACGCTTTGAGTGTCACAAATATATAAAAATGAGATTCCCATAAATTTATGAATTCGATCTATTTCACGTCGTCGAGAGATGGCGCACCGGTGGTATTTTGTCACGGTCGAGTATACGGCAACATGGGAAAGTCGTTAGTACATAGAGTGGCTAATAGATGGCAGTGACTCAGGCAGTTGTCATGTCAATGTTGATAATATTTATAGTTCAAAATAGGCACTCCAGATGCTTGTCAAATCGCGAAATTAGTTTTTCATAAAGGATCCTGGGACCTTTCGACCCACAGGCAGACGCGAAACCACAGCGACAACTCCCTCGACATTTGACAACTGCCTGAGTCTATTATTTTATGAATAATGACTTCGCCATGTTGCCATATACTCGACCGTGAACAAAATGCCGCCAGTGCGCCATCTCTTGACGACGTAAAATAGATCGAATTTGTAAATATAGGGGAATTCTCATTTTTATATATTTGTGACAGTCAAAACGTAAATATATTATGTTGGGATGGAAATAAATATATCGGAATACAAAATAATAATATTGCCAAAGTAAATGAATATATTGACATAAAATTACATATATTTGCAAAAACACTTTTGACCCAAACGGCGCCTCATAAAATTCCTTGAGTTGCCGATATTATTTATATCAGATCAGGATATTTCACTAGTATTTCAATATGGAGGGTAACGTTCGTCTAGTACCGTCTCATTCACTCGCCACACAAAATATAACTTTTTTAAAAACTGAATGGGAGTGGCCTTCCTAATGAAAATCCATATTAAACAAATGATATACAGTTGCCTATAAGAGTGTCGCACATTAGGGTTTACTAAACAAAACAGTTTAAAGTTCCTGCTTGGGGTAGCTATTGTATAGCGAAATACGTGTAACGGTTTAGTAAACACTAATATTTGAAAATCCTACAGGCAACCGTATTATTTTTCGTATAACTTTTTTTACTCCTTATACCTCAAAGTGCTTTCTCAGATAATTGTATAACTGATGAAAGCTTCTGCACGACCTTCACACACACGATCAAATTCTATTTTTCGTTCCCCCCTCTACACTGTTCGGGAATTTGAATTTTTGACAATGCATATAAGTATTCTGCAATACACCATTTTTTTATGAGGAATACATTTTTTTGACAAATCGATTATAAAATAGTTTTCCATATGGTGGAAATTTATTGATCTCACTGTAGGTGGTCTGCACCACATTCCGAAAAGCAAACCATAATAGGCGTATTTGTCTATTTATGAAACCCTATAAATTAAGATTAATTTTACTCGCAGCCAGGAAATGACATGGATCGAGTCGATAAGCATCTACCTAAATTGTAATCAATAATGTAAAAATCTAGTAACATCTACAAATTATTGGTAAGACGACGCTTGAAAATATATTTTTGATATTATTCAGTCTTTGTTGAAATATCAATTTTCTCGAATCTCTTCTAAAACGTTTTCACGGCTCAATTCTCATAGAGGTGATATGGAATTTGCAATATTGAAATGGAGTCCGGGTTTTGTTTTCATAATACCATGATTTATCTCTAATTCGAATTAGAACGTTGAGATCGTAGATATCAAGTATGTATACGGTCATTAGAATACAGGCTTCGATTATCGCATTATGAATATGAAATATTCTATTAAATTGTATAACTATACCTAACTTGACACTTCCCATTTTTGTCATCATTATATTTCCATGATCTTTGATTATCATTATCATTTATATTTATTTTTCTATTTGTATAATTTTTCTCTATTTGGCTTTTCCCATTCCGAGGAATATATCTCCATTATATTAGCTATTCGCTTATAACTCCTGGGCAATTTTCTCGTTTCGATTTATTGTTGTCATCATATTTTTTTGACCCAATGAGTTTTTTGTGGTAGTTAAATAATTCAAAAAACTATAAAAAAAACAATCATCCACCACAGAATAGTGACTTTCAATCAGTAGGTAGTTATCAGGTATTATTTTGTTAACCTCCTTTAATTGAAAATCTCTCAGGATACTGTAGAAAATCAATATTAATTTCAAGTATTTCCCAGTTGAATTGAATAAGCTCATTTCTGAATTGATGTCGTATTCGAGTTGTGTAGTCGTGGAAAATCGATAGAAGAAAGAAATAAAAGATTGTGTTAGATAACGACAATTTTTTTATAAGAATCCGAACACCTTACATTTGTAACTCACCATTTTGCAGCTACTCAGTTATAAACAGAGGCCCATAAACGGTGCCACTAATTGTATCTAATGTTCATCAGTTGCAGAATTGAAATTTTTAAATAAAAGTTAGTGCATGTTCGATAACCAAGTCGAGAAATATTGTATTCTCAATAATAAAGTTGACTATATCCATTAAAATACAACAAAATATCATTCAAAATAGTTATGCTCAAATCCGAAGTCATGGTTTCCTATTCAATTTAGTTTAATTTTTGGAAAATTGTGAACTACTCTCGTACGAATCATTTTCTTATAATTTCAATTCAATAGTAGCCACAATGAAATTAATTTGGCATGACTTTTTCTGAATTGAAGCATATTTATAAATAATTTTACTTGTATTTAGATTTTTCCGATTGACCGCCAACTTTATGTGTGTTGCAACGATATTCAAAAATCCTAAAATTTAACAAATATATTTTTGACGAAGCAAATACTTCACTTTCAATAATGTGCATATGAACAAATTCTGATTTCAATGTTTTTTTTTTTGTACACGGAATATTTATGAAAATGCTTCAAGCTAGAACAGATATCAATAAAACATACTGAAATTATTGCGAATGGCAATGGAAAAACGAATAAGCGCTCAAGAAATCTGTAGTGTGACAATTTGTTTTGTTAAGTAATGTTTACGAAATTCAAGGATTTCGTTCAATATTGTTGCAACGAGCATGAAATTGGTGGTTGCCTTTCCTGGAAAAATATAAACCAAAATTAAGTTTGCGAATACGCTTCAAATCGGACAAATTTCTGTCAGTATAATGAAATACTGAAAAAATACATCCAAAAAAATTTTCGAAAGAGGCCACAAATTCGTACTTGAGCATATCACTCAATTCTAAACAACTTTTCTAAATGACATTATGTTGTATTTCACACATATTTAAGTCGAGTTTGAGGGAATGCAATCTCAAAAGCACTAATAGTCAAACAATTCTTCGCAAAAATCTGATTTGTGATGGTATCCGCGAATATCAGTGACTATAAATATATGTCACGTTATTCATCAAACTCATTTGATGAAATCAGATTCAATAAGAATCAGTCATATAGAGCAAATCAAATCTATGTGTGACAGGGGTGGTTAATTTCCCCCCCTCCAATAACTCGAACTGCTTGATCCTCATTGAATCGATTTGTCTATGGAGAAATGAACATACAATCAAGAAAATCAAACACTTCCAGGCGACTCAGGTGAAGAGAATCATTTATAGTACTGGAGTGCCTATTAGATGAAAGAAATTCTCGGAAAGAGATCTGATAAGTGTTAGGGCGTACTCACCTGTAACTGTAGAAAGAAGAAAAACCAATAACGTAACCTTCATCCATCGTATAACTCCAATTAGCTTGAGTCTCATGTCGTCAGAAATACCATGTCTGTTTTTCACAGTTGTTATTCGAAAGCGCATCCACGAGAGAACATCCCCCACTGGCACACTTAATACTCCGCGAAATTACATTCCGACCTGTCGACAAAGAATTTCATTAGACCTATGGTTTCACATCGAATTAATTATTCATTTCATTGGATTTTTCTAACATGATGGGTATTACTTTCCGAAAAAATTAATTCAATTCCGAGGTTCTTCTAGTCTACTTGACACAAATTGTTTTTTCGCAAGTGTTTGTAATAATTTACGATGAGATGATACAATATTCTAGCAATATTCAACTACTGACTATATTTCACAAAATTTCCCAACAAAACTTTCCACCCTGATTATTCCGATAACACCAAAAATGATCCGAGAGCCAGGTACAAATTTCGTCAAACATTTTCTCTCAGGCGATAACTACTCGAATGCTTCAAAGAGTCGTGTCATGAAGGTTTCTGAACGTCATTTCCTCCCGTAGACATTAAAACTAATGGACCGGCCATCATGACAGTTTTTTACATAGCTTGATGAGGAATACATTAGAGAGAGAGAAAAAATATACACATTGAACAGATATTGTGAAGGACATAATGAAAATGTGATACTCAAATCACTCTATCCTTCATCACCTCTTCCTCTGCTACATTGAGAAAAGAATGAATTTAGAGGTTAAACTTGAAGTATTCTATATTGCTCATTCCGCAGTCTTCTCCTCTCAGAGCCAATCCATTAGTTATAATTTCTATGTTTCCTCCCGATTGAAAATTTTTGCTTCTCTGAATAAATGAAATGTCAGCTGGATTCAATTCATATTCATAAAGGCCATAAGCGAATCAATCCCCCATGAATTTTGGGAAATTGGGGCAAATGAAAAACATACTTTGGCTTATGTTTCCACAGGTAATCGCAACTTTCATATTTGTTCCTAGGATGTTTAACAAACCTGCATGATTTGCATTCATAATACTGCAATTTGCCTTGTTGAAGGCAATTTTCGCAGTATCTGAAAATATTGAAATAAACATGAAATTAGCAGTTACCTGAAAAAATATTGTCCAAAGTGAATTTTGAAGTTAGGCATGATTTGGGAGAAAGTTATTCCATATCGAGTTGAAAGTGGCTACTCTGATCACTTACAGAGCCAAAATACTAAGAAAATATTTCAAAATGAGTTGTATTATCCGAAATAAAGCTAGTTTTGGAATGAGTTTAATATTATCTGACCTGTCTTGTATGCTGTTTGACTTGAAACGATCGCATCTAATATGGTTATCGAACATTTTGGTGGTATCCAAAACTTAGGGTTCGTTTATCGATGCAGGAATAAAATTAACTGGCACTTCTCTCATTGTCACTACTAAAAAATAGTCGAGCGCATCATCTTGCTTACTGTCTCTATCTACCACATAACTCATTTATCCTGGCATTGATAACCGGACCCTGAGTCATTCAACTAATAGAGAATATTCCTATTTGTTGCACACTGAATTGAGAAATTAATAAATGGAGAAATATTATGATGAAAAAGGTAAGAGTCCACAAGCCAAAGCGAATACGAGCATGATTATATTGGAACATGAAAAATAATAATTGTTTGAAATCTATATTATATATAATAGGGATCCAATAGTAACACAACAATAAAATGATTTATTTCGGTCACTACATGGGGATGATGCCGAATAATTTCATATAGGAACGTCATTTCCTCCCAGTTAAAAATTTGTCACCTGAATGTCTAAATGATACTATGAGTAATGAAGAAAATCAGCTTGCAGTATCCTGGGGGAAAACCCATCAACTGTTGTATTTCAAAGCAAATATATATTTTCCCGCTTGGTTTGTCTGTTATACCCTTCTCACCTACATACATCGAACTGGAATTTATATTTATTATTAATTTTCAATGGGGAGGTAATAACTGAATATAGGTACTTTCATTTCTACATACGTTGCTGCTGCTGAACGCACCCACGGAACCGCAGCTGACGTTCACGAAACTTCGTGATACAACTCTTCAAAGCATTTCACTAGTTATCACACGAGAGGAAGATGGTCATGATAATCTGTTCTTGGCTACCGCCCTGAAATCTCCAAGAACCATATCTCAATATTTGCGCGGTGTTACATTTTGACCCTTGAAGGACATTATCAACCCCATCCCCGCACACTTCGCCTATCCCTTTCCAACTTCTCTGAAGGCCACACAACTTTTGTGAAACATCATATGGAGAATTAGAGAATTAGATTTCTCTGCAAGGAAATTCCGAATATTTTCTTGTATTTTTTTTATATAAAAATATGAAAAATATATATTCAATTAAACAAGGCTTTTCGAATGATGTGTTACAAATGGTATGTTTATATTCAAAAAAGTCAGGGGGGTAGCTAAGGTTGTGCAGAGAGTGGAGTTACGAATTTCGTTCAACCGAGTGAAACATTCCTCTTTGCGATACCACCTGAGGAGCAGTAAGACAACTTTCACTTTGAAATTATTCTTGAGGTGAGGAGAGGTCAAATTTCAGAAATATTTTTCAACTTTCTGTCAAGCATTTGCTCGAATGACTTATTAGTCCAAGATCCCAATCTTCCCAGATGTACTTTATTTTGTGAAAGACAAAACTTATGGCATTGCGTAGCGTATCCATATTCACTTATAATGTCTGCGTATCTGCTAAATTGGTTAGGTGACCGATTAACTGGAACCAGGTGAGAAAGGTAAGTGAAAATATGACAAACTCAACTCATATTTTGGTGGCTGATTTTCATATATACTTTATATACATTCTGGCGCTTGATTATCATATATGTTACCAATGGGACCATTTCAAAACAGTATTTGCTCAGCCGTACAAGTCGTAAGTGTCAAGCATCCTCCAAAGTCTGAAAAGATTCAGCAGTGAGTGTCAGCGAGTGAGGTACATGTATGTGAACCGATTTCCCTAATCAATCGCAAAGCTTACCTTCGAAGCTTCTGGTGTAAATTACCGCAGTAACTGTGAATCGGCCATACAGCCAACTGTACATGTATGTGCAGGTGTTCAAAGTCTACATGAATTTTACTCAATGACCAAAATTTCGTTTCTCAATGAGGTATGTCTCGGAGCCATGGGACCCTACTTTCTCATCATGACCTGAGATACAAAAAAGAGCAAATACTGGCAACATCACCGTCAAAATATGCATGATTAATGAATGAAGGTCCCAAAACAATCAGAAGTAATTTACAATTGACTAGACGTACTTTTTCACCAAGATTTGTTATTGTATACATTGTATACAGACACTTTCACATCAAGAGATTCAAATGGCACTCGACCTCGACATCACACGTTGACTGCGAGGACTCATAGATAAACTACCGTCATGAGGTTGTGCGTTCTCAGTTGTATTGATTTTTCAGAACAATGCAAGAAAGTTGATTCGATTCGTGACAGTTTCACCATGATTGACTCGATGAGCATATTCTTTCTGTTCGAGTTAAAAAAAAAGCCAAGCTTCTGAATTCTTTGATTTCCGGAGGGTGAAATAATATATTAGGTTTGGATACAGGATTGGGAGTATCTACACAGATAGGTGTAGAATTGGAGAACTGTCGAACCTCTCTTGCTCGGGACCTTTTTTCAATAGAACAGTTGAACTTTCGAAATTCTTGCCGAGAGAAGTTTTTCCTAAGGCTTACAAAGTTACTAACTTCAAAGTGAATGTTAATTCGTACCTATCTGCTGTCCCTCGATTCACGCGGCTTGAAGTCATCTGGTTGGTATTTATACCTGATACCCCACTGAAATTGGCATATTCGAAGATGCTGAGGTTGAAAGGAACAATTTGGTACTAAGACTAGTTGATAATGAACGAGTATTCATTTAACACCTCCGTCAGTCGAAAATCGCCTAAGGTTCTCGATTGAATAATAACAGCGAACACCAGAATTTGAGAGGAATATGAGATGGAGAACAGTGTCTTCGGTAGCTCAGTGGTTAGAGAATCCATCTAGTTCAATGGAGGACGTGAGTTCAAATCCCGCCCGAGGAAGTTTATTTTTCTTGAATTATAAATTGTCTGAATGCCGTAATCATTTCATTAATTTGTCCCACTCTACAGTCCCGTATTTGATTTTCATCATGAATGATATTCAATTCATTCTGTATACAGTTATGATTGAGTTCATCTGTGTTTGATCAAGGCAGTTTTATTATAATATTTCCAATTACCAATTTATATTCCCACAATTTCCATCTAGATATCAATATTGTTTTCGGCTATCATTAAAATGCATAAATGAGAACCTGCAGCCGGATGGAAACGAAATCGAGTCCTATGGAAACCATTCTCATTGGAACCGAATCCGCATTATTCGTAGAGTCAATACGAGTTGGAGCGCGCGAATTGCTTACAACTTTTTTGAACGACATGGTTGTAGGCAAAACATTATGAACTTTTAATGAAATTCTGACCAATTCAATTTCAACTGAATTTGCCGTCACGGATAACTATTTCTAGGTATGTTCAGATATTGAATATCCATTTCAACTATGAGAAGGGAGATCGGATAGCATCAATATTGATCTCTATGGCCGATTAAGATTGGCATTCGATCATCTGTGAGAGGGTTGGAAATACCCACCTGGTTCTCGATAGTGTAGAAGTGAGAACGTCCACCTATCAAACGGAAGACCGGTATTCAATTCCCCGCCTCGGAACCACCGTGCTGAGATTCACACGTTGAAAGGTTAGGCCTCATGAGTCTATTGTTCGCACAATTTTAGACTTCTGAGACTTTCGTAAAGGGCGTCAGCAGATTAGCGAAAAAAACATTTTTTTTTCAAACCCATCGAACTCCTAGTAGTATCAAAAATCAAAAGCTGGCTGTTGTCTGCGGTTTTGGTACTCAACAAAATAGACATCCGGACCATCGATCTCGATGTAAATCGGAAGTGGGTATTTAAACTACTTCGTTTTGCTGAAATGCAGATGAAGAATCGAAATCTGAACAGACCTTAGACATTTCAGATTTCGGGCAGTCTATTGTTTAATTGGCTTTAAGATCACTCGATAAATATATGACAGATCACATAATAACATCAATCTATGTCCAAACTCTCAAAGAAACAGCTGAAAAGCTTTATGAGTCAATACATCCAACGAATCAACAAACTGAAGAGAGAGTAATTTCCAAAAGTAATCAATACCGCGATGAACCCCCAAATTTTTTGAACCAGAATGTAGCCTATATCAGAACCAAGGCAGGAAACAAAAAATCGTCAAATTATTGAGGAAACCGATATAATTACGCTATAAGGTAGACACGATTAAATTTCCACAAAATTTATTGTCTTCGCGACATGTTTCGGTACACTGTACCTTTATCAAGCGAATGTATTTAAACAGTGTTTAAATACATTCGCTTGATAAAGGTACAGTGTACCGAAACATGTCGCGAAGACAATAAATTTTGTGGAAATTTAATCGTGTCTACCTTATAGCGTAATAACTATGGATTTCCATCAAGTAAAGGCCACCTCAGTCCAAAAAAACCGATATAAACTTGGTCACAGATAAGGGCGGTTATCATAAGAATATTTCAAGAAGACCCCAACTTTCCACTTTTCCAGGAAAACAAAAGACATGAGACTACTGATCCTTCAGCTGATCTTCCAAGTAATTCAAGTGGTAAGTAACACTGAGGATGTTCAGATAACCGCAATAAATAATCCTATACTTCCTATACAGCTAGGAAACTCTAGGTTAATATACAACAAACACAAATTTCTACACTACTTAGACCTACCTAACACAAATAATCATACAACTGAATGATTCCTTCACTATAATAAAAACTAATTTTAACAAGGAAAAGATATCCAATCTCATACCACGGTCTAGCATCTCACATGTTATCAAGAACAGAATATCTGATAGAAACGACTCAACTGAAATTGAATAATATTCACACTCTTATGAGATCTAAAAGAGGTCTCATAAACGGAGTAGGAAAAGTAAGTAAATGAATTTTTGGCAAATTAGATGCAGACGACGAGAAGCAGTACGACCATGCACTCAATAAACTAGAACGAAATCAACACTTGAAAATTATGTTACTCAAGTTCCAAATCAGTGACAAAGAAAGAATGTCAGATTCTTTCAGCAGAATAGTATATTATTATTATTCAACGAGCATATTATTCACGAGTAGAATACTCGCACACGACTAGTAAACAAGTTTTTTTTTGGAAATTTTGTTACATTACATATATATTTTTGGAAGCACTTTTATTTTATTCCAAGCAATATTTCATACAATACTGTAAACTGTTCGAGTCAAATTTGTTTGAATTCAAAAGCTATTTCGATATGACACCCACATTCATAATCGCTGATACGATCTTAATTGGAATAAGTTGGTGATTTACACGACAAAAATCCAAAAACCGATTTTTTGTAGCAAAACAATATAATATTATAGCTGGATCAAGGAAGTAGCAATGAATAATAACTTATTATTAATGGGTTTTATTGAGGTCCAGCAAACAGACGTATAATGGGTACATTATACAATAGTCGTGGAAATAAATTTATTCCAACCTCTACGTCCGCAATGGATATTCGAGTACTTGAAAAGAACTTCGAGTTCGAAACTTCTGGGACCTGAAATTTCCTTGATAGTAACGAATACCGAACTCGAGGGAACCTCATTATTTTTCCCAATTATTCAACGAATCGGTGAATACTATTCGGAAGTAAGTATCAAGCTTGCAACGGCCATGAAATGAAAATCTGGGCAAAGAGTACAATCGAAAATTTATGTGACAATTAAAACGAACATTAAAAATTTCAGCAATAACCACAGCGGTTACTGGTTTATTACAGTAATTGAATTTTTCATTAAACGAGTTTATTTTCCTGGTGTGATAACTTGAACAGCGTTGCAGTATTATAAAGGTATGGCAATGGCAAAAATGGTCTTTTTCACAAACGTATATAATATTTTATAATTCAAATGATGCCATGCCAAAAATCAATCGAATTTCATCAAATATAGATTATATATTTGGTGATCATCGCAAAGCGCAAGACACACGAGGGACGTTAGGAGCATAAACAAACGAATTTGATCGTACACGTCTCCAACATATCTTCAAGATGTCCATCTTTCAATGAGTATTTTTCTCAAGTCCTCATCAGTCCTTCTGGAAGTTCAGTCACAGACTTCGCTAGTATCTATCAGAAAATTTGCGATGAAGTGTCATAAAGATATACCAGGAGCGTTCAAAGGTTTAATAATAATGATAATCTTCAGTAACCATTTCGGTACTTTCTGTATATATAGTAGGTCAAATAGAAATATGATATAACGAAACTTCATAATCAAGATCTAGGTAATGAATATGGATATGACTAACACACTTTCGAAAACTATATACAATTAAACCATATTTAAATACATCAGTATCTCGCGTTGTCGTCCAAATATTTCTCTAAACTAGTATCTCTCAATTTAAAATATTTTCATATTATTAACGAAGACTTTGTTGAATTTAGTCTTCTTGATTGAAAGAGAAAATTCATTGCATTGATTTTTAACTATAGCTGGAACAGGATATAAATCGTCTTGATAGAAAGTAATATGTTAGAAACTCAAATAATGAAATATTCATGTTTAATCATAAAAATGCTAAATTCACTTACGTTTGTTTCTCTTTACTTTTCAGAAATAGTTAATAATGTAATGAAGAATACATCAGCTTCGAAACTCTAATATTTTCTAGTGGAACAGAAAAATGATTAGCGTAGTATATTCAGCATTAGTTGATGGAAAAGTACGTATACTTCAAGGTAAAACTTCTGATACTATCGAGGATATTGCCGTTGAGAAAGGAATTTCTGAAAAAATACTAATATTTGTGTGAACTGGACAAAAATCTGAATTTTCTAAGTTTTTGTCATCGTTTATGTTGCCTCTATTTTCTCACCTCATCAAGTTGTTTGACAAGAGTTTTGTAGATGACATCATACTGTTGTGACTTTGAATTTGGGAATCATCCTGAAACGTCATTTCGAATAGAAAGAACTACTTGTGCCATATTGAAAATGGAATTATGTATGGTCACGGTATTATTCAAAATCTTTCACTCACATATATTTCCGGTGAAAAATGATTTATTATTCAAAATTTCACCTCAATGACCCATACTCCTATTCCAAATATAATTTCACAAATAACTGAATGGCGCCTTGTACAATGATTCCTTCTTCGTCGTTTTGCTTCGAGCTGACCCAGGTTATTTATACTTCGGTTGGTCCCATCCGAATAGATCACCTTGTAGTAGTACCTCTATGACTGAAATGCGCAAGTTGAAAGAAAGAATGATAAACGATGCCCCTATCTCACGGTTCCTCACTCGAATATCCGTCAATATACTTCTTGCGCTGAATGTGATAAGTTCTAAAGTGTAAATTGGTTACAAATACGTGAATTGAAAAAAAATTTCCATATGTACTATGGGAAACAAGAAAAACGATGCTCAGTGAAAACAACGTAGAAATTGGGCGAACACTACGGAAACTCGAGGAAAAACTCCATTACTACTCGTCCAGTAAGTAAAGTTGTTTTTAATGTTTTTTGTCATGTTTTAGAGAAACCAACGAAATGAGTGGACATATAATTGGAAATAGATGAGACTGACAATGATTTCTGATCATTGATCGTCGGCAGGGGCAATCTACCTTGTAGATCAACATACGGCTGAACTTTATTCTTCATGGTAGGCCGTTTTCTGCCCTGCATACTTTTTGAGTTATGCCAGCCGAGTGTCTCGCGCCCAAAGACAATTTCTTTTTGGTTGGCGCAGGTCCGTCGTCAGATTTGACATCGGAATTTTCCGCCACCAACAGTGAATCTTTCCGTAGTGATAACGCTGTTACTACTATACCGACTGAAGCAAAGTCTTACGGTAGTTATTCCAGGATGATTTCGCACTGCGGTGGGGTACCTATCTGACACAAGGACAAGAGAACGACAAGGAAGAACCTAAAGACACTCGAGGACAAACTCCGTTCTTACTCGTCGTAAGTAACTTTGTTTTTCATATTTTGTCACGTTTTAGAACGGAACCAAAGACGTGAGTGGACGTATAATTGGAAACGGCTGAGACTGACAATGATTTCTGATCATTGATCATCGGCAGGGGCAATCTACTTTGTAGATCATTCGACGGCTGACCTTCAATCATCATACGCCGTTTTTTTGTCCCGCACACTTCCTTGAGTTGTGCTCGCCGAGTGTCTCGCGCACGAAAACAATTTCTTTTTTGTTGGCGCAGGTTCCAGGCCATTACACTACCTCATATCCACTCCAACTGAATCCGGTAGTTCAGACCTTTTTTCTCGGCATCTGAGTTGCGGTTTTCCACCGGACCCTCAAATTTCGTTGGGCAAAGGTTTCTCAGCCCTCAGAACAGCTGTGCCTGGTGAGTGATCGATATGCTGAAGCATTCAAGACTACTTTGTCTGACAAAGCCGGTGCTGAAGAACCATTATGCAACGTTCCTCCCTCGATGTCGAACCACAGGAGATTTCTGCTTGCACTAGACCTGAAGGTACAACCTTTTCCTTCAAAACACCTCGAGGGCACTGCTCATCGACGTCAATGGCAATCTTAGAAAAATCAACAGAGGGGGAACACCTCAAGTAGACAAAACAGAGGATGGTGAGAGCGGTTCACGACGTACAATAACAAATGGACGAGGTAACATATTTGAACCTATACGCTGGTCGCATTAAATATTTGACAGCACGTGGCAATCTATAACTAACAACTCCAACATTTTGGAATGGGTTCAGAGATATAAAATCCATTTTTCCATTATCCATTATCTATTAATTTTTTCAGTTTCGTTTAAGCACCTACATCCACTGTGGTGCCATCTCACCCTGGGTGAACCGATTTTGTCTGGCATCCATTTTCCAGGAGAAAAACTGAGGGGTGAACCTTCAGCGATTCTGATGGCATCACTGATTGCAAATACGATGAAACCATACAATTTATTTTCGTCTCATTGGTGGATATTTGTGAAGGAGATGTGGATAAGGTAGATCGTCCCATGGGTGCAGCCAGGTAAAAATTTTAGTACTAGAAAATAACATAGATCAGCTTAAAATCTGATATCTCATGCAGGTAACTATGATACAATGGAAATGTTTTAGAGGGTTATTTTCAAAATACGATCCACTTTTCTCCCGATATGAGAAAATCTGGGACCCTTACCAAGTGTTGACCAAATTAGAAAAATCGGAAAACCTCATTTTGAAAAATATATCACAAACTTATTTACGATGCAGAAAAATTCTAAGTCGTCTCCACAATTCGATATTCAAAAGATGTCAGGAAGATGATTCAGTTCATGTTTCGAACCTACATAGGTTCATCATCAGCTGAATTAACATTCAATTATGAAGATGAAAAAACTTATTGTTATGGTTGCTCTAAAGCTTGCTAAAGCGTACAAATGTGATTCAAAATCAGAATAAGTAGCTTTTTTATTGTATGATCAGTAAAAAAAAAAAAAAAAAAGTGTCGCCCTTCAGAGGTCGAATCTTCCGCAGAAAATGTATGACGAGGCCTTTTGGCGTGTGAGTCCCAGCACGGAGGCTCGATGAGAAGTTGAACCCGAGTCTTCCCGCTTGAGGGGCAGACGTGCTTGTCTCTTCACTGCCGAGAACCAAATTATCCACAGAAGACCAAGAGACCAACAACCACAAACATGTGTTTTTTCTCACCATTTTTCACGGTGAAACGTGAATTGTGTATGACATCCACGATTATCGATTAAAAAACCGCACACATTCAATTAGGTTTTTTTCTCATTTTTACTTATAAAAATCCTCATCACCCAGCTTCACCTCAGCTCTTCAGCCGTTTGCTGGAAATGAGTCTGCAATTTGGTGGTGTTGATACTGATCAATTCAAAGGCCACAGCACAAGACATGCTGCCACTTCTGCGGCCAACCAAATCGATTTGAGCACGGACACCATACGATCAAATGTAGGCTGGTCCGAAATATAAAATACTTTTGGTAAATTCTACATAGACCAGTAATTACAAATGGTACATTTGCGGATTACCTCCGCAATTTCATTAAACGAGTGTACGTTTTCTGGTTATTTGAGTTTTGCAACATCAAATTGTATTAGCATTCAAATACTGTCTGTATCAAATTCTTAGTTTACAGTGGTGAATTATATGAAGAATAAACAGTTCATTTAGACTACTCCATTAGTATGAGATCAGTCTGAATAAAATTTTGATCGCCTTTTAATAATTCTTTAAACATCTACAAGGTGATCTATTCGGATGGGACCAACCGAAGTATAATTGAGGATTAAACGACTTACCTGAAGGAAGTTCAATCCAAATTATACGAGGTTGGTCACATCCGAATAGAGAGACACCCACCCATCTCAAAGAAAAAAAAAATCCTATATATTATTTTTTCTGTCATCCCGACCCAAAAAGGCGATATCATCGCAAGGTATATTGACGGATATTCGAGTGAGGAATCGTGAGATAGGGGCATCGTTTATCATTCTTTCTTTCAACTTGCGCATTTCAGTCATAGAGGTACTACTACAAGGTGATCTATTCGGATGTGACCAACCTCGTATAATTTGGATTGAACTTCCTTCAGGTAAGTCGTTTAATCCTCAAATATTTTGTAACATAATGTTTACTTTTATGTTTGTGAGGGAAAAATAACATGTCAAAACATTAAAGTATATTTTACTCATTGCCGGTATATTCAACTATTAGTCTATTTGAATCGTTATCATGTTTGCATTGCTTCAAAAAATTCATCAGTAATTTTTCGATAATTCTGAAAACTTGTCCTACAACTGAAGCTTATGATTATAGAGGCACCTCTTTCATTCATTTCATTTCCGTTTCAACCCCTACATTGAATGAATTGTAATGTTGCCTCCACAACAGAACTAAGCTCGAAAATGCACATCGCTCAGAAATTTCCATGTTAAAACGGAACATAATAACAAAGTACCGGCTTCATGTGGTAAGCTTTAGAATTGATACTGATTGATGATTTCACTTGATGTTTCCAAGCCTCACAAATATCTCGCGTATGCCTCATTTAACACCAAATAAAATTAAGGGTCGCATTTCACCCCTACGTTTGGCAATCTGGGTTCCCTCCAACCTTGGGCGATAGAATGGAAATAAGATCAATAATGAGAGATTGTGAATTCTGAATGGCGGTATCACCAAGGAGATATCTTAAATGAGTAGATTTGTGAAAGGTGTGAAAAATCTGTCGGGACCCATCAACACTTGCTGTTTCACTGGTTATCACAGATGTAATATATCGCTGGAGTATAATAGAAAATAGAGTGAAATGATTGTTAATTTAGCTTATGGATCATAACCGCTGTAGAGAATCATTTATTTATTCATTTATTGTATAAACTTTTTGTTGAGAATTCAGGGCGAATCCGATTTTTTTATATGTAGATTCACACGAAAAGGGAGACCTGTAATGTTCAAAGAGCACCGCGTGAATCAAGGGACAGGAGATACGAATTAACATTCACTTTGAATTTCTGAAGTTTGTAAGCCTCAGGAAAAACCACTTTTGGCAAGGAGTTCCATAGCTCAGCAGTTCTATTGAACTCCCTGAGCAAGAGAGGTTCAACAGGGTTCCAAATTCACAACAAAGGGGTGGGAATTCTGTACTCGTCGAGTCATCCTTCTAGATATTGCCAAGGGTGGAACGATTGATAACAATCCGGCAGAGCATCGACCGTGAAAGTATCTATAGAAGAGAGACAAGTCTCCGACCCTTCTACAATGTTCCAATGAAGTGAGCGAGTCTATGAGCGAAGAATCACCAACAAGACGAATTGCCTTTCTCTGAACAGAATCGAGAAGCCTCAATGAATGTTTTTGTGCCGAACTCCACACATGAGAATTGTATTCCATGACAAGTCGTATCTGAGCCTTGTAGATCATCAGAAGTTGACGAGAAGTGAAGTATTTCTTCGCACGAAATAGAAATCCACTGATCGTAATTCCCAGCATCGAGATACTTGATTTTGTAGGAACAGTCACTCCTGACATCTGAATACTAGATGATGATAGATCGGCATTTCTCGAGAAGAGACATGCCTGGGTTTTCGTAGCATTGAATTCCACCAAGTTCATGTTACCCCATTCTATTATTTTTACCAAGTCATCGTTAATTTTATTGACTTGATTCTTTGAATTTTTGTTTCTCGAGCTGGTATGGGGACTCTGGAAGAGAAACTGGTATGAAGAATACTGTCGTCCGCGAAACTATGTATTGAACAAGATGTTTTCCCGAGCAAATTATTGATATGAAGCAGAAACAAAGTGGGCGCCAGAACTGAACCCTGTGGAACACCTACATTTATTGGAAGAATATCAGATGATACCCCATCCACAACCACATACAGAGACCTTCAACAAAGCACACAACTGAGGAGGGTAAAAGGGTACAAGGCCAACTGGGGTCAAACTGAGTAAACTTCGTCATGGCTGCATTGATATAGCTTCTATACGGTAACATGATAATAATAATAATACTAATAATAATCGTCTTTATTATTTTAAATGGTTAAAAATATCATTACAAAAAAAGTATTATTGTATTGTAGAATGTATTATTGTAGTATTGAAAATAAAAGGCGAAGTTCAGTTCTCTCAAAGATAAATCTCTGATTGACCTGTTCGTCCACTTAACCTTGAGTCGTCCTCATGATTTCCGAAAACGTAACTTAACACTTTTGAGTATTCAACAAACACAATTAGCATAAATTAGCGATGATTAAAAATAAAAGATATATTCACTTATTTTCTAGCAGCAAGCAAAAATGTCTTATAATCCACTTTGAAACGGGTTGGGCTTAGTTTTTTCATACGATGGGGTATGTTGTTATAAATTTTTGTGATCTGGTTATTGAATGACCGCTTGAAGGTTTGAGTTCTGAACAAGGGTGGGGTTAGGGTTCCTTTGTATCTAATGTTCAAGTTGATGTATAAGTCCCAACTTGCATTTTCATAGATTCATTGTCAAATGAGAAAGTCCATTCTATTCAACTATAGGTACTTGTTAAGTTTACACACATAAATACTATAACTGGCTGGTAACATATATTTCAATAAACGAATACAATTTTCTACTATTTGGCGCTTATTTAATTATTAAAACAAATTTATATTATCATACTTTAGCTCTCCTGTAGAAGCAGCGTTTTGGACTTATACCCTTCTGCCCCCAACTCGCTGAATTTATCACGAAATTTGTAACCGCTTGAATTGATATCAGCACAGAAAAGTTCCCCGAATTATATCAGTTGAATAATTTTGAGGATAATTGAGTAGGATGGAGCAATGTTGGCTTAGATGTGGTGAGTTAACATCCGCTCAAGTAAGGTTAAGTTGGATAAGAAAAAACAAACACCGCTGAAAACACAATGCTCAGTGTAAACGTTTCGCGATCAAAACATTAGGCATCATCGTTTGTTTTCCGTCGATGGAATATTCACGTTGAATATTTTCGCTATGGAAGGGATTTCATAATAGTATATTTCCTCCGTAAAATAATTTTTACCAATTTTTTATCGAAAATAGAATTATACCGAGGCGGAAAGTTAATTGATTCTCTCGAGAATAAAAATGTTGTCCGAGGCCAAGGTGAGCTATCTTTCGAGAAAGGAATATAGAAATTCGCCGAGGTTTGTATATATTTTATTGGTGTTATAAAATGAACAATGAATTATTATTTGCAAAAAGAATCGTTATAAATTCTGTGTTTGAAGTGAGCACTGCAAATAAACGATTTTTTTTTAATTCGAAGCATTGCATTGTTCCAAATCAGCAATGATTGCTGGTACCGGAACAAATACATATTGTATATTCAATGGCTGTCGACATATTGCATCATTTCAGCTTTGAATGTGGAGTAGCTATCTTTATTTTTTATAGAGTTTGGCAAAAGTTTATATATGTTTGAAGACATTTCGAGAAGGGATTATTCAAGCCAATATTTGTTGTACCCTGGGGTAGATAGATTTGGTTTTGATTTCTGGTTTCATATGAATGTATTTCATTTACTATGCTCATGTTTGTGTTACATTTCTGTTGATTCTTTGTTATTTTATAAATAAATTTGCACTGTTTTATTTGTAGAATTTTTTCTAGCGGTAAAATTTCAGTTTGATGGTAGATCATTTCTGTGTGTTCTGTATTCAAAGCCAAATGAAGTTTTTACCACCTTGTTTTGCAAAGTTTTTATTTTATTGAATAATGTTTGAGAACATACCCCCCAATTTGTTATCAGATAACGAAATATAGAGAGATAATAAGCATTGTATATCATTATTTTATTTGCAACATTTAGGTAGCTTTGGCATCTATAAAGTGCCCTAATCATTGGTACAATTTTTTTTATCAAGTGCTCTGCATGTTTGTGCCAATTTAATTCATCATCGATCACCAACCCTAGATATTTGGTATGATCGACCTTTCGAATTGCCTGATCTCCAATTCTTATATCTGGGTCGTGGCTTTCTTTATTTTTATTTTTAAAAGCATATACACTGTTTTTTTCACATTAATTTGTAACTTGTTAGACAGGATCCATTTAGCATATAGTTCTAAATCTCTATCCACCAAGTCTTCTAGTTCTGCTAGTTTAGATCCTTCATATACTAGAATGGTATCATCTGCAAATATGTAATAGCGAGCCTTAGGATTTGCCTTTTTGAGATTAAGGGTGTGTGAAGAGTATAACAGTGGTCCCAAGACTGAGCCTTGTGGGACTCCACAGTTTATATTCGCGATTTCACTATTTACCTCATCCAGAGATACATATTGTTGCCGATCTTTCAAGTATGATTTAAATATGCTTGCACTTTTTCCTCTTATACCTTAAAAGTTCAATTTCTCAATTATTATTTCATGATCCACTACATCGAATGCCTTTTGTAGATCAATAAATACCGTTATTATATATTTTTTGTCATCCAAGTTAGTTATGACATGGTTCAGAAAGTCCATCGTATCACTTTGGGTGTTTGATTGTTTTTGAAATCCATATTGATACTTGTCTAATTCAATATATCTAGTAATGAAGTTCATGATACGGTTTCTAAAAAGAATCTATGAATTTTGACAATGCACGAACTACTGTAATGGGTCGATAATTTTCCAATTCATTTTTTGATCCTGATTTATCGATCGGGGTAACCTTACCTATTTTTAGCTCCTTCGGAAATTCCCCTGTTTCGAACATTTTATTGACCAAGTCGACTAAGATTGGTATTATTGACTCCTGCACTATTAATAAATCTTTTACCGAAATCCTATCATTACCTGGAGCAGAATTCTTATTCATTTCATCCATAGCTTCTCTTACTTCTTTCATGTTAGTATCATATAGGAACAAGGAGTTTTTATATTGATTTCATCGAAATAATTTGAAGATGGGTTACTTTTGAGTTTTTCATTGATTTTATTGACAATTGATTGACCTATATCACAGAAATATTCGTTAAATTTATTTACAATTTCTAATCTATCAGTTATTAATGTTTTTTCAACCTCTATTGTATCTACACTAATTTGATTCTTTTCATGGTTTATTAGGTTATTTATGGAGTTCCACTGTTTCTTTGGATTTCCATCAGTATCATTCCATCTATTCCTGAAAAAGGTAGTTTTAAGTTATCTTCTTTCATTTTCAACTTGATTCTTTATATTTCTGAAGTCACATAAGATTTGTTGATCTAGCGGGAATTTTTCCGTTATTTTGTATAATTCGTCTCTTCTTTTCAATAGTTTTAGAAACTGAGGGGTTATCCAATCATTATTTTCCCTAATTTTCATTTCAATTGTTTTTGTAGCCTTACTTCTAGCTTCTTGTTTGAGTTTGATCAAAGTTTCGAATGTATCGACCGGTCCAGAATTTTGCAGTAAATTCTTAAAATTACCCTCATATTTTGAATTATCTAGTTTCTCAAATGTTTTTGAATTTTACAACTATAGTTTCTAGTTTTGGTATATAATTCTATTTCTAACAGATTATGATCAGAGATTGTGCTGTATTCTATATTTATTTTACACTCTCTAATATTACTCGTTGCTAAAACATGATCAATGATGGTATGAGAGTGTTGTGTAATTCTGTTTGCATATTCAATGCCGATATTGTTTCGGATTTCAAACCCATTCAATACAATACAATTTTTATATTCTTTAACAGTCTCAGTATTATCTAATAAATGTATGTTAAAGTCCTCAATTATTAGTGTCTTCTTCTCCTGCTGTAGTATTTCCTCAAATGATTTTGATGAAGCTTTCAACGAATGTCCTGATTTTCCTTCGTTTTACATGCCATCTGCCGCGAGCTTCAATTGTAATTCCGGATGTAATTCAAAAAAATTTCAAGCTCTAGAGATATCATAAGTAAAAATTATTCTGATAACACTATCAAAAGCAATTATTTTATGTTGAGAAAGTCTGAAGTCATCTGGGAATTGAATTAATTGAATGATTTTATTTTATAACTATGATAAAATCAAATTTGTTTTATCTGATGAATTATTTCAAATACGGTTGGAATTTACGATTTGACTTAACATTCATAGTGCATATAGTCCCTTATAAGGGACGCCTATAAAATGTGGCCGCAGCGCATGCCCCATGCATAAACACATCTAAACACGAAGGATATTATATTACAGCAATCATTCTTAACGGGCAGGTGTCAAGTCGTGAAACACGAAGGAACGGTATCAAGCATAGCTAGTATAGAGAGAGGGGTACCACAGGGCTCAATTTTGTCACCAACTCTTTTCTCCATTTATATTTCCAATTTTCCAGACATTTTTTTGTCTTTCGCACAGCATTACTACGCTGATGATATACAATTACAAATCTCCTTCCATCCAATCGAATCCCAACAGTTAATATCTGCTGTGAATTTTGACCTAATCAATCTTGTAGAATACTCAAAAAAACATTGCCTTCAGTTGAATATGGCGAAAACTAATGCTATAGTTTTTGGAAAAAAAAGACATCGAGAAACATTCTTACAACAACATTCGAAACAAATCAATTTGTGCAATGAAAACGTACAATTCACAAACATAGTGAAGAATCTGGGAGTTTGGATGGACGAAGATCTCAGATTTTCCCATCACGTTAGTTACTGCTTACAGGAAGCTTTTGCCTCGTTGAAACTTTTATATCAAAATCGCAATTTCTTAGACAGATCTACCAAAACCATGCTGTGTGATTCACTAGTATTATCTAAATTCAATTTTAGTGATGTTGTTTATAACTTTTGCCTCACCCAGTTCGATGAAAATAGAATTCAAAAAATGCAAAACTCTTGTTTGAGGTTGATTGTTGGTATCCGGAAGTATGAACACATATCATACTTTTGAAATTATTAAATGGTTGAACATGAAAAATCGTAGATATTTACACTCATTCTGTTTATATTACAAAATACTCAAGGAAAAATATCCGCCTTATCTGTACTTCAAAATTAGATTTCGAACAGACGTTCACACACTTCATCTCAGACATAAGAATGCCCTCACCATCCCTCGCCACAGCTCACAACTTTTCAAACGATCATTCTCATACTCTATAGCTACCTCCATGAATAACTTGCCCCCTGATGTCCGAGCCATGTCGAAAAACAAATTCAAATCACACATCTTCGAAAAACTACTGTGTGGACAAAAATAGTCTCTAAAGTTCATTGATATTAATTATTTGTTGGATCCAGTTACAAAAAGTGATTTTTTATGTATATCCTCTCACTGCGTTTATAGCGACTTTTTAGGGTTAGGTGGAAGAGCAGAAGTGGGTCAATATGCGAATGTTGACACACGAACTGAACCTCGCCCGATTCTGATTATGTAGTAGAATTTCTTTAATACTCCTTAATAAATAAAGACATTTATTATTGTATCTGTCGTCTAAACAAATCTAGTCGGGTCCGTACTCCCCACTGCTCCGACCCAGTGGGCGAACGCGCTAGTAAAATTAACCAATGACCACTCCCCGCACCGCGGGGTAAGTGGTCACTGGCTCCGAGAATCGTGAGTCCTGAGCAGACGCAACGAACTGAGAATAACGGCCTTCTGCATGCGGCCGGCCAAGATCTCTGCCGCATTACGGCATGCCGGTATGATCTTGAGCTCCGAGAGTAGCGTTGGTCTGGAACCACCGAGAACACCTATAATGAAAACCACTAACTTGACAGAATAGTCTGGGTGGAGCCTGCGGAGTTCGTAAAGTAAGTCCTGGTAATTTGTTCGTTTTTCCCCCTCTTTTCGGACGATATTCGCTTCGGCAGGGACCGAAAACTCAATAACGAATATCGTCTTACTTCGGTGGTCGAAGAGGACTATATCCGGCTTATTGGCCCGTATTTGCCTGAGGGTGGGAAATGAATAGTTCCAAAAAATTCGACACCTTTCATTCTCCACAACGGACTCAATATCCCCTGGAGCGTAAGGCAGCACCGGTGTCCTGTCTATTTCATACGAGTGCCGAAGAAAATAGTACAGCACTCGTAAGGCCGCGTTATGGCGATGAATATAGGCCGAGACCGCATAAACTGCACAAGATGACAGCAAATGCATCAAAGTCTCAGGCGCCTGTCGGCAGGCCCTGCATCTAGTATCAGGGACCTCTATACCCATCACGCGGCTCCGGTAGACTAGAGTGTTGAAGACACCGTCTTGGCACGCCATGATAAACCCTCTAGTCTCCGACTTCAGCTCACCTGACCTAAGGAAGGCAAATGTCAGCTTAACAGACAAGCCATGGTCCTCGATGTTCTTAAAGAAGACTCCATGCATGGGCTTGTCTGTATGCAGCTGCAGCATTTTAGCATTCTCTGCAGCCTTGATGTGAGCTTTTCTCCGAACGGGCTCCAACTCGGTGACAGAAAGTTGGTTTACCCGCTCGGTGTCGAAGACTATATCAAGTTCATCAGCAGCGCGCCTTGCTGCCTTGAATAAAAAGGCTCCGATTCCTGCATGTTCATGATCTCGGGCCATGCAGTGTAGGGGATCCGAACTCCTGATGACTCTACAGGCTCCATCCAGTACCATTCTGTTGTGAAGACACTCCAAACTCAAAAGTCCACGGTCCCCTTGTTGTCGACGGAGATATAACCTGCATGCATGCTTCTGTGCATATGCATCATTTTGCGAGTCTTCACGTCAAGTTGCCGCAACTCTTCCTGAGTCCACTTGACTACTCCGAAGGAGTAGAGTAGAATCGGAATGGCAAGCATGTTGGTGGCAGAAACTTTGTTTTTGCCCGACAGCTCTGAGGACCAGATCTGCCGTAGTTTCTGCCTATACTTGCCACGGAGAGCATTTTTCACCGAGTCTACCTCTTGGGTGTGGCGTTGTTCCACACCCAAATAGGTGTATGTCTCTCCGGCATTCAAATGATGTAGAATGCTTCCGTCTACGAGTTGGGCATCCTCAGCGAAATCCTCGCATCGTCCTCTTTTGAGATGAACCAGTGCACATTTGTCAATCCCGAATTCCATACCGACAGCATGCGTGAACTCCTGCACCACCTTGAGGGACTGCTGTAGGTCCCTTTCTCCAGAAGCATAGAGCTTAAGGTCATCCATATAGAAAAGATGGGTGACCTTATGCCTCCGGTTTCCAGGGGTGCCGCAGTTATATTCCCGGGTTTTCCTGAGCGCAACGGACAATGGCATTAGTGAGATGCAGAAGAGAAGAGGGCTGAGGGAATCTCCCTGAAAAACACCTCTTCTTATGATGACCGGCTCTGTTTGGATCCTGCTTTCACCTGATGTTATGGTGAAGCGGGTCCTCCAGAGCGGCATCAGTTGTTCGATGCATCTCACATTTATTATTATTATTATTATTATTATTATTATTATATAACATTCTCATAGTCTGCTTGTAAGGCAGAAGCTATAAGGAGCCAGTTTTGAGATATTTTCGTGCTCAATTTGTGACGTAGAAAGTACAGCATGGACGGTAGTCGAAATAAGGAGACGTCACAATCACAAAGAAAATGGAAGGTTGATGTACCATCGTTCTCCATAAACACTCAGTGTCATCCAGAACGGCCACCTGCTGATTTGGTAAACTTGACTTCCCCCCTGGAATTTTTTCAGCTGCTTTTTGATGAAACCGTTTGTGAAAATATAATAACCCAGTCAAATCTATACTCAGCTCAAAAAAATTTGAATTTCAATCTGAGACTTGAAGAGTTATATGTGGTCTTTGGCGCTCTCCCCCTCTTTCTGGGTATGCCAAATACCCAAATAAACGGATGTATTGGTCGCCTGAAAATGACGTTCCAAAAATTCTCGCTGATAGTATGCGGCTGAACAGCAATTTGAGCAAATTATACGTAACTTACATGTAAACGACGCTACTGTAGATTGACAAAGTCTAAAATAAACGTTCCGCAACCTGGCATTATATATAACTATAATCGTGGAATGGGTAGAGTAGATGAATTGGATAACATGGTAGCAAACTACAGAACGAGTATTCGACAAGGAAAATGGTAGTGGCCTATTTTCGTCTACTTTTTTGATGTGTCTGTAGTCAATTCTTGGCTACTGATGAGGATCATTCATCCTTAAGATCCAGTTTGCTCTTCGTTACTATCATTCCGAATAAACTTAGTGCTAACTTTACTTCACTCAAATGGAGTCAAGTCAAGTGAGGGAAGACTGCCACCAGCGTTGCCTGTCGACTCAAGATTTGACAAATTGAATCATTTGGTTCATTTTTCAGAGACTGATAGGAGGTGTGCTTCATGTAGGAAAAAGGCAAATTTTATTTGTATCAAATGTGACGGGGGATTGCATCTAAAACATTGCTTTTTTACGTATCATAACTAATAATATATCTGTCAATCTTTGTCATGATTTTTTTTTGACTTAGTATCATTTTTACTTTTTATGCATGACGTCCCCTAGAAGGGACTCAGTTTTTTTTTCGAAAATGTGAACTTTTCATTATAATTTGTATTTTTCTAGTGTTATTTATATTCTCTTTAATACATATTCCTCAAAAAAATGCAGTTTTCAGTTTCCTTCCAACCTCATGCACTAATGGGTTGAGTCAAGGTCATCCGGAAATATGAGTCAGATCTGAATGAGGTATTTACTTGGCAATATAATGAATAGATAGAAGATAAGAGTTTCAATAGCATGTTGAAATTGAAATATAAGATGAAAGATGTATGTTGGAATGTTACAAGAAACGTTGTCAACTATATTCAAACAAATGTGTTTGAATATTTGAAAATATCCAAGAATGAATACTTTTATCAGCCAGTGGGAGTTTCTCATGGAATAACTTTTCCATGGAGAATGAGTGTCTTTTTGTCATTCATTCTCCAACCGAGACCTCATGCCAGAACTGTGTACTCACCTATCAAATACCAAAGCATTCATAAAATCCTTGATGGTTGATGGGAGTGCGAAACCCTTATACTGTTCTTGGAGAAGGGAAGAGAGTTGAATAGCAAAACCTTGATAAAAGCTTGTAGAAATCACGTGAAGAATTCAAAAATTGTTATTCAAAAAGGAGAAACAAAAGAACATTTCAATTCTCCAAAATAACGAGTTGATTATGATAACGCCTAGCACAAATGACAAACCGAAAAATTTGAGGTATGTTTGAAGGTTTTTATTTTGACTGCATAAGCTTACCTTGATTATAAAACGATAGTTTTGTGAATGTGATGCATTTCCATCCCAACCAATAATGTCACAGAATGTTCCTCTCTAATTGAAATGAAACGGCAATGACTCGTCACAGATTATTTAGTGGTTTTCGTTCAGATATCAAGCGGAAGACCGGGGTTCAATATCCGTCCTCGGATACACCGCATTGAGATTCACACGTTAAAAGGTGAGGCCTCGTTAATCCATTGCTCAGACTTGTTTCGACATCCGAAATTTGACGTTCGTGAAAGTTCATTATTCGTTAACGAAAAAGCACATTTTAAATATATTTTTTCAAACACGAAATTCAGCAAATGTCACTATCAGTCCCTGCCATTTCTACTCTCGAGCTCTATATCGGTGTCATTGGCCTATATTCACACCGCAAATTACAGATAACACATGAAAACCAAGTAAATTTATCCCCGAAGCGATAAAACAAATGTTTCATTCCTCTCTAGGGCATCGTGGACATAACACGAATTAAAACGTTTTTTTTGGACATTTCTGACCGTAATCACATTAAACACTCTCTGTCGTGATTAATGTTGTGCTTTCTATTCTGGTTCGATTTACCTCCAAATTATATTCCGTAATATTCGCGTACAAATTATTTCCCCGGGCTTGGTTTCGAAACACTACCAAATTTGATTACTATTAATATGCGAGTTATTTTCGACGCTTTTCCATTATCATTTTTGATGTGGAAATGAATCATACTGCTATCAAATATAAGTCCTGACCACATACAGTTTTGCGATAGGTACAGTCGGTTGAACAGGATGTGCCCCAAAGTCCAGATAAAATTATACTGCCCCCAAACTAGTAGTAGAGTTTTTTGAGACAGATCCATTTGAGTTGTTGAAATATGAGAAGGACTGATCTACAGTTTCAGCTCATGTTCAGTTTCATTCATAAAATCTGACTCTAAAGTTACTTTCACTTTCAAATTCGATAAGAGTCCGGTTTTACCATCCCTATTCGAGCAGCAGTAGATACATTGGAATGAGTTGAATAACTAATTTGGCAGTAATATTTTGCTACGGACTTAAACTGATAGTTAAACTGACTAGTCCAGCTCGATGACCTTTTTTAGACTACTTATTTCGAATCAATGATGTAAGCCAATTACTACTTTCATGATGAGAAACATATTTTGGATTTTATTGAGTTGATAGCAAATCTATTTGTTAGTGACTAATGCTTGACTTCTACTTCAAGTCGATGTCAACCAGTAGCACCTCTAAGTTTACTTGATTAGAGAATGGTTAAACCAGTCCTAGATCTACACAATTTTCAAGTTGATTATACTCTCTCCATGGAGACGCCATCATTCATTGAAGTTTCGTGCATATAACCCAAGATAAATAAAAACCCTGGTGTTGATTCATACCTAATAGATTGTAAGCAAATTTTCTCGACTTTTTGCTATCCTGATTTTGATCAATTTTAACGGAAGAGGTGCTTTCGAGAGTTTGCCAGCAGAGGCGCACCTTACGTGATTTTAATTTAATCTGTGATGCCATGATATCCGTCTGCTCGACGGCCATTCGATTATTCGTACATTTATAGGTTGTTTATTTCATGGTCTCATGTTTTGCATGCACTTTCTTGCTTTCCCGCGAAATGCTAGAAATTATGAAGTCATCACATTTTGACTGATTATTAGGTATTCCTTTTGCTCTCAATTTGATGAAAAATAAATCAAAAACTCAGTGATGGTGATTTTAAATCTTCCGAAACAATAGTTGTGAGCGAAACTGGAAAGTATTGATATCTTATCTTTCTACTTTCTGAGGAACCGAAGATAGGTAAGTCTTTTTTCTTCATAGTGTTGAAAAAAACATGCACTTTTGATGTGATTACGAGCCGATGATATGAGGGATAAGTAAAACCTATACGTTACATGAGCGTTTTATTTTGAGCTTTGTAAATCGGTTCATAACAAATCTAACTATCACTATAAAATCAAACAAATACAAGAACAGCAACGATAAACACTTTAAAAGAATATAAACAAAAAAAACGTGAAAAGAAACAAGAACTAGGTACAAGATTTTGAATATTAAAGGAACTTTCAAATGCATTCAAATTCAAATCGAACTGTCAAACATTTCAAAAAAATTAATAGCTTTTTATTAGACGAACTTGACCTTACGTATTTTGTATACTGATAATTCTATTGGTGA
Source organism: Zygogramma bicolorata (assembly GCA_032362365.1). Lineage (NCBI taxonomy): Eukaryota > Metazoa > Arthropoda > Insecta > Coleoptera > Chrysomelidae > Zygogramma > Zygogramma bicolorata. Next base: position 283,273 of record JAVJAQ010005742.1, read on the forward strand.
ACGAAAGATCCCGCAAGAGTTTATCCAATGAGACCGCCGGTAAAGAAAATCACTCGTAAGCTGCCGCCTCAATGAAAATGTCCCCTTATAAAATCGCATTTGTATCACCACCTCAACACTACCTACCGTCAAAAAATGTAAGTTTACTCCTCGATTTCTCAGGTCGAGAGGAATTGGCTAAACAAAAGCATATCGGTCAACGCACCAGGGTTTTTATTCATCTTGATATAACCAATCCCCAAGGGGTGTATGTATTTTTTATATCATCTCGTCATCTAACGAATAATTATCGGAGATTTCCAATCAACAACAGGTTTTTATCTCCGATACCCTTTTTCCGTTAATTATTCAGTTGTCACAATCAATAATTCAAATAATCGCCGAAAGGGTTTTTCGTTCGCATCGACTGAATGTCATGTGTCGGCAAGCACGTGCCTACCTCGATGGCACTCTGCACAGCAGAATAACCAGGCAAAATTCACAGATAAACCTGTCCGAACGTCAATCTCGAGCGATATTTACTCTACAGTTCTCACAGAAAAAGCCTTCGATTAGTGAAAAAGAACAATCGGGTCCAGTTTGTGATTATTTCATTATTCCAGAACTAGAATTAACATACGAACTATTGCCATTCGGCTAATGACACCCAAAAAAATGATAATAATGATATGACGGTAACTCAGGAGTCGTAGTTATTGGCACATGAATTAAAATTAATAAATGAAATATTTCCATGAAAGTGTGTATTAAATCGGTTCAGAGCAAGTAGGAAGTATTTCAAATACGGAAATCTTTAATTGTGATATGGAAGGCTCTCAATTTTTTTTTATAAGGAGTGATGAGTTATGATCATTTTTCTAGGGCGCATATCGTATATAACGAGGCATCTTTATCGATTAAATTGAAATACACTCATTTAAGATACAATAACAAACCATATGACAAAAATGGTGAGTGCGAAGGACAAAAAATGTTTTGTCCGATAAATGCTGATTTAGGAAAAAATGGTAAGCGAGTTGGAATTACTGCGCTTATTTCCCAAAAGAGAATGTAGCCTTATTGAACACAAATTGAATACATATCCAGGAACACTTACTTCAGAAAAATCTTGGAAACTGAATGTTCATTGAACAAATGAAAAAAAAATGTTGTGCCAGACTAACTCCATAATACTTGTTAATAACCATATTACGATTTGGCTTCAACCATATAAATTGGTAAACATATACCCCATCAACAGAGAGTGTTGAATAAATTGAAGAGAGTGTTATTTTTATTTATATTATGCTTTTCGAACTTGTTTTCCACTCCACTTTTTTTGGAGATGGGAAAACCAAAAAACAGATCCTCAAAACTTCGTTTTTATCGCCCAGTAGAAAACATTTTGAGAAGTTCATTAGTTCAAAAGTATTTCAATTTCATTGCTTCGGAATGTTTCTCAAAATAGCTTTTGAAATAGTGAATGTAGTTGGTTTTGAATCATTAAGTCATTTCGATTTTTTTATAAATTTACAACATATTTGTGAAACGCATTCTGAATATTGCCCTGAAAATGACTAAAACTGATTATAAAAAAAATAATGCCAGAAAAGTGACAGGTAAATAATCTCTCTGTTAAGGCACTAGTGCCAGAAATTCTCATATTCATTTTTATACTATTTTGATGCGTATCAACAATAATATTGATAATGATATTTTATTCAATAATATGAAAGTGCACAGTCCACCTGGGTCAAACGCGCTATGCATGCTGTTCTTCCACTTAAACCCAAAACATGCTGGGTCGAACACTATCATTTGACTATGAATATTTCTTGAATATCTTCATTCCTGAATGTCGCTTCCCTAAGAACGTCAACTCAATGAACGAGGCGTTACTTTTCAACGTATGAATCAAGGCGGGAAATTGAACCCCGATGTTACAAAGAATGTCATCGGATATTACAGACCACAGATACTACAAATAAATAAACTAATAACAAGTACAAAAACGTCGAATTGAGGAGACTAACAAAAACGCCAGCTTATTTAACAACTATCCAGAGGCGAAACTCGAATATTGAATGTTAGTATTAACGGTTTCAATTCATCACAGCTTTGCGTTTTCTAAAAGAGATTTGACAAAACTGACATGAACACGAACGAAATTAGTATCATTGAATAGGTTTTTTCGATACCTTTTAAAAGAGATGTCGTTTGCCGTAGAGTTCCATTTAATAGTATTAGTCACAATGGCCTTATGCCATCTTTGCGATTTCATCATCTATCCTCACTAGTAGGGAAGTATACAACTTTCAATATTCCATTTCCAAATTTCACTTGTTTATGTATAATCGTTCCAAAGATAAGAGGGGGAGGGGATTTTTGAGAAGCACTGTATATTACGATCCGCATGCCAGCATGCAAAGTGTTTTGGACTTGGTAATTAAGAATAATTACCGAATCTCTTGGAGGGTTGGAGACGATAACCCTCTCGAGGTGAGGGTGGGTGAATAAGATATGTGGGGCTGGGAATTTCAAGACAGATTTCACCGTTTCATATTCGAAAGGTACACATTGTGGATCAAGGTGGTGTGTTATCAATCTGAAGAAGAGGGAGAGAGGAGAGACTATAATCAAATGATTCTGTAAGCAGCCACATTTAGGTCATGACCTAATAATAAACAATTATGGGAAAATCTTGGTTTTCTTTAATATAAATTCATCTCTTAAAACATCCTTTATGAATTAACTATGGCAATGTTAGGTAAATATTTGTTGATAAAAAATGGTATCTCATTTAAAGATCTGAGCACGGAAATATCGCTAAAAAGCTCATCTTTTGAGAAATGATTCACCAAATATACAATTGACAACATGATAATACTTTGAATTGAACTGGCCGATACTTGAAAAAATCCATATTGACAAAAAAATGACAGTTTCCTGTACGATTATCACTGATAATGGGTTCACAAAACCGCTACACCTGTTTTGTTATACAATAGCATCCTAAAGCAGGATCCTGCTGTGATCTCTTGGTTTATGATTGGAAGTCATTGTGGCAAACCTATCTCGTTATGATGCTAAGTTGTCAGTACCTTTGTCGTATACTTAGACGTAAGGTGTTTTCTGGCGTGGTATGGTATTTGATCATCAACAATTCGTCGAGACGTCACTAATGACAAGAGTCACCACCAAAATTTGTCCACTTTCGTCTATGAAAAATAAACACAAAATACATAACTAGTGCAAGCGCTGCGAAACATTCCGTATGCAAAAACCGATGACCTCATTCTGATTGATGAGAAAGACTAAATTAATGATATTGTGGAGGTTGCCGGACGGAATTATGGTCCAGTTTTTTTTTTTCGGTCCTATAATAGTTTTCGCTTCCATCGCTATATCTGCGAAAAAACAATTGTTATTGACTCTTAACACCTGGTTTAGGTAAGGTATGGAAAAAAACAGCATGATCTAATTCAATACAAATTTAATAAAAAAAGTGGTTTACCTATCAATAAGTAGTGAAAAATTCATTCAGGTAAGTTTTGACAATTATTGCCGATGCATTTGAAAAGGAAAATAAAATTGATTTCGCTTTTTCTACAAGTGCAGAACATTGTCAGGCATTCAGCATTATATTTGCAAAGCCTGATCAAAGAACTTGTCATAGGTGGTTTGGCCATTTGCACCGGGTACAACTTTCCATCTCGTCTTTCATAACCGAATTGGAGTAAGTTCGGAGGCCCATGTATTGCAGCCCTTAAGCAATATAAATAAAAAACATCAAAAGTTCTAATAATTTCAGATACATTTAAATTGAATCCCAGCTGAAAAGGGTTTTTTTGGCCGATCCTTCAAACCAAATCCCTCAAAAACTACTATTCAATAGCTTATGCCAAAACTGGATGTTGAGTACGAAGACATCGGAATCTGCACAATTTATAAAAACTTGTTCAATTCCTTCACGAACACCAACAAAAATATTCCTGAAAATCCTTCAATCTGCTTCTAGGTGATTGGACTTCAAATCTAACAATTCAGAAAACCTATTACCTTGGAGCTTGAAGATTTTCTGGAGTCTTCATATCCAGCTGGGATTTTGGTTGAAGGACTTGATATTAATATTTGTAGTCAGTTTCAGTTAGTTTCGGTTTAGCAGTGTCTGAGGTGTTCTTTTTTTTAAATGATTCATTCAATGTCAGCCTATTTCCTCTATCAAGGCCAATCATCGACTCCGGTGACCACATTTCCCCAACAAGAAATTTTGCCGAACACTCTGGTATTCCAACCAGAGGTAGGAATCCTTTACGAGTCCAACAACCATGGACTCAAGACCGCCGGCTTTACGTCTCCTCCGAAGGACAGCAATTCCTCAATATATCTTGTGTTCATTGATATATTGCCTGCGAGCTATGATATAATACTTCGCTCAGTGGCGGATTTACCAGCAGGCTGAGTAGGCTGAAGCCTAGGGCGGCAAATATTAAGGGGCGGCAAATTTTGTTCAAAATTTTTTACTTCCAAATCTCTACATGAACAATTGCTAAACGCTTTATCAATTATACATTAATGCATTAATGATCATGAATTCTTTGAATGTCGCAAAAGCGATTCGATATTATAGTCGACAGTTAGTTATTTTGCATATTTTCTATAATTCTTTCTCCGTGTACCTGATAATTAAAATAAAAAGATTTGATGAAACACCGGATGAAGATATTGGAATATCACGGATGTATCGAGAAATTTTCGTTTCTTATCAATATGAGTAATTTGTTACCATCAGTTCTGACGAAAAAAAAACAGTTCATCAGAAAAATTGTATCCTAATGATATGGAAACAGACTTAGTTCAGAAATGCGTACACTTTTAAAATAATCTTTCATCGGGAAGAATTTCAATGAAACCAATTTCTGGATTATTGAAAAGTCTGTCTTCATACCTGCGAGAACAGAATCTAGGAAACATTTATCAAAACTTGCATATAGTACTTCGTATTGCTCTTAGTGACAAATTATTCAGGTGAAAGAAACTTCTCCTGCTTGAAGAGAGTAAAAAACTACCTACGATCGACTAAATAGCTAAACGCTTTAACTTTCTTGTGGATAGAGTCGGAGCCAATGAACGACGATATAATAACAATGAGTTGAAAAACAGCTTTTGCTGATACTTCGCCGATTCCTCACTTATGGTTATTCTTTTACTAGTTTGTAAGTTGATTTTTGTTTATGAAGTTGATGAATAAAGCCGATTTATTATTATTATTATTATTATAAATGATTTTGCGAATTCAAAGTCTCACAAAAAAGTATTGTAATGCTTTTATAATTCAACTTAAATTATAATACTAACAAATAATTGGAAAAGATATGTTTATTGTTTTTATTTAAACTGAGTGTAATAATAAATATTTAACAACGTTCGGCAAATGTATATATTTTTTTTATCTAAGCCTTATTCATATTGTGTGAGTAGTATATGGTTTTGAAACATACATATGTTACTTTGAGAATACTAAATGAATGAGATATTTTTTGCTTCAAATGATATTTTTTGATAATTCTTGGCTGTAAAAAATAATCAAGGATCTAACACGGTACCATAGTCTCAATGATACTAACCATACGGGAAAAGTTTATGTATCGAGGATGATGGAGCACAAATCATGAAGTTTCAATTTCATTGAGAGAAAATTTTTATGATTGTGGACTGAATATCAAAATTTAAAGGCGGCAAAATTTGAATAGCCTAAGGGCGGCAAATCTGTAAATCCGCCACTGCTGCAGTTTTATGAGCTTTCGACGCGGTCTTTCCCTGCTGCTTAGCTTCAGATATCGAATGACTAGTCAACATGGAGAGCTAGGCCATGCCCGAGAGGTATTATTTTCATCATTCTTTTGTTGATTAACTATCATAATTGTAACGGTCATAGAATCTTCGCCACTAAATGTCCCCTTGAAAGTCATTGTCACAGTGTCTAAGATTTTTCAACAGTGTAGGATATGTTTCGATTTAATTAGGTAGGTGGTGAATGAATTCGGCTAGAGCTGTATGTTGCGGTGTCTTCCTGATCGTTACACTGATATATATGACTAAACACCGCTAATGCTTCATGGAGTGTATTGCCTGACAATTTAAGATTTTGACTGCTAAATGAGGCTTGTATGAAAGTCTTCCATTTCGGCGTGAATGTGCATTTCTTCGCGGCATCTTCTATAGGAATTTCATTACACAACTTGTGGCATACGTTCAGTAGTGGATAGTTCCTTCCGTAATTCCTTAGCACACATGACGATTTTGCTACAGTCTAGCCGACGTAAACGTTCAGCTATTTGCCTAATGAACTTTCTGCCATGAAAACCAAAGAGGATTGCTTCCTCTCAGTAAGATATGAGAATAAAACCTTGTCACCAAATTTATCGATCAGCATCACTTTGAGATCACGATCAGAACTACATCCTCTACTTCAGCGAGTACAGTCATGCGTTGAGCCAAGTATGTCAATTCAAAAGCGGTCGTCGAAACACCGTCTTTTATATCCGCCATTAATTTGTCAAAAGCAGCCAGTAACTGTTTTTGTGATTTTTGTTGTTGGTCGATCTCTTCCGTTACTAGAAGATATTGGTAATGAAAAGTAATTTCTTTAACACGACGTATGATATTGGAAGTTTCTGCAAACAAAGCTTCTGGTGTTTCGTATAACAAATTTTTGTGAAAATTTCATAGTATTATCGACGCATTGAAAAACAGCAAAGCTGCTGAAATTTCAGTTGAAAGATGACTTTTTTTATTTTGGTTTTCGTCGTATTCCACAAATGGAACATCATGAGTCACTCGACGAATCGCTATTGCTTCTTTTTGATTTGCAGGTCAGTTGATGATCAAGCTACGCCCTGTGTTGTTGATGAAGCTCTTTCTTCCAGCGCCCTATGTAGTGACGACGACGAATTTTTTCTTCGCTGATATAGCTGGCCATGCAACTTTTATACCACGAGAAGTGTTCTTCATCAGCATTCGGATCAAACAACTTCTCAAATTTGTCTGAAATTTCGTCTTTGCGTCGACTTGCTGCATTTGAATAGTTTCTTTCGGTTCATTCACCAGTTCAGAATGATTTTTCGTTCGCCTTTTTTTGACTAATAATTGTAGCGATATTTATTCACTTCAAAGAAAGTTATCACAGAATTCGAAGCACTGCTATTTTGAATATTGGAAAATGTATCTGTTATAATAATGGATGAAGGTCAGCTATAACTGAAGTCACAAAAACTGTTGAGAAAAGCGCGGCCCGCTCCAAAACTCGAGAGAAAGTATGTGACGCTGGGAAGGAGATTTATAATAAAACTGACAACGGGCTTTTCTGGCAACTTTCAGTTCCAGGTTTGAAAGGATCTTGCAAAAACATTCCAGTCGAGAAATAGCGGTCAATGGTTTCTGCATTCTATACAACATTTTTTTCACAACTACAGCGATGGAATCGAAAACTCCTATTATAGGGCCGAAAAAAAAACTGCACCATAACTCCGTCCGGCAACCTCCAAATTAGTATTCATCAAGTCTTCCTCAACTCAAATCATCAATCAGAATGAGGTCATCGGTTGTTTCAAACGGAATGTTTCGCAACGCCCGCTCTAAACCCCAGAAATTGAATGAATACGTTTTAACACCAATTCATTTTAGATTTGAATTATAAATACTTCACATCACCAATTCTTAGCCCTATCAGAGGCTCTCGTCCACTGCTCTTAGGTCCTGCCAGACATGGCTGGATCGCTCATAGCACACATTCCTCAGACGTATCACTATAGGCTCAGTTACTGCCAGAATTCATCTCCAGAGGAAAAGCTTGAAAAATTTGAATTTTTTCAATTCAGGACGTCTCTCATATTCAAACTAGAGATTTCTCACACCTTCACAGCGAAAAACACAAACAATCTCAGGCTCCTTATTATGGAATATATCGAACATGAGATGTATCATGCTCAATGAGTGAGCTCTTTTCGAAGCAGGAAAAATTAAAATAATCGACAGTATATAACTGTTAGAGCACCATGTATTGGATCGGGACTTTGACAAAAGTTGTCACTTTGAAATAGATATTTGTTGAGTCAGATTACTAAATACATTTTCATTAGTTTTTGACCTATTTTTTAATATACGGAGATTGATAACAGTTGGCGACGAGGATAATGGATTCTGGGGTGTTAGCGAAGTTATTAGAACAGCAGAACAAAATTCTAGAAATGCTCGCACTGAAGGTGACTGATAAGGTACCAGAATCAAAATCTGAAAACACTGAGTTCATCATCGAATCACTAGCCAGAAACATCGTAGAATTTGTACCAGATCCGGAAAACCATATCACATTCGAGTCTTGGTATAAAAGGTATGAAGATCTGTTTGTACTCGATGGAAAAAAGTTGGATGACGCAGCCAGAGTTCGACTTTTACTACGAAATCTCAATACTTCAGCACATGAAAGGTACACTAACTTCATTTTGCCAAAACATCCCAGAGATATTCAGTTTGAAGACACAATAAAGATTCTCAAGAAAATTTTTGGAAAGCAGTCATCTATATTCAGTACTCGTTACAAGTGTTTACAGTTGAACAAGGTCGAATCCGACGATTTTTTAACATATGCTGGTATTGTTAATAAACATTGTGAAGCTTTTCAACTGAAAAAACTGAACGAAAATCAATTCAAATGTCTCATGTTCATAATTGGTTTGAAATCTTCCAAATATACGGATATTACAACACGTCTTTTATCAAAAATTGACAAAGATGAAAAAGACGACATATCCTTGGAGGATTTAGTGGATGAATGTCATCGAATTTCGAGTCTGAAGGAAGACACAGCTCTTATTGAACATAGAACTAGTCCGACAGTTCATGCAGTTTTCAACAAAAAGAAGAAACCACATAACAGTTTCGATAAACCTAGAACACCTTGTTGGCAATGCGGCGAGATGCATTTCAAGAAGGACTGCAGTTTTTCACAACACAAATGTGGAGTCTGTTACAAAATCGGACATAAAGAAGGTTATTGTTCTTGTTTCGCAGATAATATCCCCAGAAAAATCACAAAACAGAAACAAGAAAGGATTTAGGAAGAATAAAGGTCATAATAAGGCTACTACAAATAGTATATTCATAAACCGAATAAACTCTTTTCGAAAATACATTACCTTCATCATTAATGGTGTTCAAACATCACTTCAGTTTGACACTGCGTCAGATATCACAATCATTGATGAAAATACATGGCAATCTATCGGCCGACCAGAAATCATTCGAATTAATGAAGTCGCGCTCAATGCTTCCAGACAAGAGGTGAATTTACTTGGAAAAATAAGCTGTCAGGTGATACTGGGTGATCATATACAACCGATAGTGAAGACATGTTTTGTGACAACAATCAAAGAGCTGAATATATTGGAAATCGATTGGATCGAAGATTTTGGACTATGGGACATTCCAATCAATTCAATTTGCAAGAAAGTTGATTCGGTTTCACAGATACCGTCAGAATTTTGTTTAGCAGATTTACAAGGCATTTTTCCAGAAGTTTTCAAAGATGGTTTGGGACACTGCACCAAATCGAAAGTGAAACTTCATATAAAACCTGGAGCTAAACCTGTCTTCCGACCGAAACGACCAGTGGCATACAATGTTAGAAAAACAGTGGAGGAGGAATTGGACCGATTAGAGAGACAAGGGGCAATTACACCTATCGACTTTTCTGATTGGGCAGCACCGATTGTAGTTGTTCGCAAACCGAATGGAAAAATTCGCATTTGTGCAGATTACTCAACAGGCCTCAATGATGTCTTAGAATCACATTGTTATCCATTGCCAGTTCCAGAGGAAATTTTTTCGAAAATTTCGAATGGAGTTGTATTCAGCAACCTTGACTTATCCGATGCGTATCTACAAGTCGAAGTTGACGATGAATCCAAGAAACTACTAACGATTTCAACACACAGAGGGCTCTACTTGTACAATCGTCTTCCGTTTGGAGTTAAGGTGGCACCAGGGGCTTTCCAGCAGTTGATGGATACCATGTTAGCAGGTTTGGATATGGTCGCTCCGTATCTGGATGATATAATTGTTTCTGGAAGAACGGAGATGGAACATAATCAAAATCTTTTCAAAGTTCTTGAACGTATTCAGGTTTATGGTTTTCACCTGAAAATAGAAAAATGTAAGTTTTCCATGTCACAAATAAAATATTTGGGTCATATTCTAGACAAAAATGGAATCAGACCTGATCCATCAAGAATAGAAGCAATTTCACGAATGCCACCACCGAATGATCTCACAACTCTTCGATCATTCTTAGGTGCCATTAACTATTATGGAAAATTTGTTAATAACATGAAGCAGATTCGTGGGCCATTAGACGATCTTTTGAAGAAAAACGCAGAATGGAATTGGTCAGTCAAATGCCAAAAAGCATTCGAAAAAATGAAGGCTATTTTATCTTCTGATTTATTGCTCACTCATTATAAACCAGAACTACCTATCATTGTAGCAGCTGATGCGTCAAGCTATGGTCTTGGAGCGTGTATTCTTCACAAATTCCCCAATGGAAGTATCAAAGCAATATGTCACGCATCTCGATCTTTGACTTCAGCAGAACAGAAATACAGTCAAGTAGAGAAAGAAGGCCTTGCACTCATTTTTGCTGTAACAAAATTCCATAAAATGATTTTCGGAAGAAAATTCATACTTCAGATAGATCACAAACCACTTCTGTCAATTTTTGGATCTAAAAAAGGCATCCCTGTGTATACTGCAAATCGAATACAAAGATGGGCTCTAACTTTGCTTTCATATGATTTTGATATTGTGTACACATCATCTTCGGTATTCGGACATGCAGATGTTTTATCGAGACTGATGGATCGCGAATCTAAACCTGATGAAGAATTTGTCATTGCAGCGTTATATATGGAAAATAGTGTTAAGCAAATCATCGAGACAGCTGCGAATTCCTTACCAATAACAGCTGAAATGATAGCAAAGGAGACCCCAAAGGATGCAGTCCTCAAAAAAGTATCACACTATATTTCCCATAGTTGGCCTGAAGGAATAGATGAAGCGGATATTCGACAGTTTTACAATAGAAGGGATTCTCTATCTATAGCCGAAAATTGTATTCTCTTCGGATATCGAGTGGTAATTCCCACCATATTTCGAAAAAGGATCCTTAAACAACTACATAAAGGACATCCTGGAAAAGATAGAATGAAGACTTTAGCAAGGAGCTATGTTTATTGGCCTGGTTTAGATAAAGAAATCGAAAATTTCGTTCATCAATGTGATTCCTGCCTACAAGCTTCCAAATCACCTCCAAAAACTGAACTTTCAGCTTGGCCAATACCAAAAGAACCCTGGACTAGGTTACATATGGATTTTGCTGGCCCTGTAGATGGATCCAGTTTTCTCATCATAGTGGATGCTTACACCAAATGGCCGGAGGTTTTCAAGATGAAAACAACTACTGCTACAGATACCATAAAGAAACTAAGAGAAGTATTCTCTATTTTTGGACTTACAAGAACCATAGTTTCAGATAACGGTACCCAATTCACCAGTTCATTTTTCAAAGATTTTTGTCAAGCCAATGGAATTGATCATATCCGTACACCAGTTTACCATCCTCAATCGAATGGTTTGGCAGAACGATTCGTTGATACTTTCAAACGTGCACTCAAGAAAATGAAAGGAGAAGAAGCTACAAATGAGGTGATAACTACATTTCTCCAGACTTATCGTTCGACTCCGAACAAAAATGCTCCACAAGGAAAATCACCGTCAGAATTGATGTTCGAAAGAAAAACAAGATCACTCATGGATCTAGTTGTACCTTATTCCAAAGAAGAGAATACTGTCAATTCAAGAATGGGACATCAATCAAATGAAAAACATGGAACAAAGAAAAGAAATTTCGATGTTGGTCAACCGGTTTTTGCAAAAACCCATTCACACGACAGAGTTGAGTGGGTTTCAGGTAAAATCATCGAACGCATTGGACATGTTATATACAATGTGTTCCTAGAAGAAGATCGTAAATTGATCCGATCCCATGCAAACCAACTCAAACCAAGACTTGTCAGTACTGAAGAAGATTATCGTAAAGATCGAAGTGATGAGCTTCCAATCGATATATTGTTGGATACATTCGATGTAACTTCTTCGAGAATATCGGCTGGAACTAATTCGAATGAGTCACCACATATTCAAGGAAATGGTTTTACCCAAGAAGAGGAAAGTAGAAGTCAGGATCAACCTGAAGAGTCAGAGGAATCATTCAATAATACTGAGGATTTCCTGATTCAGAGACCGAGACGAGAAACTCGTTTACCAAAAAAATTGGAAGATTTCGATGTAGAACATTTCAAAAGGGGGAGATGTTAGAGCACCATGTATTGGATCGGGACTTTGACAAAAGTTGTCACTTTGAAATAGATATTTGTTGAGTCAGATTACTAAATACATTTTCATTAGTTTTTGACCTATTTTTTAATATACGGAGATTGATAACAATAACCTTCGAGTTCAATTAGTTTTTATCGCTCATTATACCAAATCACCTCTGTTGGCTGAGGGTTTGTATACCTACTTCTCGATATGAAACTTTCATGTTTTTTGACATTTATATATTATTTCTATTCAAATTTTCTTTGTGCTGGCCGGTTAACCATACATACCTTCACTATTTTTTAATATGACGATGAGTATCAGAATAAATTGATGGAATTGACTGATTCTTAATGAAGATCCATGATATCCTTACACGCCTGAAAAATGTATTGTATAGTGAAATACGTGTAGTATTTTTATAAATTGTTCAGTGAAAATCACAATTTTTTTTCTGAGAATCAGATTGGGTTAGATTAGATCTAATCCGCCTCAAGGAATGATTCACAAACAGTACTCCCGTCATAATCCTATAAAGGCTTAGGTTCGAAGTGAGTGGAGCTTTTATCAACCATCATTTGCAACCCTACAACCCACGAGGGTTTATTGTGGCTGATATAAATACTAGATGGTTATTTAAATGGTTCTGAAGTTGAAACTCTGTCGTGTTCATTCCACAACCTTTCTAAAAATGTCATGTCATCAATAAATTTTTTTGGCTTTCGTCAGTTCAAATTCCATCTTGAATTAACTCCACTAACCATGTAACAACCCAAAAACGTTCTCATTGAACCTTATCAGAAGTTTCTCGAAACTTGTCCTTCAAACATTATCCCTATGTTTCTCCACTGTTTTTAATCATTTTGAATCTCAGAAACGTTCACACTCATCTTTATAGCGACCTTTAATTGGACCCGAAAAGTAACCACGTAGAAACTTTTACATATAATCTTGTTAGGAATTTTTCGGCAAGTTATATCCAAACGTTACCGATACGATTATTCACGGCTTTACTGTCATTTCAGGTTTCAGAAACGTTTTCATTAAACTTGAGTGCAACTTAAAAATGAAGCCGGAACGGAACTGCCTATTACCTGTTCCGCTGTTCCCGTTGAACCTAATAAGAGATTTTGTGGAACTTTGTTTACAAACGTAATCGATACGTTTGCTCATTGTTTTTCATTACTCGTTGTGGATCTTTCTAGAATTGAAATTATATTGAGAAGGATATCCAGAAAGTGGTGTGGTAGAGATTTAAAACACATATTCGAAACAAGTGAAACTATTCGAATATCTTTGTGGAATGGAGGATAAGAGCCAATTTACGCACAAGAAAAAATTGTTAGCACGAGGCGGTAATCGAAGGTAGCAATTCGTGTATTGTAAATTGCCGGCGGCCGCTAGTGAAAGTAGAAACAGGATATTCGTAATACAATAGGTGTCTTCTGGCGTTTGATCATATACCATGCATTCAAAAAAATTCATCGTGACGTCGCTAATAACAAGAGTCGCCAGAATTAGTTTGTGTCAATTGAAATGTCAATCGTTTCTCTATCGAATAAAAATTTCGAATCAATCGACTAGCTCTGATTGAACCACTTCAAGGAAACTTTTTTTCAAAAAAAACGGCAAAAGTGTAACGCTTTTCCACTTTCGCCTTTGAAAAGGAAGCACAAACACCGAGACAAACACAGGTACCTTCAAAAAATGGACAAATTCTTTCCAAACCAATGTGATTCTAGTCTTTAATATGTGTAAAATCATAGTTGATGTGACGTCACCGTTTCAACGCCAGAACACCGAATACTTAATTACTAAATGCAGAACCGAAACGGTAATCTAACCCAATTAATTGTCCCAGAAATATTAGACCTCGATCGAACTTTAGCAACTTCTTGTACACTGAGGAATCTATCAATATATACCAACAATAGAAAAATACACTGAGAAATTTCAAGTGACATGCCTCAAATTAAATAGCTGTCGTCATCTGACTCACTGTAGCAAAAGTAACAGAATATTTTAGTACGCTCTTATTGGTGCACCTCGGGAAAAAGTGGCTTTACCAAATATATCATTGGATTCGCTTCTGTAGAGTAGTTTAATAATTCTGTGACCAGAATGAATGTGATTGAATCGCAGATGAGCACGTTTTGAGCACACGAGCGCCAGAAAACGCCTGATTGATTGCTTGATAAATTGTTAGTTTGATATAAGGTAGTGTTTTCCAAGGTGTGGGTAGCGACCCCCTGAGGGGTCGCGAAGCCTCTGTAGGGGGATCACATTTAATCGAGATAAATACCTCAGTAAAAAAATAGTTGAAATTTAAAAGATAGATTTATCAACAAAATGTTAAGGAAAACATATATTCGTGAACATTTGTATGTTGATACACACAAATAAACAAAAAAATAGTTCGTATGACTACTCCATCTTAACGCGGGGGTTGCGCTTGTTTTTGATCAATATCTAACACCGTGGATCTGTTCTTGCTACATTGAGAATTAAATCGTTTTTCGAATTCGAGCGATTTCTTTGCTCACTTTTTATTTAAGTCTTTGATGAAAATTACAACTCGCACAAGTACGAGGTGGCAAATGCAAACAAATACTTTGAAGCTTCAGTTGTTAATTCAGGGTATTCTGTTTTTCTCTTCAAGCCAAAGGTATCCAAATTGGCAGACTGTAACATCCCATTGGCAGATAATTCGCACATATTCTCTTCGAGCTTAGTTGCCAAATCTGCCTCAATTATAGCTGCATTTAAGAACGGATTTATGATCCACCTCCGATCAGTATTCTGCGATATCTCTTGCACTGGGAAGTAATGACACAATTCTTCTTTCAAATTATCTAACACTATTTTCATACCAGGTATATATGCCTTGGTGTTTATCCCACATCCGCCTTCTTCAATAAGGACTGTGTTGACGAAAACGTATCAGACTATCTCCACAAATAATACGAAATAATCGATTTTCATGTTTTTCGTAGCTAAAAGGAACATGTTGTACAAGCACTGTACGTAAATTGCGTTAGTTTACTAACCTTTACTAACCTAATTATGTATTTATATCAGAATTCTAATCTTTCAAACAATCAAATGCTGCATGAATTGAATATTTGTAACATAATAATATACATGAAAAAAAAGCAAAGATTGGGGGGTCGCAAAAAATGTTTCCATACTATGGGGGTCGTGTCATGAGGGTATTTTATCACATAAGCATATTCATGATATTATTGAATGCCTTATTCTCCCTTCCTTGGTCTATGAATTGAACAATGTAAAAAAGATTCACGCTTCCCAATTATCGAGGAACGTAAATCGTTTAGAAATAACGTAGAGCGATATGGAATGTGTGTACTGAACTGCGATACAACAACACGGAGATATTAGTTGAGGAGACGGGTGGTTCAGGAATATAGAGTCCCAGCTCTCGAGAATCGGACCAACCATATTATGGTACGATTTTGTTTTGTGGGACGTAGTTGGATTCTTCGGTGAAAAACTCATTTCCTTCCTCAAAACACCGAATGAAAGTCTATTTGTCTCTAGAGTTAAAGGTCTATTGCCATTAATTCAACGACTACAGTATTCCTACCCCTTTTTTATAAGCTTTGAAAATTATCTTCTGCGGGGCTCTTTTCCTAAAGGAACGGTAGGGATATGGAGTTCACTCCCTAGATTTCGATAAAAAACATGGCATTCGAATGGGAATGAGTTAGGCTGCATATTGACTATTAGTACGAATCAGTTAAAAGCTAGGCAGCTGTTGATACATGCTACAACGACATCACATATTTGTTGTGTGAGGTGTTTTGACATATTACCGTTTTGTTAGACATTTGTTATGAATATTTCAGTGTCATTTTTGTTGTTTCCCTTACTAAGGTTATGGAAAGAAATTGGTGTGGAATATCTACAAACAGTCAGTTCCTCGATCAGTTCGTGTGTCCTTTCAATGAGTGTTAGTAAAATGTTCAAAAATCCGTCGGTAACTGGCAAAGAATCAGATTAGTAAATTATGTACCTATCTGGTTTTGTTCCGCATCAAATATATTTTCAAAAGTGTTTATGAATTGAGGAAAGTGGCATGAGAGGAACGTAGTTTCAAAAAAACAACCTTCAGTATTTCTATACTTTTTGGGAAAATTTTGCTGGAACTTTCTATTTTTTGCTCTCAGCAATGGCTTGGTCATCAAAGAATGAGTTTCTCCACTAATTTCAGATTTATTTCGATCGAATATGATATGATAGTGATAAAATAGTAAATTTTTTCAATCATAATTATTTTCAATTCAAGAAAAAGGTCAGTATTAATTTTTTGTTTTTTATTTTTTCATTATTTTTGGAATTTCCAGAACGGAAACTCATTTCATTCTCCTCATTCACTTACTTAAAAGATGTAGGTTGCAAGTTATATTTTCCTAGAAATTATAATTTGTTTTCGTTATCTATTTGAGACCGGTTCACTAAGAATATGTAAAAGAAATTATAGATTTATTTTTGAAATCTTTGTTTTTCATCAAAGAGATTTTATATTGACGAACTAATCCCATTACGCACTTTGATCCATAAAATTGCTGAATGCTGATAATATAAACAACAGGAAATAATCATTACATAACTAAAACCGTCATATGACAACAATGAATTCAAGTGACATATCTCTCCAAATGCGCATTTGCTGTTTTCAATCAAGAATTATAATGTAAAGAAAATAATATCAAAAGTTGCCAACTTCTCAGTGCGACAAATGTAATTGTAATGAAATAATGTGTTGCATGAACGCTTCCACTATTGGTGTTCAACTTTTCTTAAGGATAATATAATGTTAATGTAATTATAATGATCGTTACATGAATTGCCCTTTTACTCTTCCATTTATGATGTAATTACACATTCTCGATGTACCATCCCTTTACTCAAAGGGCCCAGTATAACTATTCATATCATTGAAGGGCTCTTTCGAAACCGGCAATCCAAATTTCATGTTTTTTGAACGTGAATTTGAAAACTCTCTATTTCATGTTATTTTCTCACTACTCATATATATTATTCAGTTTGAATATATTGCAGAAAATCGATTTCAACAATACAATTCGTCTTCAGAGTTCTCTACATGAATCGAATTGTTTCAGTTCTTTATTGATACAATAATACTGAAACAAAGCATGAAAATTACTGAATATTCAAATTTCAAGTGATAATGAATTCTATCAGTGATATTATGCAGTCTCGTTATATTACCTACAATGAGTTATAGCCGTTAATCAGTATCTTTCCTCTTTATATCATTCATGTTTTGACTTCTCAATACTGCAGAGGTGGAATGAATGTTAGAGCTACATACGAGTTATGATAAAATTCGAATCGAAATATCCAAAAAAAAGTCAAACATCCGATACCTTACGAAAAATCCGCCAGAAAAATCCTTCGAATCTAGCAGAAAACCAATCAACCCACTCAACACAAAAAGCACATCGACTCCGCCGATCAAGAGCGCCGCGATCTCTCGTCACGTGAAACAATCGACGCTCGACGTCGCGATGCTGAATCAGACTGACGGCGGTCGGGATGAGTGGATCCGGCGGATGGAAGAGCGTCAATTCCTCGAGTTGCGTCTGACAGAAGGCGCGCGAGACTCGAAAGGATTCTGTTTTGGTTGGGCTGCTGCAGATGCAGCGTTCGGACGGTATCGGAGGCTGCGACGGGGGATGGAAACGTTTTTTCTTCTTCTCGTCAGGTTGTGACGGGAGTCGATTGTCTTCGTTAAAAGATGAATGATACCACGTTGAAGGAAATAATCGGATAAAGTGGTAAAGAGTTCAGAATGTCTATGTTCGAAATGATTGCATTCACAAATCCAATGCCAGCCAGCCGTTTCGACCCACCAGGTCTCATCAGTGACACTTGGCTGGACTGTGAAGACAAACGTTTCGAACTATCTACTCTTTACGAAGTAAATCTCTGAAACTGGTGCAGATGGTGTGAACCTCCAAGAGGCAACGCCATCTGCTGGGTAACGACCAATGTCTCAAACTCCTTCTACCCAAGGCAGAGCAGACCTCTTGCAGCGGGCCATCGTACGGCCACCACCATCTGCACCAGTTTTTGCTGAGGAGTTGTTTATCCTTCAGCATAGCTACCAACAGTGGATGCAATAAGAATTCAAGTGAGGATTTATTGCGATTTAATGACAGAGTTCGTTGGGGTATTTTTTATATTTCTCCTCATCAAACACATAGAAGGTAGAGCCTTGTGCTGTCCAGGATTGGCCAATTATCTGAGGTGCTGGGTTGTCATACTGATTTCATGTATTTACCATTCCAACTGGAAGAAAACTCAGAAAAATCCATAGTATTACTGAGTCGGTTGTTGTGTTCGATCAAGATTGACCTCCTACCAGGATTGGTATTTAGGCAACTCACAATTGCTTATCGAGTCAGCCAGAAAATTTCGGCCATGACCGCGGTTGAACCGGCAATGAGAAATCTGAATCGTACATAAACCGGTGCCGTAGATAACACTGCCACTACTCGACATCGAATGAATTAAATTTGAAGAAATAGGCGAGATTGTTCGAAATGATAAAAGTTATGATTATTGATTCTGTTCACAGGAGGGGGTGAATATTGTACAACAAGGATTGAAAAACAAGGGATACAAATCCAACATAGTACGAAGAGCAGAATTCAAATTCAGATCTACACATAGGTATGGGGTGAACAGATGTAGGTAATCAGAATTCTATCTTCGAGTAAAACCTGCTGATCAGCTAACTGTCATCCTTTCATAAACAAAATCAACTTTCATATGCCACTTCCTTTGATTTTTTTTCTACAAAACCTTGTCACTTGACCTTGTTAAATCTTGTCCTTGAAGTAAGTGAGATAATTTTTAAAACATGATATCCAGTTATCGATAGTACTTTTTTATTGTGTGGTACTGGTTCGGGCTTCCATTGTCTATATTATTATCTCTATTGAAACCTGTTGCTGACAAAAAAATGAGAAAAAATAATAGAAAATACGGAACAAATAAAGCAATCGAATATAAACAAAAAGTTGAAATGGATTTTTTGGTCAAAATTTCGTTTTTTCGATCGCTAGTATCCGAAATCGTCTTCGGATGATGACTAATTTCTCAGCTACAGGTGTATGATATGATGGAAAATGGAAGTCCAAACCAAAACCACTCAGCAAAGACATTGTTAACCAAATTCAAGGATACTTTTTTAATTTTGGAGTTTCTCTGAAATTTGATTCCTCTAATTATTCGCGAATTATTTCCGATTCATTTTTTGTATTTAAAAAATACATGGTGTTTCATTCATTTGTTGTCAAATTAGTGATACACACTTTTTATTACTGAGTTTTTCTAACATTTGACTACACAATTAGATTCCTTCAATTTTTCGCTAATTAGTTCCGAAAAAGGAATAATAATTTTGTATTTGTCTACATAAGTACATGGTGTCTCGCTAACTCGATATCAAGTTAGCAATACAACTTGGTTATCATTAATTTTTTTATTAAATTTGATCATAACATGAGATTTCTATAACTATGCGCTTCTTACTTCCCGAGAGAAATTATTAATTTTATTTCGTTTAAAAT
Source organism: Zygogramma bicolorata (assembly GCA_032362365.1). Classification (NCBI taxonomy): domain Eukaryota; kingdom Metazoa; phylum Arthropoda; class Insecta; order Coleoptera; family Chrysomelidae; genus Zygogramma; species Zygogramma bicolorata. Next base: position 303,309 of record JAVJAQ010005742.1, read on the forward strand.
AATACATGGTGTTTCGCTAACTCGATGTCAACTTAGCAATGAACATTTTTATTCAGAACTTTGGATTCCTCTAAGTATTGGCTAATTAGTTTCCGATGAGAAAAGGAAATCTTTTGGTTTCAAGAAATAATTATAGTCTTACTTGTCAAGTTAGCGCTACATCTTTTTTGAATAATGAGCCATTGACATTTTTGACCAGACCAATAAGTCCCATCTCTCCTTCAAGTAACGTAATTCCGCTTCGAAACAATAAAAAAGCGACTCGAATCACGAATTTGCAAGACGATACCAATCCATAATTATCTCGCTCATTTCAACAAACGGGTCAGAAGTCGGCATTCGTGATGATAATCGAAACTCAGGCTTTCTCGCTTGCATACTGTTAACTGAAACGAATGCAAACTTTCTCCATTTCAGTTTATTCTACGATATTAATTGTTTCCGAATTGGTGTTCGGGGAAACGGCGAAAATTGTGCTGTGAAAGCATTATGGAAATAGAGTCAGTGGGGCATTCTTAATCCCTATGATAAATGTTACTCCACTTAAGTTAATGTAGTATTACGTGGTTTGTAGTCTAGCCGTTGGGTTCGAGATTTTCTAGTCATTATCTACGCAATTAATGTAATGCTCATAAACGGTGAAGAATAAGTCGCATTAGTTAGTTCCGTTTTCGGCACTTTCTGGTGGATTCGCCAGTTTGAACGCAACTAAATGGAAATTTTTTTTTCAAAAGTTTCACCATAAACGAATCCATAGTCAATACGTGATCACCTACCTTTTGCGTGTTGAATGTTGATTATTGAATGGAGGCAAAATGAATATCATTTTTTTTTTTTGTGCGAACATCAACGTAAACTAAATAAACTAATAACTCAATATTTCTCGTAAAAGTACAACAGTAATCAAAACATGATATACATCAAGTATTGATTTCATTATAAATATTCGATATAAGAATAGCTGGTGAAATAGTTTTTGTGTGAACATTGTACAATCGAATTTATCGGAACTTCCAAACGCATTAAAATTTCAGAATCTTCAAATCGAAGTAACAAGCTTATCTGTAAGGGGTGAAACTACCTTGTCTGTGCAAACTTTGCTTAGTAATAATTCTGTTGGTGAACGAAAGAAAATGTAAGCTCCCATTTTGCTCAGATCGAGACGATTTGACCGGAACAAAACCATATCGGTTGTTACCATGTATCAAAGTTTTCATGCATCTTGATCTCATACATTTTCCTATTACCCTAAGTTCGCCTTCTTCCTGTTGTCAAATAGGTAGGCACCTTTGTATTTTTGTGTTCAGATTTACGGATATGGATGGCGCCGTCTGAACAGATAGCTGTCGAGGAACCCCTTGATTATGTGTTTTTTCTCGTTTAAACACAGCCAGAAAGTGGAACCTAGATAATATATTCTGAAATTGATGTAACAAGTTGATAACTCAATAATTTCCTCACCTTTCCAGAATAAATCAACAACATAATGGGCAGCATATCTACCTTGGTATGCTAGAAAAACCAATGAGAATTATAAGATATTTCATCAGAGACAATAATAATATTGTTCTGGTAATCAAATGCATCTGATATAGAATTGAACTAATTGATACTTGATGGAAATTCGTATCTGATAAATTTCTACACTTCATACACCTATAATATTTCCACAATGATTTGACTATAAATTTTACTGTTTGGGGGTATTTTTCACATCTGATTGTGATAACAGTCATACAATCAAACCATTTTGTAGTCGTCGATATACATTCCGAAATTTCACCGCCCGATCTCCATTTAAATTTCGTTGAGCACACCCTATAATTCTATCCTTCAAATCCACCGCTCATAGAATTGGACTAAATGCACTAGCATTATTCGTTTGCTTTCACCGTAGATTAGCCCTGCGTCCCCAATGAATAAACACAGTACACTGACTTGAAGGAAGATAATTGTATTATCATTTAATGCAGGCAATTTCAAACAATATCGTCGACTATTATTAGAAAGCTCTTGTTGTATTTCCCGTCTGCGTAGATATATTTCTTCACATCTAATTGAAATTCTGTGGAATCCTATTTGTAAATAAAGTTCTGTGCCAAGATTCCCATTTCCGTTTGTTGTTTCAGGTCTGATTCGTGGAAAACAATTTGTCACCTTGATGAGAAGAATATCCGTGATATTTCCATGATATTTTTCAGAACTACGTCTATCTGTAAATAACTTGCAGTAGGTTTTAACTGAAATTGTGAACAGATCACTGCACACGTAATCAACTAGCAGATTCAATCGGACATCTCTATCTCATATATTATGTTCTGTAGGTATACAACAGAACATTGAAATGGTTCTGTCTGGAAAAAATAAAATAGACGACTGAGGCTTCTGAGTAATTTAATATATTACAAAAGCATTCCATCCTCTTTCCATCAAATTTGTTTTCAACTGGATTTATTCAATATAACTTATAACGCGTCATCAACGCATTAATGTCAAGTGAAAACTGAGTAACTTTTATTCAAAGTAGGAAGTTTCTAATATACAGTTTTACTTTATACCGTGTGTGACCTTTTATTTATGTACATCGAGTTATAATATCGTTAATAATAAGACGAAAACAAACACATTATTGAAAATGAAGCCCAGACAGTATTTTATATTCAATACAACAATAAAATAGATATCCCAGAAAGAATTCGAATACCAGAAATCAAACTCTGCCATGACTATATTGTAAAAGTTCAGTTTTAACTGATTTCAATGGAGGTGATTCATTCAACAGTTCAGATAATTCATTAAATTGAACAAAACCTTCAAAAAACAACGAATTCTGAGGTTTGTTATGACTATAAATATGAAGATTATCAATGTAGCTAGTGAAGTGATGATGGATATCTCTTTTGAGCCTAACGGAGGTCTGTAGGTAAATTGGAGTCATATGATTAAATGTCTCATGAACGAAAATAATGGAATAATAGTAAATCTTTGGGGTGCTGGGAGCCACTGTAGCATAGATAACATGTTGGTAATAGGCGTGTACCTGTTACAATTCAAAATTATTCTCATTCCCCTATTCTGAAGTTTTTGTAATTGAGACATTTTATCCAAATTCAGATAAAACAAAATAGCAGCACGGTATTCAAAAAGTGGTTGTATAATTGATTTATAAACAGTTATTTTTGTTACTGTTTACAAATTGTTAACTTTTCTAGAGAAAAGTTCAATTTTTTGGGAATCTTGTTTTTTTATAATTGAAATCTTTCAAATGTGAGACAGTTATCCAATTGAAATCCCACATATTTCATTGTGGTAACTTGTTCAAGCCTCTAATTTTCTAACAGAATATTTATTGTTCTTAATTTATTTTATCACATTTGGATTTACTAGTAATTACCGTGGCTTTGGTTTTGGATATATTCAATTTTAGTTCATTTGTTTTTGAATATCTTTCTACTTCTTCAAGCACCGAATTCATTTTTTCAACTGTGTGAAGAGTACCATCCACGAACAGATTGAATTCACAGTCAATATAGAGATTCATATCATTTAGATATAAAATGAATAGAAGGGAACCTAGTACACTTCCTTGAGGTACACCCATGTGATTGTGAAGATTTGATGAAAAAAATCACCATCACCAACTCTTCGTTTTCTATCCTTCAGGTAGTTATCAAACCAATCACAAACCACACCCTCAACCCCATACAATATCAGTTTAAGAAATAGTTTGCCTCAGTCTTTCATTCCAAAGGTCCTTTTTAGGTCTAGGAAAACACCAGAACATACTGGGGCCCAATTTTTGATCACTTTCGTTATTTATCGACTACACTATCACTAAGGTAGAACGCATCTGATTGGTTACACCTCAGCAATAACGAATACGTTATCATAACGGAGACCGTCAAAAATTGAGCCCCAGGTCATCATTAAGTTCACTGTTGAATCTACTCAGTACCAGTTGTAACGCAGTTTCACATGAATGTTTCTTTCAAACAACCCCTCGGTAGAAGTTATAGCACCGTAATCAGTCCGTGCCATGTTACCAAAAATACAGGTATTGAAACAGAATATTGATATCAAATGAGTAATGAAAAAACGGAAAAATACTCAAAGAGATTATGTTTCTGTAATCACTGAATACGTATACCTAGAGAACCTAGACTATTGAGTTTTTCATTAAGAAAGAAGGATCTTCCTATACTCACTTCAAGAAGTCACATTATTAAGTTAAGTTTCAATAATTAGTATATCTATATCATAATAAAAGAATATCGGTCTCAGCTTGACGAGTATAAATAATCAAAGCAAATTCACAACGTCTGAATGGATAGCTGTCGACGAGAATAAATCGTCCAGCGTCTGAACGGATGTATGCTGACAAACCTCTTGATACTTTTTTTAACGAGAGCAATTTTTCAAACAATTTCATCAAGTATTTCTCTTGGTATAACCCCAATTTTACGCTGATAAAATACTTTGGAAATGGACTTAGTTCTTGTATTCTCACCGTATTTCACCTGTACAATCTGAAAAGTCCCCATTCCTAAAATTTTGAACGGGACAATATTTCAAGACAGGACGAAGTTCACGTGAAAAGGCATCAGCTTCAATACTTTTTGGTGGAAACACAAAAAGTATGAGGTCAGGAAGGATGCTTTTCTCGTCGCACTGCCAGTTTCGTGGCTCAATTTCAACACCTTTACGACCCTTCACATTGGATAAATCGTTCTAAACAAAATCCTCTTAGCATTCTTGAAGGCTACCTAGAAACCACCTAACGTTTAATTCAAACTACGATTCTAAAGAATTTATATATGGCAATACATACATTCTCAAGTTGTCGAGTATAAAATATCTCCTCGAAAACAACTACTTTTCTGGCAGACACTAAGAAGGATTTTGGATACTATATGATAGACATCCGTTCCTTCAAATTGATTTCAGTCAATGTAGCATGAATGAATGCAGAAACTCCTCACACGCTTGTCGAATTTCGCTCATCGCCCTTCTTGGTATATATCAGAGAGGTTTTTGTTTTACAGCAAATTTCTACTTCAATTTGTTCCGGGAACAAAATTTGTTTAAGTATCAAACCCTCAGTTCTGTTCCATACTTGGCTCAATCGACCAGCCGCAAAATATGACTTTCATATTAGGTACAACCGGAAAGTGGGAATAAAATTCAATGAAGCAAATATTAATGATACGGCGACATCGCATATATAGAAGAAATAACACTCCAAAACATTAATTGGCATCACTCAAGTATACTCAGTGAAGTTTCATTCGATCCTCCAGACTATCGATCACCAAATATAAAACGAAGTGAAGAAACACCCTTCAACTATATGCACTGGAAATTTGCTTCAGTCTTTTTCACTTGGGATATGTCAAATACCCCAATATCCATACACCTATCATCAAAAGCACGTCATTTTATTCAAAGAACAACACCATTGAGAAACTATCATCACGTAGGCGAAAAAAAATGAAGGGGTGACATATTTCAATAGGGCAACAGTTTCCCTCTCATTAACCAATATGGAAATGCATAAAAAAACTACTTCATGCGTTGCGCCAATCTTATCGTGAAAACGAAATAATGAGGCAATATTTAACCCCTTGAACATACATTCCCTTTGTATGGTAGTACCACATTCCCAGATACAATAGAAACCACTGCTCACTGCAACACACATCATATATTCACCCACTCACTCACTGCATGTGTTCATTTGCATGTAGTTAGATTTGGTTGTTAGTTTCTGGATGGTAGCGGCCTGTATAAATGGCATGAGATCCGTAGACGTGATGCTTGAAAACGAAATTCAGATTTGAAAAACTACTAAGTCAAGCAGCAATTCTTCACCTGGAAACTTTTCGTTCCGTTTCATAATCTCGAAGCATATTCATACCAATATTATATGCTGAAATGAGATATTCCAGGTATATTCCTTCCAGGCGCCCGACGATATAGGGGTGGTAAACGGGCGATTCTCCCCCATTGTTCGGTATCTATCTCGGAGTGAATTCGGCAAAAAGGATGTTGGCTAGCTTTTTCATAACAATACAAACATATTCACTCGAGAAAGACGACATGAAATCAGTTTTGAAATTAGTTCAAAAGTGAGAAATATATGACCAGCCATTTGCGCGACGCCATGTTCCTATATTGGCCAGAAAAAAATTGTTTCACAAACATAAGACACTTTCATGGCCCAAGGTTAATGTCAAGTGCCTGCCCAATATTGCATACTTTTTTGAGGTATTTGAACGATGACCAATTGTCAGAGGACGAGGTAGAACTACTTTACCGTTGAAGAGTAAATACATTTGAAAACCTAAAACGCGCGATGATAAATATAATCTTGGATCAGGACATGATGTTAATATATTCAACTATTACTCAATTGGCAAATTCATACTGGTGCGAATAAGCAAATGGTTGACAGATAATAAAAATGAAGATTGTAGATCACATTTTTCTATTTGATATAATGTAAGGGAAATATTCCACAAAATGTATTTATACCCAACCATTCCAAAGGATATATCAGAGTAAAATGGTCTCGTTCATAAAAAACTTCCTGGTGCGAATTGCAATGACTCAATCGTGTTTCGTAATATGTGCATAAGATATCGTTACAGTTACAATAAGTATGAAACCTTTTTTCAACACTATAGAACATTCATTTCTCTTATGAGAAATCCTTTATTATTTTTCATCTTCGTACATATATGAACATAATCGTTTTTTTTTCAAATTCATTTCACTCGTTGCAATTAACAATTCAAGACGTAAATAAAATCAACATCTGATTGGCTACTTCCGATCTTTAGGGAGTACAGAACTTGGGCAATCGAATCTATATCTCTCTATGTTTATATAAATTGAATAAATTATTACTAGAAAGGGTATCGATATTGTAAATCGAATATAGTAGCTCAATGTGATCATTGAAAACCTCCATTCTTCAATATTACAAAACGAATGCCTCAATCACTTTCAAATTTAGTCATCCCAATTCATGATTTCTGGCGTATTCCACTATTTCAGAAAATGTGGTGCTCTACTACTCATTCAGTTGTATTGAAATAATTGGGAATCCATGAGTTTGTTCTACCGGGTACCCTATAACGATGTAACAAAAAAATACTAAATGCGATAAATGAAATGTTTGTCGATGATTTCTTTCCAAACCACGGGTTTCTTTACAAGAAAAAAATATAAGAATTAAAATCTTTTCTGACCATGGCCAATAGGTCCGAAATCGGTATGCAGATGAGCACATCCCTATGAGAAATAAATTCATTCACTTTTGTATAACCAAAAACATGAGCGGGGAACTGTCGTATATAATTCAACTCAAAGTAGTTGTTTTTGGGCAAATGTTAGCCCATCAACCTACTTTGTAGGTAGTTGAGACGTAAGTTTGAATATATCATTCAAAATTGATTGAATCGAATACGGGATGTCCCTTTCGAAACAAAAACTTATTTTCGTGGCTCATTCCCATTCATGATGGGTTGCCCAGTTTTCTGGTCACTACATGGAAAAGGCGAATATAGAAAATATTTCTATTCATCTTAGCAGAGAAAGTTATACCTATCAGTTATTTGGCGAATAATTAAAAAATATCTACCATCGTACGTCGCTACCTTGGTAAAATCTCAACCTATCGGAAAGCTCCTCAATTCTCGGAACACCGCGTTCTTCTATCAACCCCCATTACAACTTGATTTACAACGACCGAAAACACCCGAAGGTCCTATCTGTTCGTGGCGTTTCCTTGCACCCCAAACTAGCGCCCCTCTTTTCCAGATTACATGACCGAACCATTTAACTATATCATACGAGAACAGTTCTTGTTCGCGGGCATCTCAAGAGCCAAATTCGCTACGGAGTTCATATAGAATATGGCACAATCTGGAAATGAGTAGCCCTCGCAAAACTACGTTACACCCCCTGTGTGATGCACAGACGTAGTCATGGCAACAGACGCATCTTTTCATCACACATTTCGGCTGAAAGAGAAGAACATCAAACTACCATCCGTACGGTGTCGTATAAGAAAAGAGATTAGGGTGATTAATTACAGGGTTAGGAGGAAGAGGTGCTGAAGAATGTCAATTGGCTGAAACGTGCTTTCTGGGAAGGTTATTAGATTGTTATATAAATTTGATATTAACGCGTATAATTGCTTTGTTCAATGAGTATTGCGCCGAGGATTTTTGGTGGAAGTAATTTTTCAGTGGATGGCATTGCAGGGGGCGGTTGTTTATTTTTCAAAGGGCTCTACCCGGGATGAATTTAAAAATTGTGTCTTATAAAACAGGGATATCATGGAACCCCGTAACCGTAACTATCGAATATCCCAAAAAAAGTATATCCGTATCCGTTAAAAAGTTTCTGATAAGGGCGGATTCTGAATAAAACATGTTGACGTTATCATATCAATAACATACCTCTCATAATAGTCCGACCGCCAGGGGGGTTCCGTATACTTTACGAGGTCCCCTCAGTAATTTGATGTTTTTTATGTTTTTTGGGTCGCTTATCAGAAATTTTCAGGTTACCAGGTGCAAAGCATGTCAATTAATTAGTTATTAACAATTTTATAGCAAAAATAGCTATTTTTTCACTTTTTCTTTTACTTACTGATAGTCCAAATCAAGACTAAGTGAAAAGTTACATGAAAAACAGTATCTCCATTCACAATTAAATATACAGGTTTTATTATGATATCCAATGAACAATTCGTCGAAGTTCACGCATACCTAGCTGATCGAAAACATAATTAATTTTATGCTTCAACTATTATTATTAATGTATCAACATGATTTTCATACAATAACTATGAAAAAACGTGCAAAAATATGTAACGAAAGCTGACTGTTTTTCACTGATGTCAAATTCGTTAGTTTGTCGCGAATTGAATAACTTTTATTTTTCAATATCTCAATTGGCGAGATTCAGTTTCAAACTGAAGTTTCTCATTTAATAAAAATTTGGCTACGTACAGAAATAGTTTGCATTCCAACGGATGAGAGTCGTTGTCAGACGAATGTAATTATTACTCGATTAGTTGTGCATATTTTAGGTGCTAAAGAGCTTGACATCAAGAATTCCATTGAAAGTGCAGAAAAATATCTGGTTTTGAAAGAAACAATATTTTCACAAGTTTCGAACAACTACGCTATCATACATACAATTAGGGAAATGCAGTTTCAGAACAAAATCTTCCTCCTTCAAGCAAATCGATTCAACTGCATATTTTGAGAGCTCTTACGTTACCCGTCAACATATTGATTAATTCCAAGCTGATTGCATGAAGCTGAATCCCTTGCAATTTGGTTATGTTTCAGAATATAATCATTAATTTCCGAGGAAAATAGTAACATTGTACCCATCCATAGATGACCTTGTACCAAATTGCAATTGTAAATCTTGCTTTACCAAATTATATAGTTGTAGATCGACAGGGTTCTCTTGTATATCTTTTTGTATCTGTCGTTCGCAAAACAGTTGTCAGAATCCATTTAGGTATGCGTCAGTAGTAAAGCAAAATAAAAATAGAAAAATCATATTAACAATGTGCTGAGTAGGCGCTCCAGTAGGAATATACACAGCGCGAATACATGCACTCGGGCAATTTTTCCATTTGATATTTCCATTATGAACTAATTCGGAATAGAGGTGCTGTTTTCTATGTAATCTTTCCTATAGAATCGATTGGTGTGACCAAATTTGGTCTATCTTGATGGTAAGTGGTAGAGAAAGGACAAAAATGTCTATTTTTGCAATTCATTTTTTAATAACCAATTAACTAATAGGTTTTGGGCCTGGTAACCGAAAAATTCGTGATCCGCGACCCTAAAAACACAAATTTAGTAAGAATAATCCAATATTCATCAGCCAGAAAACAGAGATCCCATGCAAATCATTTCCATTTTTTTCTTCTATTCTACAACCCAAATATATTTTGTTCGCAATTTAATGAGATTCAATTATCATATTCACGCTCAATCGAAAATGTGTTCATTTTTAACCTACTTTCAGTTTGGAAGAGACCAATTGTCCTCTCAGAAGAAGACAAGGGGTGAATAACTTTCCCGACTATTATTGAAACCCCGTGTTATACTATTTGTAACACCGAATAGCATTTTTTTAGGCTTTTCAATGATGTATTCGAGTAGGGCTTCACTGTTTTAGTTTTTAGTAGGTATAGGTGAGACCTACGGAGTTGATGGAATTGGGTTTGCATTTATGTCATTTTAATTCCCTCTTTCTATCAAAAAAAGGTTTTGAGCATTTTTCGATATTATCTTTTGTTTATGATATATTGACAATAGTATGTTTTCAAATTATCTCACTGTTTAAATTAACCGTTTGTGAATTATGTTACTTCCGGTACAGAGGTTTTTTCTTTCTATATTTATTTGGAGAAGCAAAAGGAAAATGAGTTTCAGCACCTTGTTCAATCCCTCGTGGGCGTACTTACATTTTTCATTCGATCACCATTCAAAATAGTATCATTAGACATTTTGTTATCAAAAGAAAAAGTTGTGGTTCATGTGGCGAATATAGAGAATGACAACGGACCTGTAGGGTAATTCGTCAATCACGCGACCAAGTCAAAACACTTTCCGAAATACACTTCTCTTTCAAAGGTAGAAACTGTGAATATTTCGAATGATATATGAAGCTTCGAAATTGTTACTTTGACTGTCTAGGCAAAAAAAGTAATTCTTTAAGCGCGGGTACTTCACGACCTGATTAACAGTCCATCAAAATAATAGGTGCCGAGAATATACATCACAAACTGACAATTGCTAGAGTGAAGGCACAACCTAAGCACTGATTATTTTAAATGATTGTTAATCAGGTCATAAAGTACCCTTAGTGTCAGCCGCGGTATATATGACAGTTATATGACGCTTCGTGTGGCGACCGTGAAAATTGAGCCTCACAAAACATGTTGTTTCTATGAACCTCTTTTTTTGGAACGTGAAAAATGCAAAATCTCTGGAGAATATTGACTCAAATTAGTCAAATTTGGGAATTCTTACTTTTACTGCCTAGACGGAAATAGTAGTTTACCTAACAAGTGCGGAAAAGTCACTTTACGCACATTTTAGATACACAATTTTGTCTACTAGCGTACAGGAAAAACCTTAAGGTTAATATAAAGGAAAATCATTAGATACATATCAAGAATATTATCAACAATATCATTCAGATCAATTCTGCACGTGCAAAATTGTTGCATTCTGCAAATTGATTACAGAGGCTAAAATGTTTTCCAATGAAGTCAGATTTCGGTTTTCCGCTGCTTTGTCAGCAACTTGCTAGAAGAGGTCATAAAATTGGTTTTGACATAGTAGTGTTTTGACTGACATATTTTTTTTGTTGCTACGCTAATTCAAAGTGACAAATGTGTTTATTATTATTCAATATACATTTGACGAGTCTTATAGCGGGGCCATTAAAGATTATTGAAACACACTTTTCTTTCTATTAAACATTATAGCAGAATTCCATTGAATGTGTTCGTTTTTCAGTCATTTTGTAAACTACAACCATACCAGTATATATTTCAAATATTCAAATGTCTGTCCCCAAAAACTTTTCCGTACTAGTGCGGAAAAGTGACTCATTCAATACTTGAATGGGAGTGGAGAGTGGCCTATTCCTTACGCTACACAGTGGGGCAGAATCCCAAAAAGCTGGCCAAAAATCAAATTTTTGAATTGTATGTATTCGTCTATATACGTTAAGGTCGGATTAACAGGTAGTCTTAGCATAAAATACCGGACCTTTCAGGTATATAACTTCTCTAGGTTCGTCTCGGCATCAGTCGACATTCAGCCGTCATTCTGTACGCACTGAACAAGTATACGCGTCAAAAAATTCTTACCGGTTTCAAATTGCTGTAAAACGGACGAAACTATCGCAATTTGGATTCTGCAAAATGGAATCACTTTCTGAAGGTATGCAGAATATATAGTTATGCACAGTTATTGCGTATTGTATGTTAGAAATATTTAAATTCTGCAACAAGTAAACATAAAAAATTGAACTTTTTTTCTCTAAAATCGATTTTCTAACAGAGTTTTAAAAATGTCTTCGCGAGTCTCTGCCTCGTTTCGACAAGGAACTAATAGTGTATAGTATAAAGTATAATATAGTAAAAAACTGTCTGCTCGAGAGTGCTCAACGAATAGTTAGACTAATTTTTCGGGAGAAATACGTGGCGTGACGTTAACGGACGTGAATCTTCAGAAAATTAACCATATTATTTGTGGACACCAGTCAGCAATCTAACATGCATCATTCACATTAAAAATATTCGTTTTCTTTATGAATATACAATCATAATCATAAAAAAATTTTAGAATAATCTCATTTAATTTTGTACATGTTTATATTGGTATTTTACAGAGTCTTCCAAATCTTTAAGTATGGAATTGTCAAGGAAAGATATTTTTTTTTATGGTGAAAGACAGTTTAAAAAATGAACAAAAAGACGTTATGGACGTTTTGAAGGATGCAATTTTCAAGAAAACCGAAGATGTGATACAAGTACCCAGCCAACACAGTTACATCGCAGAGACGTCCCTGCGATATCGCGACGAGGCGTGTGACGTTCCAAAACTTGTCGCAGGGAACTTGCATTTACGTCGCTCACATGTCGCGATGTCACACTCAGGCGACATCGCCTGTGACGCAACTGCGACAAGTTTTGTGACGAAATTGCGACAAATTTTGTAACAAAATTGAGATCGATTTTGCGACGTAATTGCGACAAGGTGTGCGATGACTCTGCGATTTATTTCAATCTGCGACGTATTTTCTGCCTTAAATATGTGGGATATATTCTGAAATCTATCCAGAAATATTGGCAGGCCTGTATTCTGTGTATCATTGATATTTCATGGATATTACCAGAATTATATACACTGGACATCATAAGAGCGACATCTACTGGACATCATAAGAGCGATATCTACTGGATGTCACAAATATCACATCAACTCGATATCGCAATAGTTACATGCCAAATGTGTACATCGCAGCGACCTAACAAAAGTATTGTCTCAGTGTTACTTGAGAGTGACATCGCAGGGATGTCATGTCACAGATGTGTTGGCTGGGTAGGCGAGGATGAGAAGTCATTGGGACTGTTATTTGCAAATTTTCGATTTAGAAGGAAAGCAGCAAATAGAGGCCAATAGGCTTCTTGTAACATCAAATCCATTTCTCTCAAGCATCAGGAAATTGCCCCAGAGACCGGCGAAATCTCTATATAAAGAAGCTAGAGAGATGTTTAAACAACCTGAAGAAATCAGACAAGAGACAAGGAACGATTCCGATTAAGATACAAGTGTGTCAACATCAGAATCGGAATCGAATGATTCGAACATCGAAGATGACATTCAAGATTTTTGTTACTAGAAATAAATAAGAGTTATTTGATTTGTTGCAAACTTTGTACTCAAAAAACTTTTGAAAAATAAATACATTGCTCAAGAGATTTTTTACTCATTCAAACAAAAAAAAATCATGAAATATTTTCTGTTTCAAAATATAAAAAATTTAAAATTTTTACGGAATCGACCATTTATCGCGTCTGCTATTTTAAAAATTAACATTTCAATAACAAATTCATAATCAGCGATCCCAAAAACCCTTAAGAAATACGATTGGGTATTTTTTACTGAATAATTTGACTAATTAGTTGAGTTATGTCTGCCATTTTGGGTCCGCCATTTTGAAATACGTGATTCTGATAACAGATTCGTAATCAGCGATCCCAAAAACCCTTAAGAAATACGATTGGGTATTTTTACTGAATAATTTGACTAATTAGTTAAGTTATGTCTACCATTTTGGGTCCCCCATTTTGAAAATCGTGATTCTGATAACAGATTCGTAATCAGCGACCCCGGAAACCCCCGAGGAAAGAATTTAAAAACATTTACGCCACTTTCTGATTTTTGGCCAGCTTTTTGGGATTCTGCCCCACTGTGCGCTACTAGAAAAAAGTATTTTTGATACCAGTGGTAGTAAGAATGTATAACGTGACATTGGAAATGATAAACTTGGATTTCTATTTCGTGCGAAGAAATACTTCACTTCTCGTCTGCTCTTAATGATCTACAAGGCTCAGATACGACCTGTCATGGAATACAGTTCTCATGTATGGAGTTCAGCACCAAGACATTCGTTGAAGACTTCTCGATTCTGTTCAGAGAAAGGCAACTCGTCTTGTTGGTGATTCTTCGTTCACGGACTCGCTCACTTCATTGAACATCGTAGAAGGGTCGGAGACTTGTCTCTCTTCTATAGATACTTTCACGGTCGATGCTCTTCTGAATTATTATCAATCGTTCCCCCCTTGGCAATATCTACACGGATAACTCGACGAGTATAGAATTCCCACCCCTTTGTTGTGAATTTGGAAACCTGTCGAACCTCTCTTGCTCAGGGATCTTTTTCAATAGAACAGCTGAGCTTTGTAACTCCTTGCCAAGAGAGGTTTTCCCTGAGGCTTACAAACTTCAGAAATACAAAGTAAATGTTAATTCGTATCTCCTGTCCTTTGATTCACGCGGTGTTCTTCGAACATTACAGGGCTTTTCTTTCGTGTGAATCTGCATATAAAAAAAATTTGGTCTAAACCCGTCCAAATAGTAGGTTGAAGATCTAACACCAGAAAGTACAGGGTTCTTCACAGAGAAAGTTCCTGGAAATGTGTATCGTGATACAAGTGCCAAAATGAATTCTCAACTAATTGGATGGGCACACTCGACGATAGGTTTCTCAGAAGGCAAGGATACTACATGCAAGATCACTTCCGACATTCTTGAAACAGGCCCTCGTACTTCATGATTTCCCTAAAGACCTCCCAGCCCCGCTCCACTCATCGACCACTACAATCCTTTCCGAAGGTAATGAATTTGCGTGTCGGCCGAAATCACGTAAGAAATGAAAGGGCACTTAACTAATTTGTTGGAACACTCGTTCGCGGTCTGTAAATACTTTTGGGAGCGCGTAAATTGACCCCATAAATTCGCAAGTGGCTTTAATATAGTTTGCGGCTTGCCTTGAGACCCAAGTTTACGGAAGCGTGGGCGATGAGACACTGGAAAATCCTACGGGAGTAGGTTTATCCAATTTCATTGTTTTTATCGTGATTTTGATGGATCTTCGTGTCATACAAATGAAAATGAAGTGCGTTTTGAATAACTTTGTCAAATGACTCTCGAAAGGAGATACACGCTTTTTTCTCCGAGGAATGAAAGAAGAAATGCCTTACTTTCAGAATCTCCAGACACATTTTTATACAGATTTATTGAGCATTCACACCAATTATGAACATTAGAATTTCATTCAAAAACATGAAAGAAAGTGAGTTTTTTCCTTTGGAGTATACGTCGAGCGTCGGGGTGAATATTATTATCACTTAAGAATTTTTTTTCTAGCATGCCGGTCACCAGAACAATCTCGCTGAAGACTCCAACAGTAGTCGGCCATCATGTTGCAATCCCATCTTCCATGATGACCACTTTCCATAGTTTTAATGTCCTGATGAAATCTTTCTCCCTGTTCTTCACTTAAATCACCTAGGTTTTCTGAAAACCGATCTAAGTGGCTGTTTAGGAAGTGAATTTTTATGTTACAACCAAGAATTTTGAAGTTGAAAAGCATATTTTTCACTTATCGTATGAAATTCTCTGCTTTATGATTTCTATAGAAATGTTGTCCTACTTTAACAAATGAACACCAAGTATTAGATTATATTCCGTTCATTGATGTTGTAAATTGTGGATATTCAATAAGCTGCCTTATCTGTGGTCCATCAAATATACCGGCTCTCAGTTTTTGTGTGATAATACCAAGAAACTCACGTAAGTAATTGAAACAAAGTCCATCTCGATCTGAAGCCTTTACAAATTGCTTCATAAGCCCCAAGTTGATATGCAGGAGTAGCAATATGATTTTTTTCTCTCGCAACCAAAAGTTCGTTAATTACGTTATGTAGGCCAATTTCTGTTGTTCCTGTGCTGATTTTGTGCTCTGCTATCCCAAAGACATAAAAAACAAGAAAATTTTCATTTAATATAGAGACAAGTAATTCAGCAGACTCCTTGGAGAGGTTCAGGTCTCTAATAAGGAAATTCAATTCTTGTTGATTGAAGCGTTGGGGATTTGCTGTATCTGCTTCAAAATCACTGTCTTTTTCTGATTGCAAATCCTGAACTTCATCAGACGGTGATGTATCTTGATCAACTTCTGAGAGTGTAGGTAGACTGCAAAATATTGGAATGGGTATTTCTTCAGAATGAGGTACAGGCCTTCTTGCTGATACTATATCAGGATATTTTTGTCTATTGTTTCTATCGATACCCTTGATATTTACGATAGAAAAATAACAATCATCGTAATGGTTTCTTGGTTCCCTCCAAACCATTGGTACTCCAAACTTTAGGGACTTCCCCTTTCCAATTGACAATTGCCGCAAATATTCAAGGCATGTTTTACATACTAAATGTGGAGCCCACGCTTCATCCCGGTCTCCCAAGTGAACGCCAAACTGGCCAGATAAGCTCTCTTCACAAAGTCAAAAACAGGTTTCCTACTTTTTTGGGGAGTGAATTCACCACATATATAATAAAACACGTCTGGTTGATTTGAACAATTTTCTACTCGTGGATGCCATGCCCTTAATTCAATATTCGGAAAAAGTATAGCTTTAGCGACAAAGGCTCAAGAGTAAACTGAAATGTACAGAAGGTATAGAAAGGTCCTAAAATGGGGTAAATACATACCAATTTTAGATAAGAAATTTTGGTTTTGACCTGCAAAGATATCATTTTTTTCATTATTTTTAGCTGTTATCAGAACTAAAATTGGTCGTCCTTCATCTGAAGAACTAGAGCTGCTACAAGGAAATGCCGAATATTTTTTGAATCAGCATATCAAAAATATTCAGAGTCAGTTTATGATTTACCGGCACCAAAAAAATTATATTATTTTGTTGGGTTGTGTTCTGATATCGCGAAAATCCGAAAATATCTATTCTAGCTCATCATCTCCTTTACGAAGCGATTTTCGAATAAACTTTCAGGCACCTTTTTTGTCAAAATGTTCATGCTATTCAACTCTATTTCTATACATTGCATTGAAATTTTCAAGTTATCAATGCAATATACCGACTTTCCGAGTTCTTCCTAGAATTTTCTTCGATTTCTCTAGGTACAGAACAATTTTTGTTCTCAAAGCAGTCCTCAAAGTTTTCTCGTGTGTCAAAGATAATTTCTGTTGATTTTAGTGTCAGATTCAAACCCCTACTTTTATGTACCATTTTAATATTTTGCGTCAACGAGATTTTATTCATATGACAATAAACCAAATTTTGATTCTGAAGCATTGACCTTATTCACAAGTATCTTAGATCGTAGACCGAAATAAACACTTCCAAATGGTCCATTATCAAGACATTGTCAGTCATATACCGGTTTCACCCTCCTTCGGGATCGTCAGAAGGTACTCTAGGCCACGGCTGATGTCCGGAATTCCCATAATGTTGCAGCCAAAGTCCAAACTACCACCAAAATGGTTCATAAGGACATTACTATCGCCGTCCATGGTAGATTAGAAGATATAGCTCCTGTTGATTTATTCTTTCACGTCTGCGCCATTAAAATTTACCCTTTATCACTTTGAAAAGAAAGATTTCAGACCTCATGTATCGTTTCATTATCCGAATGATATCTTAACCATTTCAATTCTCGAACACACATTTCCTTCCATTTGCCTACAATGCTGCGCAGTGAAGCGCCAATTTTAAACTACAACAAATTACACCGATTCTTCTTCATCCCACCCCCTGAAATTCATTCATCATTTCGAAAAGCAGTGAGCTCGCGCCCCTTTCAAGATAAAGGGCTTCCGCTACCCCTTAACCGTGATATATTTATAAAAAGCTCCTTCCCAGCACGGAAAAGCAACTCATTCTCGCCAATATTCCTTAACCGCGGAACCGCTCGTTATAAATCCAGACATAAAACGACAAGATATGGAATGTCTTGATGAGATAATGTCGTTTGTGAACTTCTTCATTTTTATCCATTCATTTTTTATGATATACGATGTGGTACGGAAACTGATCGTGAACTGACGCTGATGTTTCCAGCTCATTTCAAGTCAAGTCTCCAGACTTCACTTGTGTTCACAAAGATATACAGTGCTTTTTTCATTCCCCCCCCCCTTTCATTTTTTGAACGGCTCAACTCAAAATATGCAAAATGCAGATTCTATCATGAATGATGTAACATTGGCAAATTCAACAGTTGAAGAAGACAATTATATCGAAGACAACTCATTTGCGCTGAAATCCGTGAAATCTGTAAATTCCGCACCTTCTGGTGCTACATGATGGTGCTTTCAGATTTGCTAACCGACGTTTTGTTTTTGAGCTGCCATCATCAATTTTGTTTTTTGAATACGACCCTGGATTTATTATTATGAATTTCAAGTGCTCTTGATCTCCTGAAAATAACGATTTATTGCACTCAAAAAATTCATACTGCTTCTTATCATATTGAAAAATCTATTTTCCATTCTTATGGAAAATGCCATTGATAAGATTTTTTCGAATAAATGCGATACATCATTGCTTTAAGGAGATAACATACAAATCTTCTTCATTTTCTCTAGAGGGTGAACCATAGCTATATCGAGTATATAAATTCAATGACTCCAATACCTACAGGGAATCCAAACTTTTTGTTAAAACTAAAAATGCGTATTCAACAAAGGATTTATTTTAAAAAAAACATTATTTATCAAATTGATTAACATAATTACTTTTCACGAAGAGCTTCACATTTTCTAATATTTGAAGAAAATTTCACACATATTCATTGAACATCTCATTGGAATTGAGAGCAGCTGAAACCTCTCCAATGCATCGACTCAAAAGATTTGCTGACCCTTGTCCATGCATTTGCGCCGATATCCATTTGATAGCTTCCAGATGCGAAAAACTTCAATGCCACTAGTAACTTTTGATGAAAAAATTATCTGATTGTCTGATATCATCGCTTCTTTGAACTTGACAAACCTTTGTTTGCTTATCTTAATCATGAGGTCTCTTAGGGGCTGTGAGAAACGGATTCAACATTTATATCAGTTTTCTGACTGATTGTTCATTCAAACGAAATAAGCGAATAAATATACTTTCTGAGTAGTGGCGAAAGGGGTCAAGCCTAAATCTAATATAATACTGCTTTGTGCCACCTTCTTGTACCAAAATTTCAGCATCTCTCACAATATCGATCACATTTTCCACAACAAGATCTTCTATACTCATGTTTGCCTCACTTAAATTTGAAAATCAGAATGTATTTGACTTCCAGTGACTTTAACTGTCACATAGTCTCAATGAACGTACCTCGGAACGAACGAAATGGAGCAGTCGTCGAACGAATATTTGGGCGACGATTTCGAACGAATAGCTCATTATTCGTTCCCTGAGAATTGTAGTTTTCAAAAATCAACGCTCATAACGCCATGAACGTATTCGTTCAGCGAACGAATGGTCTCGAGAATTGGCCTTCCGATAAGGTTTAATAGGTTATTTTTTGTTCATCAAAAAAGACAGAAATGTCAGTACTACAACGAACATCATTGTTCACAGTTCCACAGTTCAAATATTCTCATTTAGTTTAAGTAGATAGGTACTACGTGAACTATCTCCAAAATGGTCAATTGAACAAAATTCAACAGGGGAACTGTATTTAAATATGCTGGAAACTACTGTTGATCCTCTAATCACCGAAATCATCGAAGTGAATCCTGATGAATTCGATATTGATATTATTATTCCAACAGGATGGAGCATTTCTCCAGACAAGTGTCCAACCATTTGGGAAATACTTTCCGTGGTCGTACGATTGGCCATCGAGGTACTACGCAATATGGCCAGCCCGCTTAACAGATTTGACACCTTTAGACTGTTTTTATGGGGCTATTCGAATCAAAAGGTGTACGAAACTGAACCTACTTTAATATTGAGTATACGGCAGAGAATAATAAATATTTGTAGAAATATCGACGTTACTGTGTTCGAAAATGTTCGGATGAAATATTCGATTGGCTGGTTATTTCCTCAAAGTATGAAGTTAAACGACGATGGCAATTATTAAATATTCCACCATTTTGAAGTAGGTGAAGATTTGACTTTATATTCTAGGGTTTTGAAGTATTCGTCAGGGGCTTTGAAATGATGTATTATCACAAGATCATCTATTTTTTTTCAGATGGCGCCTAGTCGTCATCTTGAAATTTTCATTTGTAAATTTCACTCCAGAATATAGAATTTATGCATCAAGTTCATTATACCAAGTTACAATTTTTTGACTTAACCCATTCAAAAGATAATTCAGGGCGGGACATCAAAGAAAAGCACTGCATAATAACTTATTGCCATGACCCATCATCACAACACGAGGTACAAAGAGCATGCCTAACATGTCCCGAAACCTGAAGGGAACATCCCACGAAAAAGATATGCCTACCTGGGGCCAAAGCTATATAACAAGTTTCCTCCTGAAATGAAAAATATCAATTCTCTAAAAATATTCAAAAATGAAATTAAAACATGGATACTCTCCCTTCCTCGATGAGCAATACATCTATAATATATCTACATTAAAAATATATACAATATAATACAGCAGCCGTAAAACACTTTTTTCCATCTTTTGAAGTAAATTCATTATTTTATTTCAGTACCATAATAATAAAGTAAATATTATTACAGTTTTAACTTTACATTCAGATAATACGAGCATATATGAGAATGTAGAAATCCACCACATTCAAAGATCTCATTTTGTGGTTACTTTTTCCGTTATTTATTTCCATTCGATATTACCAAAGTTGTAATAAGGTAAAGTAAGACTTGAAAATGATACTGATATAATAAGCATATTCCATTGTATATTCATTTCTTATGGTGGATAAAATATTATTATTATACACACGGCACCTCAACCAAAACCGATTCCTACTCTTACTATTAGCAAAACGGTAATGGCGCACTTCAGTAATAATTTTCAATGAAAAATTTCTAAGAATACCTATAGTTTTTCATTGAAATCGTGAATTTATTGTGAAACATGACAGCACTTCATCGACAGTATCTAATGTAGAGAGTTTTTGAATTTTGAATGTATTGATGATCTTATTATTGACATCTGTAATAAGTATTGGAAAATGCATTCGTTCCAACAACAAATTTATGTATGCATCCGAGTACAGTGCAATGTTCTTGAATATCGTTCAAAGATCCTTCGGATATTCCATATTGAAATACCCTAATGGGGACATAGAAACTCCTCCCGTTCGTCCTAACTCTTGAACAAGACTGGATGTCATGCAATGTTATATAATAATAATAACTTGTTTTTATTATCTTCAGCTTAGATAACATTTGGAATAAAAAAGAAACAGATTGGGGTATTTTGCTAAAAATAAAAGGGGAAGTCGAAACTGAGGTATAGGGAAACCATTGGTGACATATGCAACTTTGACTGCTGATATTTTCTGATGAACGGCTAGTACGAATAAAGAAAGTAGACCAGTCTTGATTAGGGAATATACAGATCTATCAACCGAAATCCCTTTTCCATTCAAATAAAAGCTGGTGGAGCACTTTCGGTGCCGACTGACGTCACACTATTGATTTTTATACCAAAAAGGTAAAATATTTTGTAGAGATCAATTACCCTAACACCAAACTGATATTATTTGCACTCGACACGCGTTTTGCGTACAAGGTTAGCCTCTTCAGGAGAATAATGCTTATACTAGTATCAGTTAACCTTGTTAGCGAAACGCAAGCCAATTGATTTCTGCAAAAAGTTTCAATGTCAGCGTTTATTCTGAAAAGGATGCCCTTCTACGTAAATTTTTATATTTTCCCAATATTAAAGATGAGAATAAGACCCACGCAGATTGCAGACTCTTTATCGGTCGGTGGGCTACTTAATCTGTACGGTGTGCATATGCGCACATCAGAACAATTGCTATTGCATAGAGAAACCGATCAAACTATCAGCCGATAAGAAATCTTTAGGGTCCCCGCAGACTACAGACTTCAAAATCGGCCGACAGGTTGCATCCTCGAAAGAAAGTTTTTAAACCAATCTTCGAAAAGCTCTGCTGTTCTATCTTGGAGATAAGCAACACAAGAGTCCTCAATATTTTTGGCAGAAAGCCACATAGCAATTGGGATCCAACCATTTTCTGACCCTGCGTGTAATATTTGGATCCTTTATGGTGCTTTTGTTTTACACTCATCAGAGGAATCAGACCATCCTTCAGAAGGGGGGTCATGAGTGTCAAACCACGTCTAGTTATTGGGCGATTTTCAGACCGGTATTTTTTCTTATTGACGTTATATATTCAGAAGCAAGTTTTCAATTTTGCAGGCACCTTCGTCAAATTACTGGTTACACTTGCTGCAGCACTCGCATTATATACTTGCTGAAGCTTCTATACATTCATATTCTACAATGATTTGCACAACGTTGGGATATAAAATAATCGCTATAAATGTCTATAATAACATATAAATGTTTTAAAATTATTGCACACCATAACACAAGTGAACACTTCCAATGAAATGAAAAGACTAAAATAAAAGAGTATGAGCTGTAATCCTATAAAATGCCTCTCCGAGAGACAAAAATCACCTGCCTTCAATATTATTGTGATGCGAAGGACATTTGCCAATTTCATTCTTCATCGGGCTTCATATATGTATAAATATTTATAAATCCGGTCCTTTAACATATATAATGGGCATTCTCGGGTTATAAAACTTAAGGGTCTAATTGGTTTTATCATAAATGTATGTAGAAATTTGAATTCGATTTTCTACGTGATAAACGTAGTGATTCTGCAACGGGATTTCGTACTATTATGAGAAGTGACAACAAATCAGGTATTTCACACATAAATCGAATGGAGGTATAAAATATATCAAACTTGCTGAAATATCCAGAGCTATCTAGAAATGGTGTGAAATAAGAAATATCATGCCGTTACAAGGTGGAAAGACTATTTCATGGCAGGCCAAAATTCAAGGTCGAAAAACATTGAAACCGAATATTGCTCAGATGATGAAACATTTCAAAAAAATAGGAAATTTGGAAAACCTGAAATCGATTTGTCTGCAAGTTACTCAAACACAAAATGCGAACATTTCATTTCGTGGTAACCAGATCCTAAGATTGTTGCAGTAGATGCGTTCACTCTGTGTTGGCAAGATCTCATTTTCCCCATTTTCACTCAGGCCGAAAGTTTTGAAAAAAAATTATATAGATAATGCAACCTGTACGGTCGTTTTTCCTTTATGGAAATCGCAACCTTAGTACCCAAAAATGATGTCATGAAGGGCATTTTTAAAGTACGTCCAGTATTTCCTCGAAATGAAGAAATCTGGGAGTCTCATGACGTTTTGGTATACTTAGAAAAGCTCTATCTCAACTTACAAATAATTTCCTTAAAGCTCATTACATTATTGGTATTGTGCTCTGCACAAAGGGTTTAAACATTATCAAAAATCAGATTACCACATATCGATGTTGACGATGGGAGAGTGAGTATAAAAATTGTTGGCATAATCAAAACATCCGGTCCCAATAGACCTCAATCACAAATGTTTTCCATACTTCAAGGAAAAGCCGGAACTCTGTATAGCATCCACCGTTCACTATATAAAACGCACATAAGTAATTATGAAAAAAAAATAAGATTTGTCATTTTTAACTTACACAAAACTTCAGCACTCCGCTTCAAGACAAACCTTGAGCCGCTGGCTGAAGAGAGGGTTACGGCTGAGTGATACTGATGTAACTAAATTTAAAGGACACAGCACTCGACATGCGTCCACTTCTAAGTCATACAAAAGGGGCATATCTGTGGATACAATTTATAAATGGAGGTTGGTCTGAAAAGTATAACAGTTTTTGCAAGTTCTTTAATGAACCTTGAGAACAAATTATTTTTTTTCGTAATATGTAAAGAAATGCATAGAATAACTGTTGATACAATCGTTACTGTTGTTTTTGTTGGTTTGTTATAAATGGGAATACATGTGAATGATTATTATGAATTGATTATAACATTTTGACGCTGTATACTTCAAAATTGAACAGAGGATAATAAAAAGTACAAGAAGAAATGATCATTTTGAAACCAAGAAACCATAATATGGGATTAAACGACTTACCTTCTAAGGCAGTTCAATCCAAGTTATATGAGACTGGTCCATCCGAATAGAGAAACACCCACCCCAGACAACGGTTCAGTATTCAATTTTTGTCACCCCCATCCCAAAGGCGATCTAAGCTACTGTCATCGGAAAGTATATTGAAGCGTATTTGAGCATGCTGGATGTGGGTAGAAGGGGTGTGATTGAAGCTTGATTCATTTTATTGATCCCAAGAAACTACAGTAGTTTATGACAGGGATATATACATAAAGTGAAATAGTGATTTATAACTGGTCAAATATTCAACACTTATATAACTCAAAATCAAATAAATGATAAAATCTGAAAAAAATTCAAAGAGATATGAAGAGTATTCTGATATTAGTTAGGTTAAAAAATATTTTTTCAAATGTATCTTGAATAAGTTTTCCTGTTCAATATTTTTGAGAGATTGTGGAAGAGAATTATACGTATTTACATCATTGTGTAATATTGATTTCTGAGCAAATTTCGTTTTAAAATTCAAAGGTAGCAAAGAATCGATTTGTCGGGTGTTGTGTGTATGAATGTTGTTTACACTAAAAAATTTCAAATTGGAAAATTTGATTTCATTTTTGGTAAAATGAATAAATTTGCATATTTTTATTTCATGAAGAGAATCAATATCAAGTAGTTTATTGGGTTTATATATGTTTTTGGTGGGTTCTATATAATTCAATTTATAAATACATTTTACTGCTTTGTTCTGCAATTTTTTAATTGGTCTCATTATTGTTTTGTTAGGAGTGCCCCAAAAAGATATGAGATATTGGAAATTTGAATTTATTAGACAGTGAGAAATATTTAGGAGATATTTAAGCGGGATGAGATGTATAATTTTGAAAAGTACACCATTTATGGGGGAAAGTTTACGTCTCAATTTTTCAATATGCTTTTCTCATGATAATTTTTCATCTATATATGATCCCAACATTTTAATTACAGGTTTGTAATCGATTCTTTCTTTATCGAAAAAAAGAGGAATATTATTGTTATTTGTGCTTCGTTTTGAAATATCAATGTATGAAGATTTGCTGTAGGTCAAAGATAATTTATTTCGGTTCAGCCAGAAAGAAATTTTCTCCAGATTATTTTTCATAGAATTTTGTAATTGGGTTAAATCATCTGCGAAATAAATAAGGGTTGTATCGTCTGGGAATAATTTGAGGGTACCGGGGGGGTTTAATTTTTATATCGAAGGAAAAAAAAAGAGAAAAAAGAATGGACCAGGAAGGGAACCTTGGAAAACCCCACAAAGAAGTTTTTTGAAGGAGCTTCTTTTATTTTTATTTGATACAAAATGGGGTCTATTGAAGAAAAAATTTTCAAAAAACTTATTATTTTTCCCCCTAATCCCTATGGTGGTTAATTTTTGGTATAATATTTTTTGGTGAAAGGGGGGGAAGGCTTTTGGGAATTAATGGGGGAAAATAATAAATTTTTTTCTTGATGCAAGTTTAAGCGGGGGGTTAGGGGATGGCGCTTAAAGTTTTTTTTCTTTTGAAAAAAATTATTTTTTGGTTTTTTTAAAAAAAGAAGGTTTTTATTTAACAATGGGGGGGTGTTTGTTTTTTTTTTTGGAAGTTTGGGGGGTATGGAAGAAGGAAAAAAATTGTTCATTTTTTGGGGGAAATTATTGGGGGGTTTAATTTTGTGTATTTTTTTGGTGGTGTTTTTTAAATTTTTTTTTTTTTTTTTTTTGGTGATTTTTTTTTTTTTTTTTGGTGTTATTTTGTTATTTTTTTATTTTTTTTAGGTTTTTATAATGGGTTTTTCTTTTAAAGTGGGGCGGTGGGGGGGGAAGGGCCCCCCTAAAAGGAGATCTTTTCGGAAGGGCCCCCCCCCCTCAAATTTGGGGTAAACCTCCCCAACTGGGAGGTCGTCCAACCCCCGATTTCTTCCGGAAGGAGGAGGATTACGTTGCCCCCCCGAAAAAAATTTTCAATTGAAAAAAATTTTCCGAAGGCTAAAAAAACCCTTCCCCCCAACCCAAACCATCCTGGCACGAACTGAGCTACTTTTCCAGTTGCACACTGGTAGTGTAGACCATGACAAAGGAAAAAACACCAACTTGGAATAAATTTCAACACAATGAACACGTATAATAGGTGTTTTTTACCTTACTCTTCACAGAGATTGCTGAACATATACATCACTCGTTCTGTGCCAAGATGGATTGGATAAGCTGTACGGAGAGATTCGAGCTCTTGACAAGGTAATGTTCAACTTCATGTTAGAGGTAGCTAATGATGTGAAAATAGTAGCTGATTGCAAAGAGGCCGAAGAGTATATGATGAAGTTCCACTTGTTGGAGGAAATAATTACAGTTTTACTCGCGGAACTTTCAGCAAACTATCCAAAGGCAATTGACGCTTCGAAATCAAGATTTGGACGCGAAGAATTCCTCATTGCTTTGTATGTTCAAGAGTTATTGGGATTAGTGACGTCAACAAAGGTGCCTCTGCAGTCTTCATGCGATAAATTGAAATGCCAATTGACAACCTTGTTTTCGTTATTGCAGTCTTCCAGAAGATATGCTTAGGGTGTGACAGAGATCCTATTCGACAGATACAGCAGCTACGAACTACCAGGATAAACTAGAGAAGTTGATCTGTTTTATAATAGTAGCGTTTAAAAATGAAGAAGAAAAGTCGAAGACAGCATCAGGAATAGAGTCGAAAACAACGCGAGAGTGTGAAGAGAAATTCAATCAGAATGAAAAAAATATCACTAAATCCGAACTCTCGACAAGTAACATGTGTCTGTCCTGTTGTGTATTCTTTATGGTGACATGAAACATAAAAGTTTTGAGTGTATAAAAGCACAAGGTATGTCTCTTTCCGAAAAAAGGAACATTGTTCCTTAAAAAGATATTGTTTCACTCATCTCGAACCGGGCCATATGACCAAGAAATATAGAGCTTATGTCGAATTTCATAGATGTCGAAACTGACATTACTCAATAATGTTTCGAATTATCACTGTAAATGATATTCACGGTGAATTTTGTGAGGGATCACTTACAGATGAATTTGTTGCCAAAATTTCCAATAGAAATTATCCAACTAATTTTACAGGAAGTAGTGAGGTTTGTTCACAATCACTTGCGAATTTGGAAAGAATTTCGTTTGCAATGGGATTGAATTCCATTGAACTATTTGTTGGATTCGATTTCTACTAGGTGATTATTTGTGATCGACAATATTTGGTCTTTATTTGTGATAGACTCATTGAAATATTTGTACTAGAATTGTACTAGCAATGTAAATTCACTCCAAAATACAGATATCTGATTTCTGTAAAGAAATGATTGGAATCAAATGGTGGGAACTGTTTTGTTTTGAGTCAAGAGTAAAAATAGCACGTCATCTGATTTTATTAGTGAAAGTTGATTCACCTTGTGCGTTCTATGTTCATTCAGTAGAAGTTTTGGAGTGATTTGACAACTAAGAGTTTATTATTGAGGTTTTGAGTTGTAATTTTATATCTGTTTTCGAAAATCGCAAGGTGGGAAATATTATGAGAACGGATATTGTTCACCTCGTAAACAGATTTTGTGAAATGACTATGGTTGGTATAACAATAAATGCATAGTGTTGAAGGAAAATTTTGGTAAAAGTCAGGAGTTTCAAAATTGTAACTTTTCATTAAAGAAATGAAGTTATTGGCCATATTTAGATTATTAGATTTTTTCTTACTGGAAACGTATGTCTTGAATCGCTTTTTTATCCAGTATTAAAGAACTGTTTTGAATTAATTCAGAAGCTATACCACCGATTGTGATCAAAATTTGTACATTCGATATGAGTAGGTAGCAAATATTAGTTCCGGTTGCGTCGCAAAGGGGCACCTGATTGATATTTTATTTATTTGATACCCCATTCAACAGCCTGAACCAAAAACGAAATGGGAAAACAATATATGATCAGAAAAGGTATTAAAAGTGAAACTAATAGAAAGCAAACTCATATCATAGTACAAATTGAACAGAGAGAATTCATGCGTGAACGAAAACAAAACTCTGTGGGAAAAAAAAACTAAAACCGAGGCTCACACCCGGCACACACCAAAGTTGACAGAATGTTTTATTTTTATTCTTCACTATTTTCTCCATAACTGATATCATCAATCAGATTAAACAACTAAAATTACGAATTTCTGCTGGTATCATGAGTTTTTGTTGTATCGTACTTGTTTTCAATGAAACCAATTGAACGTGTTTCTCTGCATGTTCGTGTGCTAAACGTTCAAGAAAAGCCTCGAATTTCTTTGAATTTTCCGGCTCTACATTAAGTATGAACCTTCGTCAGGCCATCCCAGCTCAAGCGAGCAATTGATAAAACCATCTTATGTAAAAAACGAAGCGACATATATGTTTATATGACTTTTTTTATGAATATTTGACATTTCCTTCCGTAAACAAAGTCATCTCTTATACACTCAGTAGATATCGAAGTCAAAAATTACGTAGCTCTCCTTTCGGAAATACTGCCCTCAGAAACGATGCCTAGTGGAGATAGCTAGAGTCTAACATCCCGCTGCAGAATCACTACGTTCATCACGTAGATAATAATAATCGGACAAAAATTTCTACAGACATTGATAAGTAGCCAAATGCATTGATAAAGGGGTTTCAGACGAAAAGTGCACGCAAATAAATTAATTAGTTACTACTCTTTTCATTCAAATTAGTTTGTATATTCCTTAAACACAGGCAGATATTCTGGCTAGTAAGATGTATCTTATTTATCTCATTTCTCCTCCATTCGCTGCACCATAACGTTTTTCATTAACAAACTGGAAAAGAGACTGAATAATTTTTTTGATCTCTCCATTGAAATAATGTAAGGTAATTAATTTTCCAAAAAAAAATAATTTCACATAAGTTATTATTTCTATGCCAAGATGGATTGGACAAGCTGTACGTATGATTTTTGTCAATTCATTGTGGCACCATGTCATCAATGTATTTGTCTACTTATGAATGTATGTAGAAATTTGAGTTTGATTATCTACGTTATGAACGTAGAGGTTTTGCAGCTGGATGTCGTACTACTAGTAGGTTCAGTCAGGTCAAGTCCCGTCGAATATCCGAGGTCGAGCAACGTTATGAGCGGCTACGCGTTGTGGGTGGGCGATGAAGCTTGGATAAAATTTAACATCATCTCCCTTACTAGGAACCATACGTTATATCAGCCCGCATAACTTTTCACTTCTGAACGTTAGCTATTTATAGGAAAAACCCATTTTTTCAAACCATAAAGATAGGTACATACATATTTGTAGTCGTCATACGGGAGGGGGACTGTGTCAAGATAAAATCGAAAAAAATCTAATAAATCAAATATTCATGGGGATGCTTGAAGACTGGCTTTAAATCAAATATTCTAAAAATGAACAATTTGTTCAGGCTAGCCTCAACTCACCTACACTGTAGATTGACGGACTAACACCTATTAGAAAACAACTACTCCCCTGGCTAATACCACGAAGGGCATTGGATTACATCCAACAGGTGTTAGTGTGGGATTCTTCACAGAAGAAATTCCAGCATATGTGTGAAATAAGGGACAGGAGATACGAATTAACATTCAAAGTTCAGCTGTTCTATTGAAAAAAGATACCTAAGCACGAGAAGTTCGACAGGTCTTCAAGCTCACAACAAAGGGGGGAAAATTCTGTAGTCATCCGTGCAGATATTGCCAAGGGTGGAACGACTGATAACAATTCAGAAGAGCACCGACCGTGAAAATATCTATGGGAGAGAGACAAGTGTCCGACCCTTCTACGATGCTCCAATGAAGTGAGCGAGACTGTGAGCGACGAATCACCAACAAGACAGATTGTCTTTCTCTGAATAGAATCAAGAAGCTTCAATGAATGGTTTGGTGCCGAGCTCCATACATGAGAACTATATTCCAAGACAGATGTTCCGCTTTGGCAAAACAGTTTTGATGAATAAATCAGTCGTAAATAAAATAGAGTATACTACTCGCAATAATAGGGAGTTGAAGTGCTGCCATGAACGTTAACGTAAACTTACAAATTGACAGCTACGCATGCGTAGTTTCGTTATGAAATATTATGTTTACGGGTGTTCATGAAATTGAGTTGAAGTCGCTACCATACATGACGTTAATGTTAGCCGTTAACCAGTGCTGCCGTTTTGTGAGTTATCACCACTAATTACTCCATTTGTGAGCATTTTCGTCGCTGCGAAATGACCGTGGATTAATAGGACTTTTGTGAGGATTTTGCGCGGATTCCGAGATTTTGAGCGTATTGAATCCTGAACAAAATGTTATTCGAAACAAAAAATTTGAGATTAGTACTGTTTTATTAGGATCAGGATGTTTTTATTTTTTATTGAACAAAATACAGTTTTTTTATGAATAAAATTATTTTTGAATGATTTTATTTAAATGAAAACACTTGAGTTTGAAAGGTGTGGTACCCTCCAAGCTTCCAAGATATAAGGCCATGGATTGAATAGCGATTTAGAGTAGTTATGAAATAGAACTCCACTGAGATAAATAATTCAGGTAATCCAATTCTAATTAAATTATGTGGATTTTCTATATCATTATATTTTGTTCTATTCTGGTGAATCCTGAATAACTTTCAATATTGAATATTGCCATGGTTACTGACTGAAAATAATCGACAACTGTTATAGAAGAATATGAATATACACCATAAATATTTCTAAAATATCTTCGAGAAATATAGTCTATTGAAAAATCTTGATTTGCACCATAATTGCATTATTGGTCTCATTCTTGAATATTTTTCAATAATCTAATGATATTCAAGAATCAAGAGGCCACCGCAGAATAGACCTGATAGAAAATCTACAATCGGCTCTTAGTCAAACAATGTAATTGGGTTTTTGTATAGTTTCTGGAAATCATAATCAAATACTAATAAATATTATACTATTCATATTGTGAATTCATCATTCAAGATTATGAAAGATGATTCCTACTGATGAAAACAGTAAATAATTGAATCTAGAATATTCAGGAAACTGCATTCTCAATAATTTATTATTCAGTCTAAGCTGAATGTTTCTTCACCAAATACTGAATCATTCTTCGAGAGTTCTAATGCTGACACTTTTTACTGGAATTATTAGGTCATGTTGATCTGAATAAGAGTCCATCTCTTCGGATCTTGATAGGGATTATGGCCATATATACCTCCCTCGCCAAATGAAGTTTCAAAATTCATATTCAATCATTCGCAACTCATCGGTGTGATTCGTATATTCTTCGGATTACGTTCGTTGATCTTTTACGTATCCGTGAGTCCCGCAAGATAACGTAGGCTCGTAAGCAAGTTCTCGACGTAAACGTAAACAAGGCAAAACTACGCATGCGTAGCTGTCAATTTGTACGTTTACGTTAACGTTCACGGCAGCACTTCAACTCTCTAACGTGTAGGCCCGTAAACAAGTTCTCGACGTGAACAAGGCGAAACTACGCATGCTTAGCTGTCAATTTGTACGTTAACGTTTATGGCAGTACTTCAACTCTGACTATTATTCTGTCGTATCATTACTCCCTCGCCGCTGACGTGGCTCGTTTCGTAAAAATTCCTCGAGAATAATCGCTATCTTTATTGACTCGTGGTGTTGGCAATTCAAGATCAGATGCCAGCGCCAAAGTGGCAAAAATTCGAACCACTCTCGAGTACATTGTTATCATTGTTGTCTTTGGGTTTTTACGGTTTATCTTTGAATATTTTCATTTTGTTATAGTTTTCAGTTTTTTCATGCACTATTTTTCATTTCAAGACTCAAGTGAAGTGATTTCTCCAGGTCGTACAACAGAATCATTTGTTGATACTCATTTTGAAGGAATCTTGTATGTATTAATCACCTTGCAATAAACATTTATTTTGTGGGCTGGAATGATTCACAATAATCACAACTCTTTTCTTTCATTTCCAGGAACACTAAATTTGTCATTCTCTTGGATCACTAGCTGATAACCTACTACTTTTTCATATTGGATTTGATGTGAGTCAAAAGTGATGAAAAATGCCTTAATTGATAATATATGTTTCAGATTATTTCTTTGTAAGAAATAATGCCTGGAATATGGTTGAGTATGCTAGAATACATGGATTACGTGAATGGCAAATAGTCTTCCTTGGTAAAATGACGAGAACAAACTTTCATGAAGTTAGACACCGGTTTTCCTATTTTCAGGAGATATATCCAGGCCCGCCGTCTGTGTATAGACTCTCTTAATCCTAGACTCCTAGACTAGTCTGCACTATAACCTTTCTTTCATTTTCCCGCCGAAAAAGATGAAAACTTATTCCAGTAATACTTTGCCGTTTTGCCCAAGAGTCACATTGAGGTACACAACAATAATGGTTTGAACTTGAAGCACTCATTTTACATCTGAAAACTAGTAACAGTCAACAGAAACAGAATATCCTGTGTATCCACCATGTACAAGATTTTTATTACGTATCATATAATAATAATCACAAAAATATACAAAAACAACGACCAGAATGCACAGAATCATAGGAATTTAAACGTAAACAACGATTTCAATGTACTTATAAATAGTTTCAAAATTTGACAAGACCAACATCAAATGAGAAATTTGCTAATATATAGAGAATATGCGAGAATGTACAGATCTTAGCTGCATACTCCTGACAATAGTCGAAAATCGTCAACCGCTAGATGGCGTTGCTAAATCCAAGATGGCTTCACTTTGGGGTGAACAACAAATTTTGGCCATTTGAAGTAATGGTACTATTAGTTCATGTTTTGCATTCTTGAGGACTTGCTGACTGATAATTACTGTTTGAACGTCTTCAGTTGCCTTGTGTGCTAAGGTAGTTACATATTTGGCTAGTATTACAGCCTCATTTTACTCGTGTGTTATAATTTGAACTACTTCACCTACCTACATTCTAGATCAAAATGTCTATTTTAGAATTGGAGCTACGTAGTATTCTGGATTACGTGGGAAGCAGAACTAGACCGTTGAAAGAGGGTGAAGCTGTGTTCAAAGCAGGGCATATCGTTGCATGTGGAGTGGAAGAAAGTAACCATGAAAAATAAGCTTATGTTTGCAAACACCAGCTTTAGTAGAGCATCCATGCGAAATCAATATATTGCTGGCTAATGAGGGATGAAAGTGCCAATGTTCCTGCAAAGAGGGTTTATCTCGGTTCTGCAAACATATGTTAATAAATAGGTTATGTCATTTCCTAAATATTATATAGAAGTAAAAGTTGATTTTCATGAAATTTTCACATCTAATAAGCTTTGTGTGCTTAATAAAGGATCAATATGTCAGATTTAATAAAACATGTCACCGATTAGTGTTTCAGCAAATGCTTTATTTTTACTATTCAAATAAATCATGAGAAAAACCTGATTTTTGTTTTGCTACAAAACCTTTTTCTGTACATTGTATAATTCATGAGATACATTACTGAGTATTTTGAGGAAACTTCATAGAACATAAGGTTTCTTCAAAAGAAAAAGCTGAAGAAATAGGTTGGGTATTCCACTTCCAACGCGCCAAACTTGTTTTTCGAAGAGTTGAAGCAATGGATCAGTGGAATGAAGCATTGATTTATAGAGATCAACAACCCTATCGCTGAACTAATATCACTCGACTAACTATTCAATTCGTTAACAAGGTTATCATTTTCAGAAGAAAAGTGATAATATCAAGTGATATTAGTTTGGTGTTCGGGTAACTGATCTCTCACCAAAGGTTCCAATCTTACCAATCATGAATGAATCATGCTTTAAAAAAATGTGTCTAACCAAGGAGATACAATTTTTTCTTGGCAGTTATTCTACTGGCTAATTGGGGGATAGTGTGAAAGGATAAAAAACAGACTAGAAAACTATGATTTATTAACATAAATGTAATCATACTTTTCTTTAACTATATATTAATAAATATTATATTATAAAGTCTTGAAACTGGCTTCAAAGTGGGAACTGAAACGTCCACTAAACTTTATTTTCAGACGCTCTAGAAAGTGGAGGCTACTTACAAACATATTTTTAGTTATTGGTTTCATAATTTTCAATATATTTTTCCCCCTGAGACAAACCTTTTTGTCGTTAATGGGGAATTGATGTAGTGAAATAGTACTAGTATTATATAATTGATATATTTTGTTCACCGTCCGGTTAGTTCAAAAAAAATATATAGATGGCAATCACTTCGGAGTTATAGGCTATTGATGGCCTTCACCGAAAAAGAAAAAGACCTATTCTTCTAGTGTCTTCCGTTCCATAGATGACGCTGATAAACAGTTTCTTTTATCAACATGGCAGCTGACAGTCTATTCTATAATATATACATTATACCAGTGTTGTTCCAGGGTGTACAATTGTACAGAAAGCTGTACATTTGAATATTAAACTGTACCAAGGCAATACAATCAAAAAATCT
>JAVJAQ010005742.1:338180-349511 GCA_032362365.1 Zygogramma bicolorata
AGATCATCATTGTATGAACATTTTATCAGATATGCAAATGAATATGGTTCATGTTTGAATGTCTTCATCGAGTATGAACGTTCGGGATTTGGCTCATTTGTCTGAATTGGTTTGAAAACTGATTCAAAATCTGCATATACTACAAAAGCACCTTCATTTGTCTCTCAAAGTTTTCAAACATCAATACATTTTCAGGTACCATTTTTCCATATTTATTCATTTTGAAATCGGTGGATGGTGTTGTAGTACTCAAGTGATTACAGTCATTCACCTGGTGACGTAACAGTAGTCGCTCAGTAGAAAAATATGACAAACATCCATCACAAAAATATTTCTCATGCCCATGGGCGGATAGTTGCCTCGAAACTAATCTTGAAAGATCTTTTATCCAACAATAGTGACTATTGCCAGTGTCCGATTGATTAAGAGGGAATTGAAAATTGAAATTAATTAATTCGTATCTTGAATAATAATATGGCATGACAAATCAATTTTTCAGCTCTCAAAATGTCTCAAATGGTAGATACAAGAATTAAATACGGACCATTAATTGGTTCCATAGATGAGGGAACTTCTAGTACTAGATTTCTGGCAAGTACCAATTGATTAAAACATGTTGATCTAGAATAATTCCGATTTTCAGGTATTTGCTTCTAAAACGGCAGAAGTTCTAACCTATCATCAGCTTGAAGTTCCTTTCATTGTACAGAAAGAAGGTTGGTTCGAACAGGATCCAATGATAATATTACATGCTGTGAAAGAAACTATAGATGTAACCTGTGATAATTTAACAAAATTAAATATTGATTATCAGGATATTGTAGCGATTGGAATAACAAATCAAAGAGAAACAACAGTGCTGTGGGATTCTTCTACAGGAAGGCCACTGTATAATGCACTAGGTAATGATTTTTCACTCAAACTGTTGCTTCATCGTGTTTACCTTCAGTCCAAACTGAAAGTTGACTCTGAGTGGAACCAGAGCCAGTGAGCCTTGGTCCTCTTGTCCAGATAGGTTACTCAAGTCTCAATAAATAATTGGTTTTTGTGAATCATTATAAGATGATGTTCATACCTACATTTATTAATGATTGTATTTGATTTTTTGTTTGTAATTTCAGTCTGGATGGACATGCGAACATCTACTACAGTAGATGATATTCTTGAACATGGAAAACATCCCCTGAATTTTCTACAGAATATGTGTGGGTTACCAGTCAGTCCATACTTCAGTGCACTGAAGATCAAGTGGATGATCGATAATGTAAAGGGTGTTAAAGAAGCAATGGAAGAAGGGCATTGCTTGTTTGGGACTATTGATACATGGCTTGTTTGGGTATATCTCAATAGTACTCAGACTTTTCGGTTTCATTCACATACTTTTTTCAGAATCTAACTGGAGGTACTCAAGGTGGTTTGCATATAACAGATGTAACAAATGCATCCAGAACCATGCTCATGAATATAGAAACATTACAATGGGATCCCCAACTGTGTAAAGTATTTGACATTCCCATGAACATTCTTCCACAAATAAGGAGTTCCTCCGAAATATATGGATACGTTTACAATGTAACCAAATTGGCAGGAGTACCAATAGCTGGTGTAAGTGAACTTCTTTTAGTTATATGATGCAATAATCATGAGTTGAAATTGAATATTTTGCTTCAATCCTGTATTATGAATTATTCAGATTTTAGGAGACCAGCAAGCAGCATTAGTTGGTCAAATGTGCTTCAATATTGGTCAAGCAAAGAGCACTTATGGAACAGGTTGCTTTATTCTCTACAACACTGGTACCTATGTGAGTTCTATATTTTGTAGGTTTCATTTTGATGATTTGTTCAACAAGACATTTATTATTAGAAATATATGAAGACTATTCTTTTTTAGATAGTGCGATCTAGTCATGGTTTATTAACTACTGTTGGATACCAACTTGGACCTGACAAAAAACCTACTTACGCACTGGAAGGATCAGTTGCAATAGCAGGTTGGTTTGAAGATTTAAAAAATCTCAAAGTATTGAATGTTTCTGGCACCATTCAGATTTCTTGTGGAGCAGATGTACCCAATTGTTCAAACTCTAGAACATTTTTTCCAGTTTCTTTTTTTTT
This sequence comes from Zygogramma bicolorata, assembly GCA_032362365.1. Lineage (NCBI taxonomy): Eukaryota > Metazoa > Arthropoda > Insecta > Coleoptera > Chrysomelidae > Zygogramma > Zygogramma bicolorata. Next base: position 340,298 of record JAVJAQ010005742.1, read on the forward strand.
CAGGAGTTTCACTAAAATGGTTGCGTGACAACCTTAACATCTTGAGAGATGTTACTGAGTCATCAGAATTGGCCCTAACTGCTGATGAGCATGGTGAAGTTTATTTTGTACCTGCTTTTTCTGGATTGTATGCACCATATTGGAGAAAAGATGCAAGGAGGTATGCTTCAAAATTTAGTAGCTCCATATAAATTCACAAGTATTCAAAAATAAATCGTTAAAATTCCTACAAATACTTATTGGTGGCATTTATAACATCCATAACTTTTCTCTCCAAAGAATTTTGGTTTTGTCAATCTTTTAGACAACATTTTCTTATCATCATTTGAAATGTTTCCAGTGTGATATGTGGATTAACAGAAGAAACCAAGCCCAGTCATTTGATCAAGGCAGCATTGGAAAGTGTTTGTTTCCAAGTTAGGGATGTATTGGAGTCAATGGCTTTGGACTGTGGCAGTCCCTTAACAAAACTGTTGGTTGATGGTGGTATGACAGTCAACGATTATTTGATGCAGATGCAAGCAGATTACTGTGGAATACCAGTAGGTGAGAAAGTTATTGAATAACTGGAAGCATATGCGGCATACTTTTAAATGATTCATAATCAAAAGAATCTATAAGTGTTGTAAAGATATAAACTTCATTTGAATGAAATAAAATCAATAATAGTAATTATCAAAATATATCACAGTTTTCTGTATGATTCTAACTTACAGAGGATTTCAAAACAACAGCGCGTGTCTTGCTATATAATAGCTCATTAAAGCAGGATAAATAAATTACTATCCTTTATTAAAATATTTTAATCATCGTAGGTTTGAAGTTCTCCGTAACAAAAGTCTGATATTCAACCCACAATTAATTGATCCTAGTAATGTTTGGGCCTCAAATTACTGGTTTTCTTGCATAGGGCGATCAGTTCTAGGAATGGGCTAGATTCAATCAATTGGGCCAGATTGTATTCAACAATGGTGAGTTATTTGATTCAATCTGATCATTCAATAAATATTCCGAATTTTTGTCTCTTATCAATTTCTATTAATCAACTAATTTCAAGGAGGTTCAGTTTTTCAATCTTCCTCCTCAAAATGTTGTATTTGTAAATCATAGTTGAACTTGTGACCCTCTCGATGCCCAATTGAAGTTTGTTTTTCCATTTTGATAACTAGTTCCATGTTCTTTTATACATATGTTGTATGATCTTCCTGCTTGACCTATATAAAACAGTGGTCATAATCCATATGACAATTCGTAAACTCATTACCTATGCACTATATTTGTGTCTTTATCATTTTAAATATATATTCACTACTTTCAAACGCCGTGTTGCTCTTCATTTTTGAGAACCTTGAAATATTTATGCTTCAATGGCCTAAATATGTCGAAGTTGTATAATTCTTTGCTTCGTATTTGATGCTGGATACACCTACTTGAGGGCTTTACTTTACTTACAATTTCGTTAAAATTTATTGGTCCAAGAAACATGTAATGTTTGGAAAGGAACAGTAAAGAAACTTACAAATATTAAAAAAATTTAATAAAAAAAACAAAAAATGATTGAATGCGGCCACCTTACGTTGATGTGGGTGACAAGAAGAATTTTGAATGACCCCTGTGGACCGGTTTGTGATATACTGAACAATCATTTTGGTGATTTATCCTTATAGTCAGATCCAAAAAGTAAATTGCACTATTCCCTTCCATCTCCATAGTAATTCATATTGAAAAGTAAAGTCCATTTATGAAATCAAACCTATGATGGTATAAATATTGTATTAATTATAGGTTAGTGATTCATTTATCCTGCTTCAGGAAGTTAGTTATTGTATAGCGAAACACGGGTCGGAGTTTTGTGAACCCATTCTGTTTATCAGTGTTACCAATTATGTTATCATGATATTTCAATTTCTTTTCTTATCCGTATTTTTTTGTAATGTTGTTGCGATTGAGTGGAAGAAGTGAAACATATATATATATATATAATATCGATTCCTAGGGAAAATATGACAATATATTTTCAGAACGCAGGCTAGACCTACTAAGTCTATTAATTGACGGATTTGGCCATACTTGATGAAAATCCATGACAACGTAATTTGAAATCACTTTTTCGGCAACCGTCCGGGAAGTACCCACTACCCGGACGCTTTTTCTTTGAGAAAGTAGCATTTTTCCGGCCTAGTCCGGTAAGAATTTTGTCTACTCTTCCAAAAAACAGTATTTTCCGGACTTGTAACGTAAATTACTATTACGAAACCGTTTTTTTTTATGTCTAGTAAAAGTAGATATCACACAATGCAGTGTTCGGATTGACGTCAAGAAGTCCATATTTGAGATGAATAGACTCTTTCTCAATTGTCATATAACTCTACAGATGCCACTTTTAGATCCAGTATTATTAATAATTACGAAAATATAATTTCAGTACAATTTCCGAACGCACGTTGCTTGTTAACTTCCCTACTCCATGAGATCAGATAAATTCCAAAAATGCATTGAACAGAGTTAGAGGAAGAGTACATTTCAAAAAAGATTCCAAGTAATTATTACCGTTCCTTTTGTTTTGAATTCGAAATATCAATCAAGATCTTCAATCTTGCGGAAAAAAATTGTAAAACACAAAAAATTGTTACAGTTATCATATCACATGGTAATTTCATCTGGAATTCGAATATAAACTTATATAGGGTGTTGCGGTAGACAAATTCACAAACTTAAACCAAAGATGCCTAAAATCAAAATAACATTTGAAAATGCTTGCATAAGCATAAATGACCAGAACATCACTGTCTACTCATATCTGAGACATTTCACCGAACAACTGTTCAAGAAATAGCCTGAAGTTATTTGATTCATGGAAAAAAAATTATAACATAATTTTTTTCGATTATTCAGAATATTTTTGTGATGTTCTGGATCTGGAAATATATTGGAGAGTAACTGTGGATCACTGTCCTTAGGTCTCACGAGGGATTTATCATCCCTACCAATTCGAGGTAGCTGACAATCTCGTCAATGGTTGTACTTTTTTGGTGAGGTTATTCTGACAATTGATTTCAAATTTTTATTTTCAGTAAGGCCAGTAATGTCGGAAACAACCTCTCTAGGAGCGGCCATAGCTGCAGGAAATGCCAAGGGTGTTGAAGTCTGGAATATTGAAAAGATCGAACCTGTTCCGAGCGATGTATTTGTGCCAATTATAAGCGATGATAGTAAGTTCATAAGGGAAACTGCATCTCCTTGGTAATATGCTGCTTTTTTCAGTGAGAGATATAAAGTTCTCTAGGTGGAAAATGGCCATAAAACGAAGTCTAGGTTGGGCAGATGAAGAGAGTAATAGAATTGATTCAGGTAATATGTCTTCTGGTAACCAAACTCATTAATTTCAATGAAATTTGTGGGAACGAAGACCAATATCTGTATACCATCGCAAGAACATCATAATTGATGATTTTGTTTCATGTCTCATTTTCAGATGAAAAATATTCATTGAGAACTATTTATGAATGATTTTATATATATATATATATATATATATAATAAAACCGTCTAAATTTGGAAAATCCTCATGCAATGAAAATTAACCTTGGGGTTGGCAGTCATAAAATGAGTTTGGCCTGATGTGAAACTCTTTATTAAATTGTCGAGCTTTCGAAAATCTTTATTTTCTTTTTCAAGACATCTGAAAAACAGTGTTTATTGTTACATATAGCACTCAAACATGTTAAAATTGAACTTACTAATGTGAGATTAGATATAAAACAGCAGATGAAAAATCCTTGTCCATTAGCTGTTTTATATCTAATCTCACATTAGTAAGTTCAATTTTAACATGTTTGAGTGCTATATGTAACAATAAACACTGTTTTTCAGATGTCTTGAAAAAGAAAATAAAGATTTTCGAAAGCTCGACAATTTAATAAAGAGTTTCACTATATCAGGCCAAACTCAATTTATGACTGCAACCCCAAGGTTAATTTTCATTGCATGAGGATTTTCCAAATTTAGACGGTTTTTTCAACTAGTCCAGTCAAGAGACCCCTTCTCTCTCTCTCTCTCTCTCTCTCTCTCTCTCTCTCTCTCTCTATATATATATATATATATATATATAAATAAATGTGTGTGTGTGTGTATTTTTCGCGGTCAGTTGTATGTTGTTGAGTTCGGGTTAAACCGCGTCTATAATTTTGTGCTCGGCATTTCGGCTCTGATTTTGGATCCAATGTCAAGAGATGGATGCGACTCCACTCTGGGGTCTCGAGATTGAGAGCTTAGAGGGAACCCGTGACGAGACCTGGGGAGTAGGCAGATTGAGATCCCGGTGTCAAATCACGAACCATTCCTCCTGTGACAACACCTAGGGAGTAGGCAGATTGAGATCTCGGCCTGAAGTCACATCAACCTCTTGAAAATGGCTCCAAAATCGGAGCCGAAACGTCGGCCGCAAAATTCTAGACGTGGAGAACTCAACGACCCTGAGTCCTCCATCGCATACTCGGAAGTCATCCCTTCCAAATTCTACTGTTAGTTGTTATTATTCAATTGAGAACCTTCGGTAGTTTTCGACTGACGGAGGTGTTAGATGGAGAGGATACTCATTCATTATCATATGGTCTTATTACCAAATTGTAGTAACATAATATAGACTTTGCAAACGCTAAGAACATCGCTACTCCTCTAATTCACGAGGCCCCGAGAAGTAACCCTCCTGCCTAAATAAACCTGATGACAGACGGAGACTTCCAACTTGCTGGAAACTCTTTATTTTCTGAAGTCCAGTGTCCATTAGGACTTCCAGTGCTAGAACTGACCGCGGAAACCTATACATACATACATATATTTGCTACGTTTGGTTGGGTGCGTTGCTTTCCACCCACAGTCTCCGACATACCCAAATGATGCCTATTGCAAAATTCACTGAATATTCTGCAGTTTTTTAATCCCAACCTAACCAAACCTAACTAACCTAACACATTCATTGCGGGCCTATCATCGACATGAAGGAGGAATTTTGCAAAGGTTGAATCATTCGGGTATGTTCGAAGACTGGGTGCAACGACATGCTCCCGTTTTGTTAATGTGCATATTCATTCATTTTTACTTCAATTTGAAATGTGTATGTTTTTAATATATCTATTTTCGGCAGATTTGCCACGTTTGGTTGAGGGTGAGGAACAGAAATCAGGTACATAGGGTATGTAGAGTAAGAATGACTTGATTGAAAATCACAAGTTATGCTGGTAAATCAATCACACTAGTCTCACTCATTAAATCATTTCATTAAATAGGATTGATAATATAAAAAGACAATATAATTTTCGGTGAGATTTGTTGGTGCTGCATACACGCAGGGAAAAGTATTTCGTGTAAATATGTAAATGCGACAAATAAATATATTTACACAAAATACGACTTTTCCATGATTTAATATAATTTGCATCTCACTAAATTCCACATATTCAATATTTTATGTATAGTAAGAATTAGTAAATAACTTGATGTAAAAATTGTTTATTACTATTGAGGATAAATGACAACAAAATTAGAAATATTCATTGAAAATGTGAAAAACATATTTCTAACATTTTCGCTCTTTGAACAATATCATATAAGTATGTTAAATTTTATATACTACAGGGTCTTGTACGATTCCCCCTAAAACACTGTGAGATGTGTCTCGGTATAAAATAGCTTCGTACATCATTAGTTCAGAAATTGAAGCTCAAAAAATGGTGAAACCCCGCAATTTTTTCGTCCAGCACCGATTTGTACAAAAATTTGGGGTTAGGCTTATTTTACCCTCTAGTTCATTTTCTTTATTGTGCCGTTGTACGCTTTTGTTTTTAAGGAGTGAAAACTACTCCTTATTGTTAAAAATTATAAAATAACATCAAAAACCTGAATATGGTTAAAAATAGTTTAATAATGATTGTTTTGTGCTTTAGGATACGATTTCATAATCTTTCAACCTACCCTTGTTAAAAACTACCCTTGAAAACATTGAAATTTTTATAATATGTCTTCCAATTTTTAAAACCACTGGTGAGAAATCAACGAAATATACACTCACACACGCATACACGTGAGCAGATGTTTCTTCTTACCTGTCTTCCAATATGAATGGAAAAAGTGGAACATATAACGAATTCGAATTTTTCCATATATTGCATATCGGTTTTTTAAGCATAGCTCCTTCATTTTATGTGATAGAAAATTTTTTCAGAAACGATTTTGTAGGCCTTTTCAAGAGCTATGAGACTTTGTGAATTAAATTACTTAAGATCCGTCAATTTCAAAATGAAGATTGTTTAAAGCGCTTGAATAAGGTGATATTCGATCGTAAATGTAGGTGTTAAACTGCTATATCTCGCCGAATATTCACTGTACAAAAAATCTGCATACAGGGAAATTTTTTTCATTAAAAAGGCAACAATTAGAACAATATCGTATCTTTAGTATTTTGGTTGATATTTTTAAAAAAAGGGTTGGAAACACGAAATTGAAAAAATCGTTTTATTTTTCAACTCCAATTTTTTTTTAAACTAGGTATTTTAAATTGGTCAAACTCCGTTGGTGTATTGATAGTACATATATAAAGGAAATCACAGAAGGGTTACGATCAATTTTAATTAGGGGGTACTTTGGGGGTTGTTTTCACAGATTTCTTCGTAGAAAAAAGCGGGTACCGATCTCATTTTCATCATAAGTCGGTCAATTTTCATGCTAGAGACATTTTTTTTTCAGCTCTAACTGAATAGGTACTTTGAAAAATATTGTATGAACTTCCTTCGGAAAATGCAAATTTTCCTCGTTATTCCGCTTTAAATCTTCCAATTTATACAATCGACTAAAAAAGCTAAGCATTAATTTGCTGTATCTCAGTTCGTATTCGTCGTAGAAAAATTCTCAAGGAAGCATTGTTTTTGTTTTTTCGAAAGCTACAATTTGGATCTCGACAATTTCTTCGATAAAATGCATATTTTTACAGTTATTCGCAAAAAACCATTCAAAGAAGTCGATTTTTTTCGTCAAAAACATGTTGCTTTCAACTTCGAATAACTCAAAAAACATTACTTTTATGAAATAAACGTATGAAAATTTTTTTTCTTAGAATTACATTTTCCGTCTATTCCTACAGTAGAAATATAATAAAAAATTTCCACCCCCCGAGATGGGGTGGCAACCACCCCCAAGGCTCTAGCGTATAGCGGCATGATATAAAAAATGTTCCTTGAGCTATTCCCTACCTACTGTGAACATTTCAAGTAAATCCATGGTGGACGAAAAAATTGCGAGCCAAAATGCTTCATTTCCTGATCTACATGCTTGAGGTGAGGGAATCGTACAGGAAACTAGTATTTTCTGTATCGGTCAGAATAATTCAGTAATATATAACTGATGCAATTGACCGATACTTAAGGAAAATTCATGATGATATCATTAGTACACACTTTATTCTATGATTTTCACTGAACAGTTTACAAAACTGCTACATTGTTCCACTATAAAATAGTTTATAAAGTAATAGGTGTAGCGATTTCATAAACTGGCTAGTGAAAATCACAAAATGGAGTGATTTTCAATTACGTCAGTAATATATGTTTAGCTATCTTTGTAGCGACGTTTATAGTAAAAATGGAACCAAGTATTTTTTTTTCATATTCGGTAAACAAATTTTCGGCATGCATACCAAATACCCCATTTTTGGGTTTCTAATGTTTCAATCACAAAGGTCTCTGTTACTCTGCCAAGAAGACAGTAAGTAATTCTGGTAAATCATAACGAAAATTTTCTTGAACTACTAGAACATTGAAAGAGTATTCTCATTCAGGTCATTCTTACTCTCGGCATGAAGCATCGTATAACCCATAAAATAAAAAAGTTTTCCCATGATATTAACTCGAAATTCATTTTCATCGCTTTTCATTTCATTGTCATTCAGATGATCTTCAGAAACTAGCAACTGTGATAATTGAAATGCAATGTCATGCCTTAAACATCTGAAAACCCTGGCGTTGGGACTGACTTTTACCTGTCACAAAAACAAGCCTATGCCATCGCAAATTAGCGCCATTGGAGGAGTCTGGCGGCATTAGCTTCAAATTGGCCAATCGCAATATTGTGCTAGAACCCTTTGGTGGAAACCAAGATGCGTATAACCCTGGTGCGTCGACTGATATGCTTTTGTTTAGTCAAATCCTCTCGATCTGAGAAACCGAAGCCAGAGCTTATATTTTTTGACGGTAGGTAGTGACACAGGTAGTGATACAAATGCGATTTTCTTAGGCTACATTTCCAACCAGGCGGCAGCTTACGAGTGAATGTTGATACCGACGGTCTTATTGGCTGAATCCTAGCGGGATTTTTCGTCACCAATAGAATCATCAGTATACAAAATATGAAAGGCCAAGTTCGTCTAATAGAAACCTATCAATTTTTTTGAAAAGTTTGACACTTCGATTTGAATTTGAATGCATCTGGAAGTTCCTATAATAAAATCAAAATCTTAATTGTACCTAGTTCTTATTGTTTCCTTAACGTTTTACTTGTTTGTGTTCTTTTTATGTGTTCATTGTTACTGTTCGTGTTTGATTTTTTACTGATAGTTAGATTTATTATGAAGCATTTTTGCATTATTTGTGGTGTTAGTGCAGAATCTACGATCCATCTTCATAAAGTACCGCAGGTAAATGATTCCTTATTGTTAGAAAATGTATCAATTATCTTTTCAATAGAAAGATAATTTTTGAAATAAGTACCAAAACCAAAATTGATGGCAATTGATGACAAATCCTCTTTGATTGTTACTGTTTGAGACATTATTTTTGGGTGGATGAATTCCTTGTTTGTAGTTTTCAGGGTTTTTTTAACTATTACAATATGATAAAATTAAGAATTAATATTGGAATATATACATGTGTAGACTTCTTCTTCCCCAAAAAGTTGCTGTTTATTGAAAAATTTCCTTTTTGACATAACCTATAAATTTGATTTAATCGAAAGGCGGGACCGTTGACGTTCACGGCATCACAGATTAAAATTTCAGTGGATCAGGGTAGGCTTCGAAACCAGATTCGTGAGGTGCGCCTCTGGTGACAAACTCTCGAAGGGATTTCTTCAGTTATATTTCTTCAAAATCAAGAATGCCAGATATCGAGAGTTTATGACTACGATTTTTCAGGTATAAGTCAACGCACCAGGGTTATATGCATCT